>CM052166.1:19841-203427 GCA_028455555.1 Augochlorella aurata | reverse complement strand
AAAATTTCCATAATTAAATCATAGCAGACTTTAGACAGTTTTCATATCTTCAGCTATTTAATTATCCCTCCTCCCCCCTCCGGAAGCATAGAAAGTTTGTAGAAATATGAAGAAATAGCTTAGGTTTTATTGCCTTGTTATATCTAGCTACCAATTTACTTTCGAATAAAAGTTCTTATCATAATATACACTTCACTATATGGAAAATAAATGTTGAGTTAAAAAGATCGTCTTCGTTGTTAATGAAAATTTGCTCATCGTTTTCATTTGATATATGAATACGTAATATTATTTTCCTAGCATATTTCTACTAAAGATTGTTTATTTTTTAATACAAAAATTAAATGTCTTATTTGAAAAATATAAAGTTAATTACGCTCGAAAACAAACCGAAGGCACAGCAGTTTATCACAGTAACCGGCCCCATTACCTTACGTATCAAATTGCTTATTCCAATTAGAAGTATATGCGACAAAGTCAACCACCATTGGGAAAAGTGCAGAAATTGTCGGCGAGTGTCGATGTCGCATAAAAGATAGAACTTCTAGCAGTAAATCATAGAAGAAATGCGGTTTCGGCTGTCGAAGATTGAACGAAAGGCGAGAAAAGCGGGACAAGAAATGGATATCGCAGTAACACGATCGAATCCGGACAATAAAACGTCGCGTCCCTTGGCACGGCCCATGAGGAGGTTGAAGGATGGGGGGAGGGGGGTAGAAAGACGGCCGAAACGTGGAAATAAATCTCCATATCTGACACTCGGTGGAATGGATCGACGCTTTTCTATGGAAAGACGTGTGGAAGAATACTCTTTCAAGACCCGAGAGCCCGGTAGACACGGGAGGGTGATAGTACAACGAACGAAAAAGAAGAAGGGGGAGGGGTAAATCTGGATTGGAGGAAGAAAGAACCCGATGATTTCTGCTTCGCTGTGAAAGAAATCCTGCACGAGCCGGTAGAGAACGAAACGGCATGGAACGATGGAGAGAACGAAACGACTGGATAGACAGAGAGGAGGCTACTGGTGGAAGCTGTTGATCCGCCGTGGTAGGACCGTTTCGAATTCGCCTGTTCAAAGAGATTCGAAGGAAAAGAACCCTCCTCGAGGCGCTTCGGAACTCTGCCGCTGTTTCGTAGGTAACAACAAAAAAGAAATCGAAAAATCTCTCGATCGAGATTCCATTCAGTCGACACCGCCAACAAATTTCGGGATTTTGTTTTGCAAAAGAAAATATATTGTCACGGAATCATTTACGTTTGTATGTTTCCACCTCTGTGATCCAGAGTTGGATCTGGTACGTAACATTGGAAGGATTCCTGTATCTAAATCATTGCTACGATTTCTTTCATATTTACGTTAATTACCACTTGTTTCTTACTAATACATTAATTTCCTACGCGAGATAGATCATTTATATTTATTGTTTGCCAACCGATATTTTTTAGTTGTAATTATCAGAAAATGAGCATTATTAAGAGTCAGTCTAGAAAATATTGTTTTTCCAGTTTTCGAAGCAGAATCATCCAACGTAGAAATTCCTGTCAAGATTTCTATCACGAAGATCCTGTCAATATATAGTTATATTTTTGTGGCAACAGATTTTAAATATATAACTAGATAATGTGATCGTAGCTAAATAGAATGTAAGAAATAAATATGAAATTAATATGAGCAGTACAGCAATGCAACAGGAACGATATAAAACGTGAGGACTTTGAATAATTCTATTTTATAGGCGTAATGTATTTTCTCATGTTTACACTTTCCCTTGATACCGGATCGAAAAATGGGAGGCGGTATTAAATCGCCACACAAGTTGCATGGTAACAATTAAGTCACTAACGACTCAATATTTCACATCGACCGACGGAATTATTTTTTACGAGACAAATAGGGAATATTAATTTTCAATTTCTGGTTTAGTTATACAGGGGAAGATAGATACATGTAAATATGCAAATGAAAATTCGGTCTACCATTCCGTAGGTGGTGTAATTTCGCCGAAACTTAGATGGTAGTAAATTGAAAGTTTAAGCAAAAAAGGATTATGAGAGATTCAGAGCGAAGGCTGGGAAGAGCGAGGAAGAAAGTGTAATATTTCAAAGTAGGGAGTCGAACAGGGAGGGGAGAGGAAGAGGAGCAAGGCGCGTGCCATGCTTATTAACTTTTTTCTTTCTGACGTATATATTGATTCTTCTTACTTGTTTGTCTTGTTTTATCAGCTTTCGCAACGCTCCTTTTTGTAGAAGTCGGCTGCAACTATACAGGTGGAGAAAATAATAAGACATTGCGAAAATTATCTAGATAAGCATCGAGAAACGTATCCTGCGATATTAAATTCCACGAATTTTCAATCTTCTGTAAATTAATAAAATCTTTCAAGATACAGAAATAAGAAATTAGGTCAAATCGCCTTTTCCTTCTGAAACAAATATTTCATTTTGTTCTTTATTCTTCTCTAGTGCTGTTGAATTTTGTTGCCAATGTCTTTATTCACATGTTTCTGCACTTCTTAATTACCACTTATTTTAAAATAAGCAATGAACAGCATATACAATATTAAATTCCACGACTTTGCAATTTTCTGTAAAATAATCAAATCTTCTAAGAACCAAAAGCAAGATTTAATTATTGCCAGAAAGTCTGTATTAATATATTTTTGCATTTATTATTTCACTTATTTTAAATATATGTAATAATTGACAATTACAAATGTTGTTAAAATTGATCAATAATACATAAATAAAGAGGAGAAGAAGAATATGTTTAATCTCATTAGATCTTATTAGCATATTCTTACTGCACTTGCAAGCTTGTACACCGCCATAGAAAATTATATCTAGCATATAGTAATTTATTGGTACAACTACAATTAGGCTGCGGATATAATGCATTTATGACAAGAATGAATAAATCAAAAACACCGTCGCATTATTTTTAACTCAATCGTAATTAGTATGAAAACTATTGTTTTAATATTTACTAAAAAGTATATTGTTTAATAAATATTTTTCTTACTTTACTATTGTTTTCATTCGGGTGACTTTTGTCACTTACAATTTGTATTCTCTATTTCCCGCTTGCAATTTTAAATTGAAATTGGAGATAAATCTAAATAGTTCTATTTCACAAATTCTATTTCAAAATTGAAAACATACTATATAAACTTTTCGAAATTACACTACCATAACAGTGTCTAAATCCATAAGCACGTTGGTGATCATAAAGATTTGATAACTTAATCTTCGTAGACTCTCGAAAAATTCGTGTCCCTCGCAACCCGCATCAGCCAATTATTATTTTCGAAATTTTATTCCATTATTACGAAGTTGCAGTTAATTCTTATTTCCTTTCGTTGAACATATACTTACTTTTCTTCATTTAGTCGATTTCTTTCAGCGACTGCTCTTACTCTCTCTCTCTCTCTCTCTCTCTCTCTCTCTCTCTCTCTCTCTCTCCCCCTCCTTCTTTCCCTCATTTTCCCACTCTCAGACGCGCGCGAACGCTTGCGGACTTTTTTCATGTTTTTATGCGTTGCTCGTTTTTCCCTTCCGAAATATAATTGGCGGTGCGATGCACCTGTCTTCCCCTCTCTCTCTGAACCCCTTCGCCCCCTACCTGCCGGCCACTTCTTGTACTGCAACTTCTCCCAGACTTATCCCACGATATCGACTTCCACGTATTCCGGCGCGTGCCACGCTTACTTGAAATACGTTTCACAAGGTTACACGATGCAGGGACACACGCGTGTGTACCACGCATACGAAAGCACGCGCACGCACACGCGCATAAACGCAAACGGAAAATTAACACGATAGAGGAATATCGAAACAGCCGCCGCGCCCAACGGGAGCTTATGCACCGCGATAAATTTACGAGAGGTCACTCGACGTTTACTATCCGGCTCTGCTATTACGTTTTTATAATGTTCTGCTATGCAGAGTACACCCCAACTGTTAAATGTGCAATGCATAATAACTGAGGTACCTGCATCGTACCGAAGTGTGAGCTCGAAGTATGTCGCCTCAAGAATTCACACCTAAATATGCATAGTGGGGCAGTTCTTATGATACCTCAATTTTTTCCCAATAATTATTTATATACTTTTATTTGCTTGCTTTATTTCGACTTGGCCTGAAAACGTTCGAAACAACTTGGAATTAACGAATATATTTTAGTTTACACTAAAATTGCAATTTAAACAGCAAATTTACAAAAATATTTAACTAGTTAAAGATGGTTTCTTCTATGATAAGATTAATAAATCGAATACCCTTGCTTAAATGAAAAGTACAGTATTCCAAATCTTTATGTTCATAATCCAGCAACTGATCTCACGTTGCATTAATATTCCCAAATATACTATTTCAAGATAATATTTTCAAGACATTATAAATTATACACTTTAAACGTGTATGTAAGTTAATAGAAGAGTCGCCTATGTCTGAATCTAAAATATCTCCATTGAAATCAAGTTGTTAAGATCCTTAATCTCATTGAATCTTATTCGAATGTATTCTGATCCGAATAAAATGTTATCCGAATAAATGCTTATCTAGACACATCTCTATGTGGATATTTTTCATAGCTGTTTCGCTAGTCTACGGTAAGGTAAACCTCGTGTCCGTTATCCGAATAAAATGTTGCCGAACTCTGGTATCCCAACACGTTCCCTCCGAACCTACGAATCGTACTCTAGTATTTGTACTCTAGGAAGCAAGGTACGGATTCGGTTATTTGCCAAGGTAACTTCGAGACGCGTGTTTGAGCTGGAGATTTACCTGGACCGAGCGGAGGGCTCGGAGACGTTCGATTCGGCTCTTTTATTCGATCTAATCCGAAGGCGCACGGTGCTTACGTAGCTGAATCAACTTCCGTTGCCGCTGCGATATTCTTCGATTGTGAGATGTCAACTCGGTCGTGAGCTTACTCGTTGAACATGATCGCGACCGTCGGAACACGAGATTACAGGTATCAATTCTACTTTCCTTATTTGAGCTGTCCACATTTTGAACGGCCAGCTGCCCGCTACCGTAAAAATTAAATCGTCCCAGTCTGTAAATGTAAAACCGTCGGCTTACAGATCTGGCCGATCCATAGAATAATAATTTACACTCTTCGCGAGCCGCACATTTCCTTCAGCCGCCGCTGTTTCCTTTTTTCGAACGCGCTGCCGCGTCGCTTATTAAACGCGAAGCGGGATTCAATCATTTTGTCGGCAAAATATGGACTGTCCAATCACGCGAATATAAACGAGACTAAACTACTGGCCGATCGAGGACCATAACGTTTTTGACTTCCTCGGGCGCTTTGTTGCAGTACAGACAGCATGCTGGCTGCGAGAATACTGCTTGGATTGCGACATTTGTATCGATGTTTGCGCAATTATATCGAGAAAGTCCGGTAAAAATGATCTTAAAAATACTGTGATTTCTCGAAATTGTGCGCGAACTGTGTCTTACGTAAAGATTGATTTCATTTTAATGATCATTAATGTTAATGTCCTTCGCGACGTTGATGAGAATTTTGAGCAGTAAAAGGTCAGCTGATTTGTACTGGAAGTAATTTTACATGTCCCACTCGAATACATAATTAGTTATTCGATAAAAAACTATTAATTAATTAGCAACAATGCTTTCTTTATGTCCTATTTGAATAAATTGGTGTAAAACGTCATTTTACATCCGTTTTCTAGCAGCGTATATGTTCCAGTGGATTTTGTTCAAAGATTGTTGTAGAAACTAAAAAATTCAAGAGTATGTATTTCAAACTGGATTGTGCACGTAAATATAAAATATACGGTGAAATATACGGTAAGATATACGGCGGAACCTCGATTACCCGACTCCATCGGGATCGAAACAGACCGGATAAATCGAGAGCCACCGGATAAGCAAGATCGGAGCGCAGCAAAATTTTCAAGTGGAACGTTGTTTAACCGGTGTCTGATTATTCTCGGTTTTGATTACCCGACGTTCGATTATCCGCAATTTTGATTAACCGGCTTTCGTAACAACTATAACAGAACTCTTAAATGCAAGCATTTTCCTCTAAAGGCTGCGAAGGCCTTATAGATACCGCACCTTCTCATCCAGCAAACGAGAACTTTATTCGGCGAAATTCAAGTCATATTTCTACTTCGAAATGTCACTTCGCTTTCGCAGCTATTGGACCAAGCTGTCCTAGATGACTCTAGGAAGAGAAATTGTAAACGATTGTTAATGTTACACATTCTACAACATCTTTTAATTTCATTGAAGTCAGTCAATATGAAAAAAAGTCATTTCTACCGATGGGTGGGATAATTAGTACAGCTGACTACTATTGAAAACTTATGCGTTAACTTTTGGAAATATGAAATATTAAATTCCAAAGTAATCAGCAATCCAAGTCTAATCGTAACAAACGTATAATTCGATATTTATGATATTGTAATAGATTGATTTAGAAAATTTGCAAGTAAACAAGATCGTACTTTTTACATTTCAGACATTATTATTTTATCATCATCTTTGTATTATCAGCTACTAGTATACACGTGTGCGTAAACGTTACTCGCAATTCCCGTGCGAACTTACGGTTTGTCTCAATAAATTCTTTATCGCGTACTCATAAATTTGACAAACGTATAAAATAACCAATAAATAAACCAATAAACTGCATACTTTCGTGTACGTAGATACACACGCGACTTTTAGTCGGGACATTTTGCCTGAAATAAAAATTTTACGAGTCATACCAGGCAACGGAATTATACGACTCTTCCTTGAGAACTTGTTGTGACAGACGTATCCATACTCACGAACGTAGTAATAGTTAAACTTTCGAGATTTTTATTACGAAATCTGTACAATATTTGATAGTTTTCATCCAGAATTTGAAAGATATAACTTATGTTAAGAAAATAAAAGCGAGCTTCCTTCCCCATCGATTGATAGCGATAGCGATAACTTGTATAGTTTGTAGTTTGTAGTTTGTAGATTTTAAGTAGTTGTTGTTGCATTCAAATAAATTGTCAACGTGATCACATTATTCTGTAATATTTAATAAATACTTGTGTGAAGATTGTCAGATTAACATAATTCACTCATAATTACTGATTATCTAAATATTTCCAATTCTCCAAAATTAACCGTAACTCCAATTAACAGGATTTATCGCGTTTATTTACCACATTAAACTCAATTATCATCAGATTTAACGCTACCGAATAGTGCATATGCTTTCACGGGTCTGACTCGTGACGGAGATTTCTAGTAATGACCCGTTACGTATGAATGTTAATCCGTTCTTTCCAGTCGGAATAAAATTCTATTCACTTAGCATCGATAATTAAGCATTTAAGTAAATGTAGACACATATTAAATATGAATTTTCATTTCTTACTAACACATTGTTTGTTGAGTAGTTAGCTGTTGTGACCTCGTTGAAAAGCGTGTAAGTAAAATGTGCCGTAAGAGGTAAGCGATACAGCGATACAACGATAACTAACGAAGCACAGTACTTTGTTCATTCCATATGTAATTTTAACATAATAATTCTTTATATTTTTCTATGTGTTACTTATTTTGAAGAAATAGAAATAAATATTTTATATTCGCATTGCATTATAGCCGTTGTTAAAAATAATACACGCATCTGTGGGGTAAAACCGGATATTCGACTACTTTCGAAAAACTTTGTTTGCCTGAAAGCGAGCCTAATAAGTTTTTAATAAAAATACTTAAGTTTTCTAATTCTGTAAGATTAAAAATTGCCTCTGCCACGTGGTTTTTCGTTAACAAGAAATGTTTCGTTAACATTACGGTTCGAATCCTATATTCCCCTATGCGGGAAATTGAAATCGAAATTAAAACCGCACCAACTCATGGACCGACGCAAAACTAAACTCCGAGTGTAGAACCAGTATCAATTTCGAGTGTTCTCACGACCGCCAGCGGTCTCTTATTTATTTCCTATATCGAAGAAGCTCCTTGTAAATATCCTCTTTTTGCCTAAGCGGATCCGAGACACATCTCGCCGCGTTACGAGGAAAGAAAGGCTTGGGCAAAACGCCGCACCGCGCCGACCAGCGATCTTCCAGGAGTTAATTAAGGTCCATTAAGCATCCCTCGAAAGCCCCGACAACGGTCCCGTCGAACGAGCTCCGCTCTTTGGTCGTCCGAAAGGACGCGACATCGTAGATTAATCCGGATATCTGGTAGCCTAGTTTTTCTCGTCCGATCGGAAGAAAAGGAAAGGAAGAAAGTGGCCGGCGCGGTAGCACGCGCGCGAGAGGCCGTGTCTCGGCGACGAGGACGCCGGACACCGTGACGAAGGGAGACAGAGAGAAAGGA
Source organism: Augochlorella aurata (assembly GCA_028455555.1). NCBI lineage: Eukaryota > Metazoa > Arthropoda > Insecta > Hymenoptera > Halictidae > Augochlorella > Augochlorella aurata. Next base: position 195,090 of record CM052166.1, on the reverse strand, counting down.
AGAACGACTCGGTGGCGTGCGAACAGCAGGTGCACGACCTCTTCATGAAAACCACCGCTCCTCGGGCCTGTCCTCCTCATTCCTTGGCCACTCGTTCCATCCCCGACGGAGCGGTGCATCCTCGTTCTCCTCTCGTCCTCTTCTCATCCTCGTCCTCGTCCTCGTGCTCCTCTCGTCCTCTAAGTCCGCCGCGTCCTCGCACCAACCACTTCCGATTCTTTTCGTAATTAGCGACCGTTGAAAGAACGGCTTTAATGCGTGCCGATTATTGTCGTTCGACGTCGCCCTTGCTATTCTGACCGATGTCAAGTCGACGAGATGCAAAAACCACCGGCCGACGCGACGCTGAGCCAAGCCGCTCTCGGTACAGGCTCCGGACCCCGCCTGTCAATTACAAGAATATCATACTTGGTCGTGTACCAGACTACTCCGACCTCGATGATTGTTATTATGGCACTGGTAAATTCGTACTCTCGTGGCGTGCACGACCATCCGGGATTTCAACAAAATCTCTTAATACCGATCACTTAATTCCGCCACTCCCGAGGGGCTGTATTACCGTAATACCACTTGCCGCGTACAGTTTCTGCATAGAAATTTACCGGTAATAAGTAAGATTCACTTTGTCTAGAAACATTTTGTGGTTGTATCATTTGTTTTCCAGCTTCTTGTTGCATTTGACGACTTGTGGTCGTGATTTATATAATATTTTACGTTTCCTCCGCGACTTCGTTGCGAAGTCTATGTCATATCAGCCAGCACATTATTGTATAATTATTCTTATTGTTGTATAAATAACAGGTACAAGTGGTTGAAGGATAAAAAGTATATTTTACTTTATTTAGGTTAAAGTTTAATTTAGGTTAAAGTATAACCTTTAAATCTAATTTCTCGTGGTCAAAACAATAAATTGCTATGAAAAACCTGTTGCATAATAGAACGAGCCAACTGCAAACAATGCACTTATTATTAGACGCTGAACATACTGATCAATAAGAAATTAACATAAGCGATGCGACTTTGGCAACTTTCCCGAAAGGCAAAGTGGGGAGTACCTGTATTCCGAATCCACCGAATCGTTCCAAATTCTACGGTCGAGCGAAGAGGGCGACAGTTTAATTGCATCGTTGATGAGCTGGAAATTTCATTAGTCTTATTAAAATTCGCTTTCTGCGCATCGCATCGGATCGTACAGTCACGCGAATTATACGCTCGTAAATACCGCGCCGCAGTACCGATAATAGCTTTCAGAGGGAAAATAGGTGTCCGACGATAGGGAAACCGAGTAACTGAAGTAATTTCAATGATTCTCCGTGGAACGCCGGCATTCCCCCGGGCATCTGCATATCGTACAAGTCGTAAGAGTAATTCGAACGATTATTTCTGTGCCACGTGCCTCGGCCCTCTCTTTCCTTCCCGGTCGTGCCTCCTGCTCGTCCCCACGTTCTCGTTATCGTGCCGGTGAACAAGGATGGCAGGAGCGGTTCCGTGACAAGCGGAACAAGGAGAAAAATATGAGATGCACCTGTCTGTCGCGAAGGCAAGGTGCCAGGCTGAAGGCAACACTCGCTCGCGCCAACCGCGATACCGAGCTAATGAGCCACGGCGAAACCGCTATACGTTTTCTGCCAGCGCCGTCTTAAGCTGGATCCTTAATGTCCGTTAGCTCACTTTGTTGCTAACCACCGACGCGTCGCATTGCTATCCGAAAATTTTACAATCAGACGGCAGCAGTGTCGTTTAGTTTGCTCGATTTCCGACCGCATCCACCGAGGAAAGTCTCGTTGCTCCAACCAGTTCCATTAATGACTAGTAAGGATCCAGCTTTAACGTGTGCGGCGCACTTCACTCGCCGCGATTGATTGGCGCGCCATCGAGATAAAGACGGAAACCGCGAAAGTAATCCCCCGGTTCGATCTTTTTCTCGTCTTATTACCGAGCGAAGAGTAAGAGTGAAGGGGGAGGAGCAGCCTCTTTCTGTCTCTTTCTTTCGCTCTCTTCTTCCTCCGGACTGAACAACGACCCACGGAATTAACAGTGCCAACTTTTGTATTCTGTAGTATTCGACTACCTTTTTTTTTTACCACGTGTCTTTCACTACGAGAATGTCCAAACGCGAAACACGAAGCGTGTCTCCGCGTGTCACGAGGTGGTCAGCGAGTCCCGGATTAGTTTAATTCGATATGAGTACAGTGAGCGCCAAAATTATTGGTACTAGCATCTATTCAATCTCACGACGGTTGTCCCAAATCCCGAAAACATGGCCAAAACGTAAAGACGACTCGGACTTAATTTTTTACGGTTTTCGTGATCAGTGGTTCCAATATGGCGAACAGATATTACATTTTGAGAATTTAAACTGAAATATAATATTCAATTGTTTAAACGATTTTCAAAAATCATGTAATTTTCCTCTAAACAGTATACCTATTTTAATACACCCGAGTATCGTAACTTTCATGTTCAAATTGATTTTGCTGGTCATGTTAGACTCTTATACGTAAATCGTTTTTGGAAGCAAAACAACCGAACAGTTTGCTCCAATCCATCATCGTTGTGCGAATGGTCCTTTTGCATTATATTCAAAATATAAGTCGTGTCGGATAACTTGCCGTAACTTTGTCTCAAATATTTTTGATCTCGCAACGAGCAACACCAGTGATTAATCGCGACAACATTTTCAGTTAACAACTTACCTGAATATTGTCTCGTATATCTTTGAATCTGATAACGAGCTATAGTAATTAATCATGCACGAAGTCATAGATACACACTTGTCTCAGTTCTGTCGCTTTAATAATTCGTGATTAATGGATTAATAAATCAGAGGATACCGACGAATACATTTAGGAAGTGTATAAACTTTCAGATTGTATAAACTTTCAGATTCTCGACTTACAATTTGATTGTTCTCGCACGAGCTCGTATCAAAATGTTGTACATCCGAATTCTACCCGGTTTTGCTACAAACGCATCAAATTTGCAGTCTACTCATGAGGCATTTATGTGAAAATATTCGTTGGAGGCAGCCAGATTTGTGCAAAGAAAATTCTTGAATTTTGCTCCACGATAATGTTCCGTCGCATGCGCCGATTTTGGTACGCGAATTTTTGGCGAAAATCTCGACAAAGGCTATCTCATTCAAGCACCTTATTTACCAGATATGGCCCCGGGTGACTTTTTCCTATTTCGTAAACTCAAATTACCGCATCGAAGAAGGCGTTTTGAATCGTTGGAGCCATGAAGGGGGATTCGCAGAAGCAGTTGAAGGCTATACCTTCTCCAACGTTTGAAAAATGTTTTTAAGACCTGGAGAAGCGTTGACGTACGTGTATTGGCTCGGATGGGACATATTTTATTCTCGACAAAATCAATTTTGACGAATAAATAAGTAGTTTGCATAATTTGCAAAATAATTTACAAAATAATTTATAAAACCGGTGATTTTGGCGTGCGAATCATTCGAATCGAGTGACTTTTAAGCATTTTACAGTATTTTAAGTTGCGTAATTTACAAATTGCGGTTTGTGAAAATTTAGAGAAAAATGTAGCTATCTAACGAGACCTGTGTTAATTGAAACGGTGAGTGGTGGGAGGCCCAAAACCGTGCGTTACCTGTCGCTCATTTGTAATTACGCAATTTGTCTCCAGATACAAGTTGATATAGAAATTGTAAAATCCGTTGTAGAGTATTGCGTATAAATGAAGAAATAGAGTCTGAGATTATTTCATTCAATTCCCAAAGTCTTCTAACATAATGTAATATAAGAAAATGATGGTCTAACAGGGAATCAACTCTACCGACCGAGAAGTTCACTGACCTGGAACGCGAAGACGAATTCGTTGTCAAATTGTCTAACAGCGGGACATTATTATCAAGATGGTGTTGTTGGAAGCCTATTGACCGAGTCTACGCTCATCTTTCCTCGTACACAGTGAAAGTGTGTGTTCGATTTATCGCTGGAAGGAATCTTCCCCGCGCTTCCTTCCCGAGGATAACACCATCCGTGGGTCGCTAGCGAATGAAAAGGAAAATTTGTCTTCCATGTTGTTTCTCCATTGTTTCCGAAGATTAATTCTAACACAGGGTTCCGACGAACAGCGTGTACGAACGCTTCGTACTTGTTTTCGTTGATGTATCAATTAATTAAACAAGGAATCATTCTTTCCAGCTCCATAAATCGAGAAACAAGTTTAGAGTAGTATCGATGATATAGAGGAGTAAACTGTGATCTAAGATAAGATAAAAACAATGGATCACGAAAATGTTGAATTACAGTGATTTTTCAGCGATTATTTATACATTTAGTAGAACTTTTAATGAAATAAAGAATCGACGTATTACATAATTTCAAAATCAGTTATTAATCGTATAATGTTTACTAATTTATTTTTACACAATTTTTCTATTAAATTGATTGACTAGAACGTTCGTGATGCTGAATTAGTAAACTAAATCGTTTTTAATTCTTTATAGGAATTACAAGAATACATTTATTGAGATTTGGTGCAATTTTTGGTGTGATGTATATACACAAAATATACAAATATGTGTGCAAACTTATTTAATAGTTTCCAACAGAAACGATTTTATGATGGTTATATTTATACAATAACGAGTACAATATTGTAATTTTAAATTATTAGGTAGTTCTAATATTATAATTGGATTGTGGATTTTTATTACAAACGACAGTTTCCTATTTTAATTACAGCAAACAGGTATTAATGATCTTCTTTTCGATGGTTTTACTATTTTGTGTTTTATCTAGTCATTTCTATAATGAATTCATAAAATCTGCGGTCCAATTGCACTGATTTAAAAATGCGCGAATCTCTACTATGATCAAATGAAGAATCATCAGTCAGACAAGTAAACTGCGAGCTGGTAAATGGAAACTACGTACACAGGTGTTGCATATTATCGCAACAACTGTTCAAATTCACTAAGAACACACCTTTGATAAATGAATATGTCGGTAGTAAGAGAAATGAAACGCGCAGCACTTAAACCTTTATAATTAAGTTGTCGATTGTAAAATAAAATCGTTAAAACGATTAAGTACCGAATCAACGACAGAACCAGAAATCTGTAAGGAAGATCGACGATGCTCGTCGGAGATTTATCGTGCCCGAGGATCTCTGATTGTGAGTAGAAAAAGATCAAGCTATCGTCGTGGTCCTCGACTAACCGGAGAAGAATGGAACGGTGCATTTAACAAATAATGTGTACAAAAGAATGGAACAGGCCCCATTATTTTCTATTCAACCGGCCCTTTTGATTCGGCTAACCCGTGTCCGCCGTTTCTCCGTTTCGATATGTACTCCTGTCGGAAGGAAGCTATTATTCGCGAATTCAGATAGAATCTTTTCTTTCGTGATAAATGAGATTTCACGTTCTGTCTCTTTTAGTTGCAATTTTTTTGGCAATGATCAACCATCCGCGCTCTGGTCGGCGCACAACTTGCATCTTGAAAGTGAACCAGATACTTTTTCTTTGTCTTCGCAGTTGGACAGGCTGGATGAAAGAAACTAGTGATTATTTAAAATATTTTATTCGGACCTCTTTTCATTTCAATTGATTGATAAATGTTAAAGTTTTGAGTGCTTTCAGTTTTTGGCCTTATCATATTTTCCCTTATTAAGCTTGAAATTATATAGCATATGCCGTGGTACATTAATATACATTACATAATATATATATTCATACTAAATTATTACAATTGTACTTAACCACATATTTATTAAAGAATGTATATTAGTGTACTAATGTACTGTTAATGTACTTTATGAATTATAATTATAATTTAGTTTACAGTTTATTCGTAAACATATATTAACTTCGCAAAATGTATGAAATATACTATTTTTTTCCGTAAGGTAGTATTGAAATATAATTTCAATAGTATCTTTTACAGTTAAAAAGCTGTTGAAAGTACAAGTATTGCACTCTGCAGGTATTGTATAACACATAATAAATATATTAATTTTGTAAATATAATATAGAATTATGACAATTCGAATTAAAATAGCTCCGGGTGCAAAGGGAAGATTAATAACAGAGAAACAATAGGCAATTTTTAGACGAGATACATGAACCTTGCGGATCACTGAAGGAGTTAATCACGCGAACTCGGCGATGTAGCTGGCGAGCATTTGTCGCGTTTACGCGAGTTCCGACCCACTCTGCGATCCTTTGATACCTGACTGGATTCTCGGTCGACGTCGGGTCAATTCTCCGCGAGTGCCTAAAAAGACGAGATTCGCTCGAGCTTGTACTCGTGCTCGCACGCACACGCTTGCGTAGAAAGAGAGCCGCGGTGTGTAGAAGAAGAGGGGAAGACCTGCTCGAGATGAGACGAGAATGACCGGGGGCAGCGCACGCGAATCCGTAATGATACACCAAGCGAACAGGGCCAGATATCGAGGACCTGGTCCCTGGTCCCTGGTCCCTGGTCCCTGGTCCCTGGTCCCTGGTCCCTGGTCCCTGGTCCCTGGTCCCTGGTTCTTGGTCTCTGGTCCTTGGACCCTGGTCCCGCTGGTAAAAGCGAGTGGTCACTCTCGTGCGGAGTTACAACGACACTCTGACTTACGTTACGTGTCGACTTGAAACTGTTACTCTTGAAATCGGTTTAATAATTAGTAGACTGCGGAAATTTATGCAGACGCATATTTTAGAAAAATGAACTAAACGAATAAAGCTTTAATTGAAATATGTTTCATCATTAGAGGATATGAAAAGTATATTTTCTTTTCTTAGATATCTTTCATATTGCACATTCCTTGCATATCTTTCATATTGCATATTCCTTGCATATCTCTCGTATTGCATATTCTATAGAAGTTGCATATTCTCGATATTACATGCATATACACAATTTTTTTACAAATTACAAATTACCGATTTCATTCGGAATGAAAACCTATATGTATATTCGTGCATGCACATGTAATGTAGTACGTTACCCACTGGCAATTTTTGTCAAGAGAAATTTATTACGGTCTGCAAAACCGCATAAGCTTATTGGAAACCTAATAATGGTGTATTACTGCCATAGTGCATATAATTTAAGAACCGATACCTACTTGCAGAGAAGAGATTTCTTGTATGCTTCTTTTGAACCAAACCTCAACGACTGAAGCTTTCGTAAATCTGTTTTCGATAGAATTTCGATTCAATTGTCGTGTGTGATCCCATTTTCATTAAAAACATGTGGCAGAATGTATACCTTCAGGCCTGACCATATTTTAAATGACACTATCTGAAATATCATTTCAAGTAATATATTATTTTATTTCGTAATTCTTTTCACACCTGTGTTTCCTTTTGAAATAACATTATTTATGATGTTATTTCAAATAACATGTTATTTCATTTTAAAGTACTTGAAATAATTGTCAAGTTAAATTTGGTGTTTGGGTCTGGTATATAATTATTTGCTTTAAACAAATTGTTGTGAAAATTTTATAAAATAACATCTTTTTGTTCATTATTATTTTCAGCATTTCTTCTGTTGGCCAATTTGAAATGAAGAAATAACGAAATAATTTATTATCTCAAATGAATCGAAATCGTTTTTATTTTCAACTAACGGTCTAAAATAAATTATTTCATGTACTTATTATTCATTTTTATTTTAAGTAAAATTTTCTCAGATCGGTATAACTTCCTGCATTAATATCATATAAATGTTTCTAATATTGTAAAATATGAGATCTGAAAAATATAATGCAGTATTATTTTATTATTAATACTAATATTATTATTATACCTTTCCCACCTCAAAAGTAGAAAAATAATGTTTTAAACCAAATGCTTTATTTGGCAAATACAATATTGTTACATGTATATTAGTTTGTAATTTATTAAAAACAATAGTGCTAGAACGAATTTCTTTCAATCTGACAATGCGTTTCATTTGACTTATTAAACTACGGTATTTCTCATGTATCAATCATTGTTCCATTATATGCTTTTAAATTCAAAGAGAAGAAAAATTTATTTCGTAGAACGGGCTTCTCAGAATGCATAAATGAAGTAAGTAGCATGTTATGTATTCTGTTCATCGGCTGCGCGAAGTTTTACTCTCACTCATCAATTATTTGCATAAATTTTCATATAATCATCCGTATTTCGAATCAGTCGAATAATTATACGATTGCACACTTTTGGCTTCACAAGAATTTCACCAATATGTCTGCGAGTGCATAAATGGTGAGAAATAATTGCAGTATGCGTTCTTTCGTTGAATGAATATATGAATCGTTAAAACTTGCAGAGTTAAAAATCCTTACGTAAACGGTCCAGCAAAATATATTATGAAAATGAATGACAATTAATCTGCATTCAGAATTATATTCCTTTGCCGATAATAATCACACCACTTTGCAGGGTGAGAAAGTTTTTAGAGAAATTTGTTGTTAGAGAAATTTCAACTTTTAAATCGTTATTAACTGATATGTGAACAAGGATAATGCAATAGTTTTTAATACTAAGTTAAACAAAGGCTAAATTGACAGCACCTACAAAACTGAAACACCATAGTTGAAATTATGAGCAAATAATTGAGTGCACAATCATAAAGTTGCCTGAATTATATTGCCTCTATAGAAATCTTTTCACTTTTATTATAATTAGTTTACATTGTATAATTTGATATCAGACTTTGTCACTGTACAATGACATCGACGTCTCCAAATAACAATTCTGTTCGTGTGTAGTTTAAAAAGTGTTGGATTAACATTCACAAATAGAGCATTATAGAATATAGAAAAATTTCTTATATTATAAGAAATTTCTTACATTAATATATAAATAATATATAAATTTCTTATATTATAGCATATAGAAAAATTTCTATATAAAAAATTCATCCCCCTTATTCAAACAACCAGGAAGGTAGGTATTACGCCCCTAAGAATATCAACGAGTAAACAGGTTTAATGTTATGCGACTACTTGTGTGCACTTTTAAAAAAAATGTTACACGGGCCTCTGATCGCAATTTAGAGATAAGCGTTTGTTTTTCGCATGGCACGTTGTTATTTGTAGAAACGTATAATTCCGAAAAATCTTAATTGTTGATGAACAGACTGCATTTTATGACTTTATTGCAGAAATGGGGGGGGGGGGGGGCAATTAAAATATTAACAGAGTTTAAACAATTGATGGTTACGAATAATATATCCAACTTATTTATGTTGTTAAAGAAAGACCAAAAATTAATTATTTTCAAAAATATTTCTAATCTACATGAAACACAGTTTTGCATAAACTGTGCATTTCGATAAAGTTATATATTATCTTCTCAAGTATACCCATTGCGGGACATACATCTTCAGAGAATTATATATATGTATATTTAGTCCGAATAAAATTATATTTCATTTACATAATCTTATTTACATAATAAATAAATGATACCGCGACGTGGCGGAACGTCTAAAATAAAGAATTGAAAAACCACTCGGTAAATCAACGTAAACAATTTGGAAAGCGACTTTTAATATACGATCGAAGTTCGCTCGCATATTGCACCCGTGGACTACACGTGGTTCCGTGATCATCGATCGAAATTGCCGATCGATTGATAAATATCGATTCGCTGTTCGCGAAAGCTCCTTTAAAAAGTACCGGCGAAATCGCCCGCTGGCAGGACTCGTTCTTTTCTTTTTATCTGTTCGCCTCTCGTTTCTGGACCAATAAGAAGACTGTATTTAAAGAAAGTCCTGTGGGTGTTTCGTAATGTTATGTACTGCAACAACAACGAATTTCCCTACCTATAATTAATTCCTTTCTAATAACAAAATTAATACGAACATCGTACTTACATAAATAATGAAACTAGTAGATACCAATAAATTTTATACTTTCAGTTTTGCCGAGTTAGTCTATAAAAACTGAATTACTACACGACATACCTGCTTTACTAATTACGTATAACGTTAATGGATACGTATGGGACTGTTGAAAAATTATGAAATCTTCCTCAAATCGTGAGCAACATCGCAGGTCATGCTATGAACCTTTTTCACTCGAATGGCTACATCGACTTCGTCGCGGCTTTATTCCTCCTTGATTTGAATTTGTAGAAGTATAACCAAAAATATGTAACGTCGATATTCAGCACCAATTGTTCACTTGTTCCCTCAAAGATACGAATGAATAATAAAAATGGCCAGAAACGGTGTGTTGGCCACAGCCAGTACATCCTACCTATCTATTCAATTAACTAAAAGCACGAACAGGTATCAGGAAGTACATAGAAAACGGCAAACAGCCGGATAACCAAGAGAAGTTTCATATAATTTAATGAAAAGCGACAGGGGCCGCGTTCAAATGACTCCGGAGAGGACGTAGGCGAGCGAAAGTGATCGATCGTCGTGAAACCGATTAAATTGTCGCTAAATCATTTTTGTTTGCGGTGCGGCCAGTTTATGGAAGGTAGACGCAAGGAGGGGGAGTCACGCGGAATGAGTTACGCGGCTGTCTTCGTCTATTTTCTTTCCGTGTAGGAGCTGCGCGCCGTGGCTTCTCTTCCTGGCGATTCCACCTTTAGCTCGTTTATTTTCACGAGGCAACAGTGTTTCAGTCGCTGAACGGAGGGTGCACGCACGCCGAAGAAATAAAAGGCAGCCGCCTCGGGAGCGTGTTTCACGATACACCGGCTCATCGCCGAAGAAAAGGATCCGCCACGCGGCGGCGGCGGGTCAGACAAAGACGAAGAACCAGGGTTCGGTGGGAACCCGAGAAGTTGCTCCCGCTCCCGTTCTCGTTCTGCCGGTGCCCACTGATCGTCCTCGAAATTTTTCAAATCCACCGGTGCTCGCTAGAACTCGCCCTTTTTTACAAACGCTACGAATTAAAGAGCGATGAAACTAAATCGTTGCCAATTTGTTATGAAAATTCTGACCCTATATTTGTTGAGATCTCACGTAATTTTGTATAATAAACGTGGGCAAGGAACTTATTCAACATTATATCTACCGAACATTCGAAGCGAATGATTGAAATTATTTCGATTTTTTAACATTTGCTATATAAATATAGCAGAACTTTTGTTCACCTTAGCTACGTTTATAAAACTGGTAAACCATCTGCATTGTAACGTTATATGTAAATATCTCCTCAAGGTAACGTTTAAATGAGAAAAGAACATTCTATTCTCCATAAAATCACTTTAACAATAAGATAACTAATTTCGCGTAAAGGTGTTCTGGAGTTTCTGCGAATATTTGACAATTTTATTCGTGTGATGCATAAAAAATACTGTAAATCGTTTTAACATAGTGATTGAAAGTCCCTTCAATCATAAAAGATAGCGCATAAAAATCCGCTATCTATTTATAGTAACAATTGAAACATTTATAGAGCGTGTAATATCGTGTGCATTTTATGGAGACAAATCAGCAAAGAAGATTCTCGCTGCATATTCTGAATAAATGTTTGAACGACACTGTGAACAGTATAAAGCCTTCTAGTGCAGACCCAGGTATCTCATCAGGGATGGGGAACAGAAAGGGATGTGTGTAGAATACAGTCGTGAGTACGTTGCCTCGAGTGAGTACTACACTGATCCGGAGAATGAAAGAAGCAAGTTGCGAAGGCGAGTAAATCTGACGACGCCCGAGAGAACAGAAGGAGAGGAACAGGAAGAAGAGGATAATCTATAGGAAGAGAAGCGAGAGGCGAGTCCAGTCGATCTAGAAGGAAAGAAGGAAGAAAAACGAGAAGGAGAAGAAGTGTTTCAAGAACGGCTGGAGAAGAGAAGAGATACCAATCGGCATTTTTTGATACCGAGGAAGAGGAAGGCGAAGAAAATTGGCAGCATCAGATTTTCAAGAAACTTCGTTTTCTGCTGGAGGTCGACGTAATTTCCATCGAATAGGATTCTTCCGCTAACTTGCACAGTTAAGTAATGCTATTCTCCATGTGGATACTTTAGATTGAGTGTTGGCAGCTTCGAAGATTAACTCCACGATGAAAATATTGAAAGCCAGTAATTTTCCTTTAAGTATGAAAAATGAGTCTCGACACATTACCCGGCAAGCGAGCGGTTACGTTATAGTTTTTATCAAGGAAAGAACGTTTCCAAGTGTAACACGCCGGTTTTAACGAGATTTGAATATAATATAGTTTGTTGAAAAATATTTCATATGTATTTATTTAAATCTGCAATCGTCCATATCTTAGGGTTGGCAAAAAATATTTTATGCCCTCAAAATCGAGGGTAAAAACCATACTTTTTCAGATATTTTTTAAGATATCTCGATATTGTCACTTCGTATTTTCTTTAAAATTTTTTAATGAAGCATTTTGAAACCTAGTTTTTTTATGACATTTCTTCTTATTTGATTTTTTGAGTTAATCTATATAAATTATAAAAGTAGATGTTTGTCATAAAAATTGTCATTTTCTAAAATCCGCAGTCAAGTAATATTATTACGGGAGAACGTGTACGCAGAGGGTAAACGACCCCGGGTATTAATTTCTATCGGTGAAACGTCGCGTTTCTCCAGAAAGTGGAGTGAAATGAAAGAGCCCGGTCGACCCAAAACCGTAGAAGATGTCGAAAAGAGGAACGGTGGCACGCGCGTTACAGCATTCTCTGTCGGGATCGCAAAAAAGTATCGAGGAAAGGCTACCGTACTTGGCGGCGAACTCGAAACGAGTCGCTTACTCGTACTTACAATCAATTACAACGGTACCAAGAGTACTACGACTCCTGTACATCGGCTCGTGGATACGTCGAAACCATTCGAACATGGTGAAAACGAAGAAGAACCGGTGTATACCGTGTTCGGTAACTGTTACCACCGCGCGCTACGATTTATCGACAAATCGTCACCTACGTGAGCGCCTCTCCGGAGAACTAGCCTCGTGGAAAATAAAGGATAAGCTGCTAGCGATGGGAACACGATGCACGATGCTGTGAAATGCGATTCTAGCCGAGGAAAATGATTTTTGGTGTTGTATTTCCTTCTACGTAAAGTATAGCGATATGCATAATTGTATGCGTTGTTGCTAATATCTAAACGAAAACTTGACAAAATATTGTACTTTTTTATTTCTATTTTCTACTATTTCCAATATAAAAATATAAAAATACGGTGTTTTGTTAAGTTTTTGTTTAAAATTTATCTTGAGTCTACAATTGTTCATGCCACTTGTATATTAACTCGGCATCGCATCGCGTCGATGTGGTTGGGCAAGTTATAATGCTTGGGACATAGCAATTTCACTTGCAAATCCTGCTTTAAACAAAATCACAATAATAATAATAATGCGTAACACATATTTTTGAATTTTTTATAACATTATTCACAAATGTATTATTTCTGTCAACAAATGAAATGAAATGAAGATAATAATAAGGAAGATATTAAGATCAAGGACTGCAAATTAAACGGTACTCCTTATTACAGTCGATAATTTTCATATATACATTACTTGATCGCTACCGCGGCGGTGTCTCCATTCGACTTATTTAATATACACATACCGATGTACATATGCAACGTAAATAGCTAGTTCTGTAGTTTCTTTCCTGTAATTAACTAGCTACTTAATGCTTCTTATTAACCTTCCAATATATGACTCTTTTAATTTCCATTTCCATTGTAACTTCTTATTTAAGCACCGCTCTGTAACTAACGTGACGTTAATATACTTTCATTACGCAGTAGGTTAATGTCCGTGGATAAATATGGTTGTTCATCTCATTGACTTTAAATAATCGAGCGATACGTTAAATGCTTTCGATATTTAATACATTTTACTTATCGTCATAATGATTCGAATCTCATTTTCGTATAAGTAGCCGCTATAATTGGAACTATAAAAATGTTTATAGATTATTGATTCTTTGAAATTATCCCTTCCATTCTTAAAATATTGATTTTAATTATAAGTACTGAAATTTTTGTCTTCGGTATTTTTATTCCATAAACCTTGTTTGGTAATTGGAACAATAAATCGATTTCTAATAAATCATTAGTCTTTGCATTAGTCGCATTAGTCTTCGCAGATATTAAAATAACATTGAAATATGTAAATAATGCACACACGTACAGTATGAAAGTAGAATAGAATGTAGAATGTATAATGAAAATATACAACAATAGTAGCAATTTTACTTGTTCTTATATATATATATATATATATATATATATATATATATATAATTAGAATTCAAATTACGTTATTTATAAAGTTAACTATTCTATAAAAGTGTTAATGGTAGTCATAATGTCATTCTCTTGATATTTATACTTACCCACATGATATTATAAATATTATTGTCTATATAATATATATTGTAAATGATAATATTTACATAATGTTAATACTTCTGACATCAAATTGAAATATTGAAATACGTTTCTATTCATATGGATTTCTTCAGTCGATGTTTATATTAAAAGGGGGAAAATAGTTCTTGCCATTAAATACGAAGAACAAGTTTGATCAATACTTTAGATATGATACTAGGGAAACTAACGATACTAAGCTTGAGTGGCAATGTTTAATGACCCGAAACGTTGAATTCGTGGATTCGCGTAGTTTCGGGTAGAATGAAGTTCGAAAACTCTTGCAATCTCTTTAACAAATGTGTAAACTACTGTCATTACACTGTATAGGTTTAATTTATTTCAAATTTTGTTGAAATACATCGCTTTTATAAGATATATAATTTAATATACTCGTATAAGTATATGTATGTACTCGTCATAGACAGCTAACCAGTTAAATATTGTTATATAGCTTGCCGTACTTATATTTCATACAGAAATGTTTGAACAGTTTTCTTTCTATACCTAATCCCAATTTCCACAGTGTTTCCCAAATACGGAAAGATTACAGTAGATAATTGTATCCACAAAACTAATTTCAATTAACCGTAAATCACAATTATAAATTATTTTTACTGTTCAACGCAGCTGTTTAATTTTATCTTCCATCCGACTTGTAAACTAATTAATTATAAGTAGAAGATCAATATCTATTAGCAAATTTTTCAAACAGAAATTCTTGACTTAATTTAACCTACCACGGAAACTTTGTACTGTCTTGAAATTATATTCTTCCAATTAATTTTACTTGTCTTCCATATCATGGCTTATAAATTATAACATTTCTACTAATAAAATAAAAACATTTCTGCTAGCGTTGTGAGAAGGAAGACCGTACTATATGATTCGTAATTAAAAATTATGGCAGCCTTAGTAATACCAAGTTTTCTTCCGTATGAAGAAAAAAATGAATTTTGGAAGAGATGATCAAGGAATGGAAATAATTTCTGGCGAAGATCGTGAAGATTGCCCACTTTCACGAGAACCAGCCCAAGTACGGAAATTACTCTGAAATGGTTATAATGATATCCAGTTTTTAACATTTGGTAAAGAAGAGAGAAGAGTCGTTACAAATATAGGGTGTATTAAAAATACTGATTCTTCACGGAATGAAGCGAAAGAGATAAAATCATCTGACAATAAGAACGACAAAATTATTGTCGGTATGTTTTGGAACTTCTTTTTTCACGTCCATTTTAGCTCAAGCTGTTCATGGATGTCTCAAAATGGACGTCTCTAAGACGTCGCGTGCTATCTGGGAAGTATACTCAGTATCGCTGACTCTCATAAACACCCAATAATAGAACCGTTTCTACAAGCTTTCGTAAAATCCATTCTTCGATTCGAACTCTGAGGCGACTTTTAATATTCATTTCGCGCAAATGATGCACTCCGCGGTGCAGGATCCTCGTTAGACAGGATCACTGAGGGTATTGTTTTTCTCGGACGAGCTCGGCTGCGCGGACGCAATCGCGAGGAAAAAGAGAACAGGGTACGGGTGTTGGACGGTTTGATCTGGCCAGGCCTAAAAGGATCGAGAACGCTGGATTCGGTTTGTAGGTTCGTGTGCCACGGGGCCAGTGGGCTCAGCCTCGTGGAAAGTGTATGTGCGCACACGCGCATCTACTCGTCGCTCCACGTGCAAATTCGCACGCGCGAATCGCATGCACGCGAAACCTGTAGTTTCGTTTGTAATTTCATCCGGTTTCGTGAATGCATTCGAGGAAGATTATACAACCTTTTTTCGGCTTCTACGAGTCTTTGAGCTACGGTTCTCTACATACGCGGGCACAGGCGGTCCACGCTGAGGACCGTTCCTGTTCATTCAATGATCTCGATGTGCATTGGCAGATCGTGAATCTTTCAGTTAATACGCATCTTGAAATGCAAATATAATCCGTGAAATCAAATCAGAGCAATTCACTTGATAAAACGAAAACTGAGAAATCAAGATTAATAATACAGTAGAGCCTCGATTATTCGCACCATCGGGATCGAAACAGACCATAAATCGAAGATAAATCGGAATTTTTAAATGGAATATCATTCAACTGGCGTCCGATTATTGTCAGTTTTGATTACCCGGCGTTCGATTATCTGTAATGTTGATTAACGGCTCTCGTATCAACTATAACAGAATTCTTAAATAGTAAGCATCTTCCTCTAAATAAGATAATAATTATAGATAACGCACTTCCTCATCCAGCAAACGAGAAACTTTATTCGGTGGAATTCAGGTTATATTTTTACTTCCAAATGTCACACGGTTATTGCAGCTGATAGAAATGCAAATGTGAGATACGCCAATACAATTCGATTGTCTTGGTTGATCTTTAACCAGTTAGCTGTGGCGATCTCTTTGCAAAGCGCCCACGAGCGTGTGTCGCGATAATCAAGCGATGACGAATCCAAAAAGACGATTTATCCCCAGCGAATTTTTGGCATAACTGTTATTTGTGATCTCTGAACGTTCATATGAGAATAACGTTCTAATTCCTTGAAATTAGGTTATGTCAAGGTTAACATTAAACCTTTTCGAAAATTAAAACCTTTTATAATTAAACCTTTTAAACCGTTTCGAAGCATAGTTCCGAGGTATTGGAAAAATTGTTGCAGTCAGGTGCAAGTAATGACTAAATTGAATCTGTATCTTCGCAGTCCTAACGCGATTATTTCATTAAATTAATGTTCGTCGATGGCATTCGCGAAATTTTTGTAATTGCACACATAGGCAGAGATTTTACTTACCAGCACTCGATTAAGAAAAACTGCCCGTGCTCTTCCAGCAGTGAGACCACCTTAATCTTCCTCTCTCTCTCTCTCTCTCTCTCTCTCTCTCTCTCTCTCTCTCTCTCTCTTTCTTATATTAATAATTGCGCCGCCGAAACCTGTCCGGATTATACTCGTGCAGAGGAGCAACTGGCTGCTCGTTCGGGTACTCGTAATTGTCGGAGCCTCTTTTTCGATCCACTCGCTGAATACCACGCAAATACATTACAGCTTTATCAGCGGAATTCGCTTCTGAACCGAAAATCATACAATAGTTGGGAACATCTCATAATGAGATGCTTCGAGATAAGATTCTCATCTCATGCTTCTCTGTTTAATATGTCAAATCAGCGGATATTAAATAGGATATACTGCAAATACTAGAAAATTATAGTAACATTCAAAGTATTCAAATTCTTGTTATCATATTCTTGGCAATTATAGTTCGTTATCTGTAGTATAGCTCACCGGTATTTCACAGTTTATGTTGCTTTAAGTCATATTGCTCTGAAAATAATGCAGATTTGTTCGTCAGTTTTTCTGAACTTTGTTGCATTATAATAATTTAATATAATTCGTCCAGAACTCTGTTTGAAAACCACTGTCTCATGTTTATTACGAATCACTCTATTAACTCCAAATGATTTAACTCGGAGGCACCGCATTACCCGCGTCCCTTCATAAAATCATTTAATTACTCCATTATCAAGAATCCAAATTATTTTCTTATAACTTCTTTCTCCGTCTAGCCCATTTCTTTCGTTCATTAATGACTTATTCACCGCATGTACCAAATTACACACTGATCCGTAGTTTTATGTACGTAAAATATAGTACGTATAGTACTTATATATACTCTTCGTTTTTTATTATAAACGTTTTTATATCATTCCAAAATTGTATTATTTTTCGTTAATAAACAAAAGTATAATTTTCCATTTTAGAAAAATATAAATATGTAACGTAAATGTAAGAAACTTTATATAGAAAGCTCTGTGTTATTAAAAATTACAGAAATGCCATAGATTTATCAATATTAGCATATATTAATTAATATAATTGCCGCAGTAGAACATGCAATTACCGTCTAATGTATCAAGGACTTGTTTTATCTACTTGTGATAAGCTCCAAAACCTGTATGTCTTACCACGGCTCCCAACATCCTGACCACTTTACGACTTTCTTCTAGCTAATTAGGAGTGAGAGAATTGTCGATCACAAATTAGGTTGGATAATGCCAATGGATTTTCATTGGCAGTCTATTGAAATCATTCAATCTCATTTGACACTATTGGCCACACTGAGACACCAATAGACAGACTGGGCCTGAGTATAAATTCCACGAACGGTCAGGATGCTGGGAGACCTGCGTCTCCCTGAATGTTATTTAAAGTATATCTTAAATGCAAGTGTACGTAAAAATAATGTCGACTCGCTTGCATGTCTATATTTATCCTATTTGAATTGAAGAAAAGCATAAACTTTTATACTTTACTTTAAAATATCTGTTAGTAAATAGATGTTTCTTCAGAATTAGTATCAACGAAATACAAAATAACTGTTGAAATTGAATTTTTATAACAGAATTAAGGAATTAAAATGAAATAATTCAGAAGTTAAAAGTTGACTAAATAGCTTATCTGTATAAAAGTTTACAGTTAGATTACTGTTAAGTGCAAGCACTGGCGGCGACAAGATCTCTTGATCGAGGCAAAACCGAAGCGAGATTCTGCCAAAGGAGAATTTAACGAGACCGAGTAATCCGGCGCGTAATATGGTTTTCCCGCAACAAAAAGCTCTAGACTGCATAGAGCAGCGAGAGAAAAAAAGGAAGGAAAAGAGAAGAAAGACAGACAGTACATTCATACCGTGTCCCCACCACCCGACCTTACTAGCAACCAAATGAAAGGGAAACCATAGTAATTGAAGTTAAACGAGATAGCCAGCCATTCATGGTTACGGGATCGTGACAATGAAACTTGCTCTCCGTTGAACGGTCGCCTCGGGCGACAGACAATGGCTCTGCTGGAGTTTATACCGTGTCGAGGAGTTATGCCGTAACATGCTGGTCATCCTGCTAGTTTTCTACGAGAAACACGCCGAGTCTGCGCGAACTACGCTTCCGTCCGTTCACGAAATCCTTCGCCTTTCTCCGATTCATCCTCTTGTTCCTCAAAGATCAATTGTTCCGACCTCCTTACCCCCTACATCCCCCTCGATCCTCTCAACGGGAGCGAACTTGGGGTACCGCGCTTTTTGTTAACCTTTTAATTACGCAGTTTTGCTTTAACGCTGAAACCACCGAGTCCTAAACGCGACTAATGTACTGCATTCTTTTGTAAGAATGACCAGATTGGATTTATTCGAACTCTGTACGATTTCTATTGTCATATATATGTTCGTGCGAAGTTCAGCAATATATCATATTTGTATATTCTTATTTCCTATTATTTCTTATCTATAGAAATATGTAAATATTACGTTTTTTAAAGATTTTTTAAACTACACAGGGTTTTTCAGCTAAAGGAGGCCACCTACAGCGTTGTAAATAAAATTATAAGCTCAAAATAACTTTTACATTTTTGCTAATATTTAAAAAAATACAAAAAAGAGAAACCTGTATTTGTATATTTCTACTTCCTATTACTTTTAATTTAGAAACATAAAAATGTAAAAGTTTTTCTTGTTACTGTGCTATTTTACCCAGCTCCGAATGGAACATCAATCGTGTACTCCGTTACTTCATTGTTGATCGTTCCACACCATGGTCAAGGTTAATAAAATCGTCGACTGGACGACCGGAAGTGTAAAGCATCCCTTGGAGGACGTAGAAGAAGAGGGATCGTGACAGAGGACGTTTTATAAACGATCATCGCGGGCGGTCGTCGTTCCTTTCCAGTTCGATTCTATTTAACGGTCCTGGCAGAGTTTTCCAGCGAAACGATGAAAAAGGAGGGCGTTGGTGAGCACAGAGGGAGGAGAGTGACAGAAGGGAAGGGGGATTCAGCTCGTGCCCGTACGTTTTACAAATTCGCCACGAGTGACGTGGGTGGTCTTATCTTCCTCGCTTCTGGGGAACACGTCGAGATTCCTCTTCTTTCGGGAGGAATCGGACGCGCGACCGGCAACCATGCAGGTACCAGATACGATCGCGACGCTGACGATCACCGGGTCCGCCGTCGGCGAACTTGACCGGTCGTTTCACTGCCACGAAGTCGTTTACGGTCTTATGGTTAGATGCTATATACGTGTAGTCCTACGGATTAACCCCCTCAGCGACGGGATCTATAGCTCGTGCAGACTACTACGGCGTTTCATCACATGCCGCCCCGATCTCTATGCGTGCCACGGACAATCGTTTTCTCACATGCCAATCGGCCTCATGCGTGCCGTGAACTTCTTCTTCTTCTTTTCCTTCCTCTTTTCTTGCCTCACCACATTGTTACCTGTCAATTTCATGCAAAAGCTGATGGTTTCATTGGCTATCTTTTTTAGAATTTCAGGTTGGACGGTATCAACGTCAGCAATTTTATCGAGATCGGCGCATCTCGGTTAAACCTTTGCTAACACTGAACCTGTCATGATCGAATGATCGGTATTTAATTATATCGGGTGTCGGTATTTGTGGTTGGTTGATTTATACAATCTTTATTCGAGCTAATTACTTAATCAAAAAGATACTAAAATATACCTCGAAATGTAGCAATTACGCCACCGATACTTGTTCAAAACACCATAATTGGATTTTTGTTAACTGTATTTGTTACTCAAAATATATTGTGTAATTATGTTTATCATAACGTAATTGTAATTTAATTATACTTGCGTGTAAATGAAAGAATTTTACTTGAAATTAGCTAGCATAGTGAACGATACAAAAATTAGTTGCTTTCTAAAATAGTTTAGGACAAATAACGCACACAGTATTCTCATTTTCCGATTCTGACTCATGTTCGTTTTGTACATATTTATCATTACTTTGTTGAATTAATTTATTCTTTATGATATCTTTTATTGCTACTATTATTGGCTTTAATTTCTTGTTAGGTGCTTGATATTTGCATATCTACTTCAGAAGCATCTTAGGCGTACGCACGATTACTTTCTGCTTTAAGGAACTTCAATTTATTTACTCCCTTTAAGTAGTACTTTGATTCGGCAAAGTTAATTATTGAAACCAGTACCAACGGAAACTGGTTTGAGATTAGGTTATTACCAGGCAACTGTATAATTTTGATGATCGACAGAAGGCCATTACTAGATGTCTCACTCCGCATTACACGCGCTGCAGCATGTAATGCGCTATAAGTAAATGCAAATGAATAATCTTGGGTGAACTGCTATCATCAAAACAATTTTTTAGGCGTCGAACAGAAGTTATATTTAAATATTCTTCTTTTATATTTAAATCTTCTTAATTATAAATTCATCTTATCAGTTTATTTATTAATCAACTTCGCTAAAAATTAATTCCCCTAATTTCTTCAACCTACGATCTATCTAACTTCTCAATATAAAATTATATATGCCAGGTCATTATATTCATTATATTTTATATAATATGAGTATATGATAAAAGAAATAATCCACAAAATAATGTGCAGCAAAATAATTTTATCTTTACAGCAATTTGCTTTGAGGAAAGTTCTTTCCTGAAAAAGATCACGTTTGAGATATTTTTATCTGGGTTCATCTAATATTGCCGCGGAAGATAATAATCATTCTTAGTACTAGTCTTACCGATATTTTGTATTGTATAATTTGCCGCATTAATTTTACGATGTCTATAGGAAAAGTCGAGAAGCGATTACATGGAAATCACAGAGCAGATGAAACAATTTGTATTAAAATCTATAGAAACATGTCCTTTAGCCCCTTTGGGAAAAATAGCATTAAATGTTAAGTAAATATTAAAAATGTACTTCGTACTTTCGAATAATCAATTAACATAGTCAGATTGATTCTTTTATTTTGCAGAAATGTTAATGAGGATATCGCGGTATAAACCAAGCTCATAGCTGATAATTAGATCACTATACAACATCCAAGAAGAATTTCACAGTGGTTGGGAATAATGATATAAAATAATAATCAAATAATCTGATTTTGAATGTGCCCAGCTGTGCACTGTAGAACTACTCAAAGGTGATTAAAAGAAACGTGCTCGTCCGAGAGTTTTCCGGTGTATCGTATTATTAAAACGGTTTTCCTAATCGTAGACTCATCCCTCTTTGTGTCAAGATTGTCTCGGTTTACCGCTACGGCCATGAGAAAGCTGAGAGAAAACAATAGAGTATCCGGTGGAAGATGAGTAGTCGCCATAGGGGGTCCAACTTAAAGATCGACAAGGTATCGAAGCGTTAAATACTTTCTAATCGTTTGCCGATGCCTGCATACGGAAAAAACAAAGGGAGAAGCCTAACTACACCTAAACTGTTCTTTTTGTCGTGCCTTTCCTCGTTTTATCGACCGTACGATCTCGATTATCATTTTTGCCGATGTAAAACCGGCATATCACTGTACGGGATTAAAGAAAGTCAACCTCGACACTTCGGACCACCTGGTTCCTTCCTGGGAGGTCGCAAAAATTGCATATATGAATCATTAAACGGAGAAGATGAGAAGAAAAGCTGCATATCGTACGAAGTCGTTAAAGCGAAAATTAAACGAAACTTTTCTAATTTGGCTACGTGAAATTCGTTGAAAGAGAAAAGTAGTTATATCTCCTCGACAGTAGAAACTAAACTGCGGACGTTATCCTTTCTTTTTTGTTTTCTTTGTTTTTTTGTTAAATTATTATTTATTTTCAATTGAAATTATTAGCGACGAGAACGTATATCATTGAAGTATGTTTGGAAGCAAGCGTGATACAAATTTGTATAAACTGTTCTTTATTTTGGTCGACTAAAAACTGGCTGACTGCGAAAAAGAACAGGAAAATGGATCGTCGCATACATTGTTTTTTTTCTCTAACTGATATTACAACTACAACAAATAGAAACAATGGTTACACAAATCAATACTGTAACAATTGGAAGACAGACGGAACGTTTTCAGTTAAAAATACGAAGAACACGTAAGAAATCAACATTGAGTACTAAAAATCGAAGAATGGAGATTTCTCTTCCTTCTTTTTCGTTTTAATATTCCATCCACTACCATAATAAAAATAATTAAAAAATAAATTAATCAAAATGAAGATTTATTAGTTTCATTAAAATGGTTATTAATTACTCTAGTAAATTATGAAAATATAATTACCGGTTCTCTCATTATTGAGATAAAAATTGTTTAATATAGAAAAGGTGCTCGACAAAACCTCGAAATAGGACTCGTGGCACGAGGAGTCCGAATGAGACATCACGCCATGATGTCTCGGACACCTTCGTGGCCAGAAGAAGCTGTCGTAAAGCGAGATTAGGATGCATAGCGAAAGATAACAAGATCGATACTCTAGTTTCCACCGCATGGACAGAGAATCTCCCGCGGTGACCTCCCTACGAGGTAACTTCGTTCGAAGATGTGATCGAGGCACCGGGCTCGACCATTTTCTCCCGAACGGAAGACAAAGCCGAAGCTTTGTAAACAACGTCCCGCTGCAGCCGATCGAGTTTCAGGAGATGACCGATCACCCGCTCGGTTGACATCAGCTATGCTCTCCTCCGGGAGGGTTCTCAGGAATCATGACAGAACTCGGATAAAATCTTTCGAATAATGTCCTCAGCCACCCTATGAGCGAAGCGGGCGGCTGCTGTTTAGATCAGAATGCTAGTGATTTAGGTAACCAAGATGATGATTATCACGAATACATATGTTCCGAGTGACAATAAACGTCGTGTTCGCAACATTATAGTTCTCTATCGCTACCTAGATAGCCTGTGTGTGTCTAACAAACGTGTCCAGATGAACAGCTTCTTCGACTAGTTAGACGTTATCGATTCTTCTCTTAACCATCATTTCACTTCTCTCTGGGGACCGAGAAATATTTGAAAAATTCTGGAAAAGATATCGGTAACAAAATCGCGGAGTGTAAGAGAAACTGTTGAACAAATTTTAAAGGAATTCCATTTCTGGTTAAATAACAATTACTATTAACCGAAATTATTTTCCGTTGCTAATGATCTACTTTGGAAGTCAGTCACTGCCAAACTACCATTTCAGTTTGGTGATAGAACAAAGGAGACAAAATAAGGAATCTGTATATGTCAGTTTTCGCGTAGAATTTTGAAATTTATTATTAATTCGCGCCTCTAGTCTTCGATTTAATATTCCGAAACACATTACCGTATTTAAATTCCCAATCGTAGATCACAGAAAACTGAACACGTTTCCTGTTATATTTCATCATATCATTCGTGTGTCGAAGGTTAAGAAGGTAGCCACTGACTGTGTGTCATTGCATAAAATCTTGAAAATCTGATACTGCCCCCAAACTTTTATATTCGAAGATTCGTCGTTACACTCGTTTACATCTGCTTAACAACAACGTTGCAGTTAAAATATCTTCGTTCTGAAAGCTTTCAGTGGTTACGCAGAGTCGTTGCATGTCTGTCGTCGAAGGACAGTGATGTTTCGTTGAAAACATACGCACGATAACGACCATAAATTTCATCGCCGATACTTTCTGTCTTTCAATGCTTATTCGACATACATTAAAGACATTTCACCGCAATATACATGATTCACGTAAAAGAAATTATTCAGTTTCCTTCAAATAGAATCAGTTAAAGGCTACCAAATCAATCAACCGATACTATACTTTCTTTTGTAAGAAGAAGTAATTAATAATTATTTTACATAAAATACGATATTTTAAAATTCTTTAAATGTTTTTATTCTTTTGTACTTGATTTACTCATATATAAACACTCTATAGAAACTTATAGAAACAACCCTCTTATAGAAACAACCCTCTAGATCAGGAGACTTCCTTAATTTTTCTGATTCGTGCGTTCCACTCATTCCATTGCCTATTTTCTAATCCTATATTAACTTAGACTTAATCCTAGACATAACCTTGACTAAAACCAGGACATTCTTCAATTTTACAGGACAGGATATGCTCCGTAGGTATCAACTCCCACTGATGATGAACTCGATGCATCAAAACCGAAAGAATTCGCTCGCTGAATGGGCGGTTTCTCAATAATTCTCGATGCTGAGGTCAAAGGGAGGGCGTGATGCGAGCAAAATGATGGCAGAACGGCCGGAATCGTATTCTGCGAGGACACAATGGCAGAGCCTGGTCCATAATTCCGCGGCTCGAGCCATCCTTCTCTGATTTTTCCACCGCAAACTCACCTTACCTTTATTTTTCATGGTTTTCTGGTGCCACCACCACCACCTCCTCCTCCTCCTCCCCCTCCCTCTATATCTCTGAGGGGGGTGACAAAGCGTCGCTGTCGAAGGAAGAGAATGAAGCGGTGAATGGTAGCGGTCAATGCCGAGGCGTGAGACCCCAGGACATCGTGGATTGTCCTCGAGAGAAAACGGCTGAGAACTGAATGGGGAAGAATGGGCACCAAACGAGGCAAAGTTAGTCGACCTTAGGGATACCTGTAGGAGGGTAGGGGACATATTCGCCGGGGATGAAGTCGGGACTTCGTAAAAACGTTCCTGTCCCAGCGAAGTCGCGTTCCCTTCGTGCTCGAGCTGCGATAATATTTTCCTAGGAGCCTACGAAAACTCGATACGGCCGCTTCGAGTCGACCGATTCGCTTTGCGATCTCGTTTTTCACGTATCCCCGGGATTTCTCGATTCTTTCATAGCCGGATTAAATCCCTGCCATTGCTCGGCTGCGAACGGTACCGAGGTAATTTGGTAAAAATCAATATTTGCGGAGCGATGGTCGCTAATTTCTAGAAAAACAGTGTACAGTTTCATCGGACACAGAGCTGACTGGAACAGTATTTTAACCCTTATGTCAACAACCAAACTGCCAGCAATTATAACCGTAGGAGTCACGGGGTTACCCGTGAACTCCTATGACGAGCTCCTATATTACGTTACTGTACACAAATAACTTTTACATTAAAAACAGATAACTGAATCAGGCAACCAAAAATGTACCAAAAACATTGCAATAGCCATGCGAACAAATTTCCATCGTTCGCTGAAACACATTTCTCCATAACGCCTCTTCTGCGCAAATACTTTTTGCATTAATAACAGACAATTAAATTCGTTTGGCTGAACTCTCGTACGAATCTGCCAGTTTTTGCGACTACGCACAATCACGTGAAATTTCTCGGCGAAGCATTACCAAAATACGGGCTACTAAAAATTTAATGGAACTTGATTATGCAAAGATCCCCCCATCCTCCACCCTGATGATTTTGCGCGTGTCTGGCGGTTGCCAGAAAAGGAACAAGAGTGGGAAACGATAAAAGGATAGCTTTTGTTGCGATACGAGGATCTTCTTAATTCTCGCAGGCAGATTGGTGGGTTTTCATGTTTTTTTTAATCGGCGTGGCCTTTTTGAGGCCCCTCTCGATCTCTCATACCCGCCGACGTGTATATTTAGGTTGGTATTAGGCTCTGGCTACTTCTATGCGGCTGCTTATTAACTCTGTGCTGGCATAAATTGCTCTACGTAATGCAACCGATTGGATTCCCTACGTCCTACCACTCTTGCAATCCTGTTTTTCATTTTCTCGTCGCCTCTAATGGTTTAGGAAGCATTACTAATTCCTGTATAATGTACGCGATTGATAGAATAATTACAGCTCGGGATATTAATATTCAATTCGTATCAATTCGTATCATACAATCTCATTGTAGGATAGAATTTTTTGGAAAGAATGTCAAATATTATTTCTTTTATCTTTTTATTTCGAGCCACATCAATTACACAGAGGCCTTAGTGAGAACTTTTATGCAAGCGCGTATATCATTTATCATACCAGAGAGAAGCGTTCTACATTCATATTAAGTTACGCAAGTGTATTCACGTAATTGAACGCTGTTTAAGTATTCTTCTCCAGCCTAAAGTTATCGTACTGATTACAGTGAGAAAGAGAAGAGAATATGATTGATACTTATTCTTTCATTAAAGTACATGCACTTTCGACGATCGTCTCTTCAGATATGTATACACATTATTGTATACATACGTGCCTAAGTGGGTTAAGTAACAGAATATTTCCCGCGGGCATAACAACGGCTCGTAACAAATGACAACAAGCGAATAAGTATTTTAATTTAAAAAGGAAGGAGTACATGTGCCATAATTTTTATTTAATCCTTCTCAAGAATGTGTCGTATGTACTTATCTCTGAAACCTAAGTGCTTTCTGTTTAACTTAAAAAATACGAAACATAATTTAATTATTTCATTTAACTTTTCCATCTTTCTTTATATATTTAAATTTCTATTACTTGTTTGATTTGTCGCGTGCTCTAAATAAATCAATATTGCAACGTAAATAATGTGTACAAACATATGCTTCACTGTAATATGTACTACCTTTAATTTAATAAGACGTTTAATAACAAATACCACCAAATCAAGTAAACCCGTCCTCGACCTCGATGACATTTTTCATTGAATCATGCTCCTTGTTCCATCGCATCGACAAATGCAGCACCGTAGAGAGCGACCTGTTTGCCCATCTATAATGAGCAGAAACATTTAGGAATCCCATTTACGTGTTCCAGCCTGTGCATCCCAGCCTGTGCATCCCAGCCTCGCTTGTTACGAAAATATTTCATAGTGACAAAATTCATTAGGTTCGTGATTATCGTGTCAGCGCATTAGTCGCCGGTGTAACGCAGGCACGCGTTACTCGGAACCGAGAGAGGTGGATTGTTTTTGAGGTGGTAAAGTAAATCCTCTTATCCGCATCGATGAAGCCGAACTTGTCGAGGAACAAGAAGAGGAACACGAGTCCGGGCATACGAAGACGTACGCAGTCCGCAGACTGCGATGGAATCGCGCGCCGGGCGACCAGTTAAAACGAAGGAGGCTACATTAACCATACAAACGCAGCTCTGTCTAGCCGGTAAGGATCCTCGGAAGGAACAGCCAGCGACACTCGTTGCGTCTTGTTACAAACCATCTCGTCCTTTTAAATTGGATTTAAATTTCGAGATTTATAACACGAGCGGCCGTCCACTTCGGAGAAGTCCGCCGAACGACTCTTTCAATCTCTTCATCTGCCACGCTTCGAGAACCTGCTATGCTTAACCTCTTTAAATTACAAGCAATCATATAGGTGCGCGACAAAGTGATAGAACATTTTATGTAAAGTGATTCGTTTATCTCGTATTACTCAACGCAGAACCACGCATTTCAGTCGTCCACTGTTTAACAACGTTATTTGGGTTAATTGGAATCTTACAAGATACACTAATCGGTCGATGATTAAGTTATAGAGATAGTTTCGCGTAGATCGAAAGTATGCGTCGAAGGGATAAGAAAAATGCAAATTGAAAATGATACTGTCAATTTCATGTCAATTAAAAGTTAAACAATGAAGAAAAATATTTCATTGGATTTGAATAATAGAATGGTCTCTTTAAGGTAATATGAATTGCTTTTATTCTATAAAAATACATTGAATGAATTGTAACGTATTCAATTAGTGATTTATAATAGTTAACTCTTTGACTACGAAAGGCGTGTACAAAAAAATGTTTCGGATAAAAGTTAATGTGTATAATGACTTTCGATGGTGCAGACACGTGGTGGTGCAGTTTCGAATGACATTTAGTTTAAAAATTCGCAGTAATTGAGAAAATAATTATCCTACGCGTTAATAAAATGTACACGTAACTCAAGAGTCATGGATACTATTACAATAATGTTAATACCTATTCTAGGATAAGTCGAAGTTTAGACACCTGGTATTTATTATTTATTATTTTAATTATTCTATAATTAAATTGAAGGTGCCATATGCTATATATAAATATTTCTTGACAAAAAACGATTCCCTGTGAACCGATCTTCTTGAGATCAGTTTTCCCTGCGTCCGTATACTAGATTCTCAGGCCTATGAGAAAGTGCCAAGGCAGGAAGTGACTACAAATATTTACCTAGCTAGCCGTCTTTCACGATTACACCGCGATCCGACTGGACTGAAGCTCGATTGTACTCAAACGACGCGATATTCAGATATGCTTCCTTCTCGAGGTTATGTCAAGGCGCACCAGAACGATTTGAAATATGCAATAATCAATTTCAACTTACCAACGACTCACTTACAAGATACCATTCTTGAAAACCGTAATTGAATAATTAAGTTTTTAACTTTAGATTGATATTAAATATAAATTTCCTTAATAGTAGTCGTGGAAAATTAAACAAAGGTACAAATATTGTGTAATTCACATTAATTAATTCGCCGATTGATCTGTTTTTAGGGTTCAAATGTAAATGTTAATATTAAATTACGACTCTTCGTGCAAATTCGCATTTTCAGGCGTGATTTAAAAAAAAATTAGAATTCGCCGTAAATTGCTTTCGTCAACTAACAGATTACCCATTGTTTATTGGAACACTCGCTAATTTATACGTCTCTTTGCATTTTAAAAATCTGCAATGTCACAAATGTTGAATATATTGTAACCTCATGTCCTACATCGGTGAAAATGCTATTTTCCATTTTAGATAATGTGAAATTTGTTATTATTTGAAGTATTTGTTTAAAATATGAGATCACTGATTTCAATCGATCAAATTAAAGTACGAACAAAAGTGGATATAAAAACATTATTTACGAAGAAATTATAGGAGTTAATGATGGTTATAATTAGACCGTGGATTTAACGCATTTACCGCAAAATTTTGGGCGCTATTTTGGACTTGTTACGATTATGAACAAGAGTAATTCGTGTCTATTTTTTTCTGCTTCATGCAATTGACGTAGAAAGTTTCCATTTTGCACAATGAACCGCGATCTAATTATTATACAGAATTATAGTTTACTTGATCGAAGCTGACGAATTTAATAACTATCGAGTTATAATTCCGAGAATCGAAAGAAATAGCAGATTTATTTTCACCAAAAAATTCGGTAAAATATCTTCTAAAAATACAAATATCCTGATTATGGAAGTCCGTAAAACGAATTACCACCTCGAGGGGTATAATCTTATTAAAGGATCCTATTAAAAATTTTTACATTTTTCTGTGAATAAGACAGCGTATCGAGCTCCGTTTCTTTAAACTGAGATTATCGTTGCCTGATGACGTAATGATAGACAGCGAGCGAGGACCTTCCTTTGAAAGATCGGAACTATTTTCGTAAATGGTGGCCACGTTTTCCTCGACGAGGGAATGTCTGAAAAGCACCCTGCAGAAGGGCGGAGTCCTCCTTCCCATCATCTTTGTCAATGTTCTCGTGGTTTTCGAGTAAATCGCCGACGGAATTACAGTAATTTTTCTGTCGAAGGTCTTCGTTGCTAATTTTTCGATATTCGTAACCACAATACACATAAAACAGAAATTGGTCCACCGTAATCATGGGTTGAACGCGTTCACGTATACGATACGTTGTTAACGATACTCTGTCACTTTGACGCTTCGACTCATCTCTATATAATTTTGACGTACAGTGGTTTTCGGAGAAGTCATTGGCACGCATGCACCGATTCCCCTTTCTGCAGTGTGATTACAAATAAACGATTGGTACATTTCTAAAAGTAATACATTACGAAGCAAAATAACTTCTGAAGTATTGTATGCGATTCTTTATTTTTCAGTAACAAAATAAAGATCGTCTGTGTCAATTGCTAAACGCAGAAACTAAATACAAAAATTCCTTAATTCGTTATACAATATTAAATAGAGTAGAGATTCTCCTATCCGAAAGTTTATTTTTGTAATATCATCGTCTGTTGGCGAGAATTCCAAATTTTGTCTTGCTTCCGTTGGTATCGAATGATAGATACCAAGACCTCTCTACAAGAAGAGTGCATCAGAAGGGTACCTCTGCCTCGGTAAAGGGCTATCAAGTCCGCTAGGAAAGGTTAGTAAGTTACCTGAGAACGTAACGACTCAAGTTGGGATTTATTTATTGTAGGATCGATTCCACTATAGGGAGGCTTTGCCTCAGTGATAGGTACCGTTACCAGCAACAAAGACGATTTCTCGAAAACTCTCCCCGTGAAGTAAGCACTCTACCTGGCTCAACTATTATTGAGTAAGGTGTCTCGAAAATTTTGCGACAACTTGAAATGACCATTTTTGAAATAAATCTCTGTCCTGACACCTTCCAGCAGTTACTTTCCTCTTGCTCCTAGCTCTCGAGCTGCAACACCAATATACCATAATTCAAGTGCTATCGTAAACATAATTGTATGCAATTAATGAAAAATTTTATTACATTAATATTATTTAATTAATATTATTCTATTTTCACTGCAGTCGACCATAAACGCATTGCGCGCGTTTAGAGAGTCAATCGATGAATAGTATCTATGATTTTGGGAGAATATGGAAGTGGGAGGAAATAATAAGATCCTTTTATTGTTCATAACAGTGCCCAATATATTTAACGAATTATTTGTCTCGATAAATTTACAATTTACATAACTTATCCACTTCGATTCCGTTCAACATACGTCATTTACAATATTACAAAATTATATTACAATTAGACGTTTTTCAATTCGCGAGAACAGTATTCAAATACTTCCACGAATTCACATAAATATTTTCGCGTAGCGTTCGTAACATTCTTAAAATTTGTAACGTTCGATATCTGAAAACAAATCCGTCAGCTGACGCTAGAGTTTATTTCGATGTCGGAGAAGTCTTCTTTCGATGTCTTTTCAATGAGGAAAACCAGCTACTATTTATTGCGGAAAGTATAGAAGTTAATAACAGTAAGGCACTCTGGAATGCTTTATCCTTCGGGGACGTCTCTTATAATTAATGTCGATACGACATCATCTTACTACACACCTAGTGCATCTTCGTATTTACAATTCGGCGGTCGATCAAAAAACCGATTCGGCGGACGATTGCGTGATTAACACATTGACCGCCGAAGTTGACTACAACGTAACGGAAAACAGTTGCGTATTGTTAACATTAAAACAGTTGGCTTATGATGCCGGATTAGGTAAGCATTACATAACAAAGATTTCGGTTCGCATGATCTCTTCCGCGTTAAG
Source organism: Augochlorella aurata (assembly GCA_028455555.1). Taxonomy (NCBI): domain Eukaryota; kingdom Metazoa; phylum Arthropoda; class Insecta; order Hymenoptera; family Halictidae; genus Augochlorella; species Augochlorella aurata. The sequence goes on along the minus strand of CM052166.1, from coordinate 162,849 downwards.
AAATAGTCTCAGGGATTGTCGTCAACGGTCAACATGTTAAACGCAAATTATCATTAAGGCACTGGCAAAGACGACACGCTTTGAAATTATATCTGTACAAAAATTGATATGACTAGATTACAGTTACTGAAACAGCCTGTACGTCGCCCCCCTTCATTTCTCTGTGTCATCCTTTGGCTGACTTCTGTAACAAAGGAAAAGAAACGATTAGTTAAACAGAAATTTTTCTTAAATATTAAAGTGAAAATAATTAAGCGATTATTCACCGACGATTATATATTTACTGTCGGTAAATTTTATTAGTAACTTGCAGATACTCGAAACAATACCAGTTTATAAATTTATTCTTGCTGAAAACTGAACCGTCGAAGGTCGCTGCCGCAGGTATAGCAGCAAAACAGGGGATGATTTCAGGTAAGGGCGGTTTTGCTGGGAGGGACTCGAACGAAAAAGAAGAAATCGGAAGGGAGAGACCGAGAGGAAAAGAGAGATGAAAGAATAGCGTACCGGTTCAAAAACCCACAAAAGGGAGACTGAAATATCCTGGAAGATGCATTCAGGTTAAACGCAGCGGGCGAAATCGTCTCTTGCCAGAACGAGAAGGCAAAGTAAACGAAAAATGGAGGAGGATAGTAGTGAACAACGACGAAAACTTCGGTAGGACAGTTACGCACGTCAATTCTCGCGTGAAATCGAACATGAATGGACGCTCGGATCTTCAGTTTCTCCGATCGGAGACCGTTACGCAATCGATCAAGCCTCGAAGTCATGCAAATAAATGGATTTACATAAATAGATGTTTCAGGAATTGCGAGACAATTGAAATTCAAGTCGTTGTTCAGGAGATTTTTGTGGAAATTACATCGCTGCGAGGAAAAGGCGTGCTTGATGCAATGAAATCTTCGAATACCGATAGTCGAGGACCGTAGAGGGATGAAAAAACGGTAGGAGCGACACTGACACACAAACGTGTCACGTGTGCATGCACGTCGGTGCGCGCGCGCGCGCGCGTGTGTGTGTTAGCGAATGGTGAAAGAAATCGGGCACAAAAGCGTCGCTTCTCGAATGTATACCCTCTGAATGGAGTCTGCGATTTGAATGGCTCAAGTTTCAGCGAGGGGTCGCGCGTACCATTGTCACGGGGCAAGGTCACAAATCTGGTCGGAAACTCCTTTGAATTTCCTCGGTAACGCGGATGTTACCTCACGGATAAAATTTACGGTCGTTGAAAAGCGCGGGAGGTGAGAAGCTTTCCGAAAATAATCTGAACCGCTGGAATCTTGAACAACCGATCGTTCTTTTTTTAGAAAATATGCTACAGGTAATATTTAATGAATGTTTTCATCAAATCGAATTTCAGCTACTTTCGTATCTACAAGCTTCGTTAATTTTAAAAACCGAGGCTATTGCAACGACATTTAGACTACCAATTTTTATGCAAATCTGAAATATGTATTGTAATGTAATAAAATAGCATCGATTAATGTTTATCTTAAAAATGTAAATTTGCATAAATATCTGCAGGTACATAATAATATATTAACCGTGACTATTAGATTAGTGGAACGCAAATGATCGAACATATAAACTCTTTTGAAAATGTAAATATTGATTAATCAGAAAAATTCTGTACGGTTAATGTCTTTGGAGATTCAAATTCAAAATATTGTCTGCATTGAAAAAGAACATGCTTGAATATTTTCCACACATCTATCAGAGAGATTTTGAAAAGGTGAACAAAAGGGGAAACACGACACGAACCTCGTAAGAAGAACAAGAACCACGTTGGATGCGACGTTGGCACCTCTCATTGACTTTGTTGCCACCAGGAGATTACGTCCAAAAGTTCTTCGTCCTCGGGACTCATGGGCTCGTAATTATCGTAACCGTCGGAATGGGCAGTGTAGAGGTTGCCGGAAGTACCGTATCCCTGGCTGCCAGCTGACGAAGTCTCAGAAACGAAACTGGGCGTCGGTGAACTGGAAGCTTCGGAACAGGGTGCTGTTACGAACGTGGGACTGGGATTCTGTCGGAGGTGTCGGTGCATGTCAGGACCGTGATGTCTGATTTCGTTCATGTTCCCGCGCAGTCTCAATTCGGCCGAGTGGTGACTCGACTCGACTCCGATTCCATTAGCGGAGCCACACGTGGACGAGGAAGTGGAGGATGGTGGGGACGACGTTGGCGAAGACACACTCGCGTCGGACCCACTGTCATGGTCCTCCAAGAGACGCTGAAGACTCCTGATGTACTCGACAGCCATTCGAAGCGTCTCAACTTTCGACAACTTTTTACTACCAGCCCTGGCCCCGCCATGTGTGCCGGCAGTGCTCCCTCCGAGAGCCTGGGCCACGCTCTGAGGAATATGTTGCCTCAAAGTAGCGAACCCATTGTTCACCTGTTTCACACGATTCCGTTCCCTCGCATTCCTTCTGGCCACCGAAGCCGGTTGATGGGGGACAGCCCCGTACGGTCCAGTCTGACCGTATATCTTGGATCGCTTGCAACCGTGTTGCTGAATCTTCATGTCATTCGACGGCATGCTACTCGTCGAGACTATCACGTTGCCGCGATGGGTTTGAGCACTGGTTGTAGACGACCCATGGAGATTATGGTGATGATGCTGCTGCTGGACGCTCAACATGATGGGCAATACGTTCCCCTCCTTCGACGCCACTAAGGTCATATCACTGATCCCCCACTACAGGAGCGCGGCAACGCGTGCCAGGTGACCTTGAGAAATCCTCGCTCGACGGTGGAACAGTTTAACCCCTTTTCAACACCTTGGACGAGTACACGCGACACGAACAAATGGGAAAAATCTTGGAAAAACGTCGTCGCTTGCGAACGGAGTTTCACGAGTTAAGAAGACGACCGCACCCTCAATGCTGATGGTACGGACCTGGCTCCCGAAATGCCTTGCCAAGAAGGGTTCGAGGCCTTATATAGCCAGGGCGGGCACGCGCCTATCCCCTCCACAGACCCCATACTCGATACCGGGCCCTAAACCCCTGTACTCCCCTTTCCCGCCGTTCCCGGCGGCCTGCAGTGCCTCATACCCCTGGAATCCCCACCACAGGCCCTACGTCCGAGATTCTCATCTTGAATTGCCCTCGTGCTCCGCAGTTCGAATCTGTTTGCTGATTTCGATATTTGAAGATGATACCTCCGGGCATTTATCGAGCCAGCCGATAATTCTTACCTCGAGTTTCTTGGAAGTTAGAAAAGCTAACTTTGAAAATCAGCTGCTGTTCAGACCGTATGGACAGCTTTCAGAGACACGAATTTTCGTGTATCGGGGGCGTATTTCTCGTGATTTCTACGGGATAATTAGTATTGGGCATATATGTACCGCAGGAGGACTTTACCTATGATCGTATAGCTTCCTAGATTCTCGAATCAAATTGATCGTTCCACTTTCTGAAACTGAACTTGGAACGCAACAAGATCAACTTAGTGATTGACGTATTTGTTATTGCTTATCGTGTATTGTATCGTGTCCAACGTTTTTCCATTTTCCAAACACAGTCGATGATTTATCTTTTTTAAACAGGCGAGTGCCAAATGACTCCGAACATCGTTTAGTTGCGTGATATGTAGCCACAATAATCACTAGACTGCGAATTTTACACATTTATGACAATGATAAATAGATCAAATGCAAAATAACAAAAGCATCTGTACAGTTTGGGAATAAAATAGAAATAAACAAATTTTTATGTGCTTTTACATCTTGTAACAAGTGAAGACCATTTTTATCTTACCTGAAAATTCACCGACTACTAATCACAAGTAGATCCAGATCTGCCTAAAGACCATTACTTACACTCTGCAGCCTGTGTCTGAAACAAAAAGTTCGCATAAAAGTTTACAGTCGGCTCAACGGCGATACTGGTCGCTGCGTTAAACATTGAAAGTTTGAATTTTACGAAATCCAGCAACTGCGTAATCCGTGGAAACAATAGGTTCGGAGAAAAATCATTGTTATTGTAAAATTGAAAATAATACATGCGACGCGTGAGAGACACTGGCGCACGCGTAAGGGTCCAATCCCCACCGACGGACCAGGGATCGAAATTTGAACAGTTACCGGGAGAAAGAAAAGCTGGTCCAGAGATCTGGCCGAGAGAGACGATGGCACGCGAGATGAACGGGTTGGAGAGAGACGAGGAGGACGAAACAGACGGAGAAGAAGAAGAAACGGGAGGAGGGGGTGTAGAGAAGCAAAAGTAGTGACTCTACTGGTGGTGGAGTAAAGGGGGTTCGGTGGATATGTGGGCCCAAGCAGAGGGAAGTTGGCTTCGTCGATGGGCAGAAGAGGGCAGGGGGTGTAAGACGTGAGCCGTTCTTCCCACCATTGGGCCATGGCGCGCGCCGATCCCCATCCATCGACCCTCTCCCCTCCACCTTGATTCGCGTGCGTGCTTGGTTGCGTACGTGCGCGTACTAGGGCGCACGCGTGCTCGCCGGGCCGCGTGCTTAAGCGAGCGCGCGCGCGCGCGCACGGGCGCGTGGACCCACGCCTGCGACCGTGTGTGTAAGCGCGAGCGCGAGCGCGTGGAACAGGTATATGCCTCTCTTCCTTTTTTTCCTTTTCACTGCCGCTCTCCCTCTTTTTTTTACCTCTCTCTTTCTACTTATCTTTCTCTTTCCCCGACTATCTTCTTCTGTGAAAAAGCGCCGCGCTCGAGGGCCACTAGACGCTCCCTGATAAATATACGACGGCTGACGGCGGATTTCGAACGATACAGGACGCTCCCTGGATTTTGATTAATTTCGCGGATACCGCGCAGACTGGGCAAAATTTTATTTCCAATGACAATAAGAAAGCATGCGTTACAATCCGTTATTTTCAGTACTGTTATTTGAAAATAACACTAGCATTGAAAGTTTTAAAATTGCTCTAATTTGGAATAATGGATTATTTCGTTATTTTTTTATTATAAGTATGAGAGTCCTGAAAATAATATCTAGCAAAAAGATTTTATTACAGATATTTGTTTATAAATATGTAGAATGTTCAGGCTAAAACATTGTAAACGACGAATTAATATGCTATTGTAATTTTCATATACTATGTTAATATTTTTACAATTCATCTGAACTATTATATTTTCCATACAAATTTCAGAAGTATACCTTTATTTTCACTGTATCCAAATTTGCATTCGCAGATTCTATTAGCCAGTTAAGGTTTTGCTTGTATCGCAGAATCATGATTGTCAGAAACACTGATCGATGAACCGAGGGAACATCAATCAATAAGGAATTCAATTATCGGAATATTCATTACAGTTATACGTATTCACATACTAATGTGATGTGCTTGGATTATTTTTCTTTCCTTTATTAGATGTTTAAATTATTGTTGGACATTTGGTACACAAATTATACGATAATAAATGGTTTAGAACATGATGAAGTTGTGAAAGTCAATGATGTTGACACATGCGTACACAGTTGTTAAATGTATTTCCTGCGTTGAAAGACAAAAATGATGGTCGAAGAAGCTCGAAATATTACGTATCTGCAATTCATTCGTGAATTATTTCCTAAATTGTTTACCAGTAACAATTAATTAATTATTTTTTATCCATTAATTACTTAATAATTGACAACGAAGCAATTTTTTATTTTTATTGCTTAGTAAGTAGTGAATAAGAAATGGCTAAATCAATAAATAAACTATTATTCTATAATGTACTAAACATTGTACATATTTTAAAATATTGAATAATTCTCATACTTTTTTGTTTACTAATCCAAGAAAAAGGCTGGCTTCCCATGAAAGTTTTTCATAAAACCACGCGGCACGTAAAGTGTTAATGTCCACATATTAATACCCACATATGCAGGAATATGAATTAATATATTATGTATATTAATGTCCATATGACACCAACACTGTCTTAATTAAAACGTTATAAAACGTATAATTCTTTCCAAATCGAGAATCATATTCAGAAACGCGACTATATTTATATCAGTTTTGGAAATAAATTTCTGTAGCTTGGTAAGCATTAATAAACAAATAAACAAGTAACTCAATAATATATCATCCATAGTCACTCCTAGACTACGGATCTTTATTTATTATTTAATAGATTACACTTTGTAAAAGAAAATAAGAATGTTATTAGTATACTTATCTAAAATAAAAATTGTCTAGAAAAATCTTAATAATTTCTCTTCTTAATAATTTTAACGAGTTAAATGGTATCTTCAAAATTTCTTAAATCTTTTTACGGATTTCAATTTAATCTGGTGATTTTTGTCATAAATGCGCAAAGTTCTGAGTCTAGTTATTAAGCGAAATGTCAAAAAGATGTAGAGATAACATGTGCAGATTTTTAAAGTGCACGAAAACGTAAAAATTAACAAGATCTTGTCTTTAATTCTAATTTTTTAAATGACGTACGAAAAGAAAATTTGCATAAAGATGGAATAGTAATAATAATAGTAATAACTACATAGTTATTTACTACTTAGCAGTGTAATTACTACTAAACTGCGGATTGTTATGGGAATTCACATTTCGGTGAAATTTTTCATAAAACTCTGAATAAGTAAATGATATCTTACACCAACTAGAAAATTCCTGGCAGTGTATGTAGACTAGTAGTGTAATTAATTTCTGTTGATATGGACATGTAATTGTAAAAACTTTTCTCAGCGCAATTGATATCAAATATTAACCCATTTGCATCATTGAAAAAAGTGGAAAATTGTTAAAAAATTCTAATTTGGTAACGAACACTTCAACATGGCGCAAGATTTCGAGAAGCAGAAAGAAGCGTTATCTCAAGTTGTTTCTCGGGGTCAATTACCCCCAGGTAGTTTACCCAGTCTGCTTCCTTCCCTGATCAGTGTTCCGTCCTCAAGGATCGTAGCTGAATGACAGAGGATAGCCTCGGAAGATTTACAAGTCTGCTCGCCATTCTTCGTTCGCACGAATCCTCGCTGCGCGACAAATTCTTGACCGCAAAGTTGCAGGTATCGGCACGGCGTTATTATCGTTCGTAGAGCTTCTCTTGGTACGACAACCTGTTCCGCAGAACATAACGCCCCTGAGCCACTCGCAATCCCGTTACACCTACTAATTTCTTTCAGTGACCGTTTCAAAGTATTACCATACGCATCCCTTTAGGTCCTGTGAATTAAATTACAAAGACCGGCCTTAACCGCATTTCTTTCAGGTAGAAATTACGTTACGATCGACAATATTTATTTAGACCCTTGCACTACTACTGCTTTTATAGTGCTAGATTAGCACTTGTTCATTGTTAATAAACTTCCACTTGAGTATGAACATTTATTGTGTGGTTATAACAATTGTAATTACTTAATATATACAATAGAAGAATTGGATTTTAAAACAGAAAAAGAAATAATTCACTAGTCTTAATTATAACGTACTAAATCATTTATATTTATAAAAGTTTACTGTTAAATTACAGTTAAATTCGAACTCTGAGTTTGATCATCGCAGATGCTCCAATAACAATGTAATAATTTTATAATTTGCAAAATGAGAAACCGGTAACTTGACTATGACACGGGTTCTCACCGTAAACGAAATTCCTTTCTCCGCTTCTTTCCCTCGTATTCTAAAATGGCGCACGAAAGTTAAACGGAAAAGGACGTTATCAATGAATTAGAAATCACAGCGATTCGAAGTCTGAACAGATTCGGGGAGCAGCTGGTTAATAAAAAATCCCTGGAGCACAAAGGGATAATTAAAATAGCGATACAGGGGACGAAGTATCGGTCGTGCAGGTCCGCCTTGGGAATATCGATTTCCACGTGTTGGCATTCCACCTCCGGCTGACATATGTTCTACAATAAAGCACAGGTAGCTGTCCCGCGGACCTAGGGGGTCGAGGGAGAAAATTTATGCGTACACACACGCAGCTAGAGCGCGTTTGCGAGGCATAACCTAATCGACGACACATATGGCAGCCTCGGAACGTTAACAGGTACGGATATATGTAATACAGCAACGTACAACGCATATGCCGTTGCAGGTTCACTGAATTCCTTGCGACGCCAGTGAATTCCTGTTACATGCATTTTCATTAATGCGGGAACAGTCGGGCAACTGATTTCTGCGTTTTTGTCTGATTTTTTGTTCTGGACTAACGGATAAATTAATGTCGGTAAAACAAACTATACTTAAACCTGTGCTTCATTGTTTCGAATACTTAAAATTTGACAATTGTCTATGAACTTTTGCGACTGATTGTGTTAATTTATTTTGTTTCAAGTTCATACTCGACGTGTATACCGCAATGTGCGAGCACTTTCATCAATCTGAAGTATTATTTACATACAACTTCGATTAAAAATATTCAGGGGACATGCGACGGACATTCTCATTAGCTGATTTCCTATTCTAATATTTGTTGAGTATACAGAAGTTTATAAATTAATTGAAAATTAAATATATAATTTATATTCATGTATATTCTATTTTTAATTAATTTTTCATATTCAGAAGTATCACGTATACAGAATTTGTGGCAATAATTATATAAAAAATCCGTTCTCCAAATTCACCAGCCTATGTTCCAATCACGGCATTTCATTCTTATTATCACCGTACTGGTTTATCTGAAAGTGGTTGCATTAACAATGAAGTCATCATTTAACTTTTCAGCGATCTGTAATTTGAATCACATGGCTCCCAGTTTTGTATTCCTTTTGGTTCTTTAATTAGTTAGCGACGATAACGTTAACAGAAACACAGATTCTCATCGACCTCGAGGTGTCCTGTTTGTTCAGAAAAGATTACAAAGTCATAATAACACTATCTATAATAATAAAAATATTTCATTTCGATCTTGTACGATGATTACAAAGTATTTATGAGTATTGCTTCGCTCTGCATCGATAAACAGTTTCTCCATGTTAAAGATACGTATTGCTCAATGCTGTTGTGTGATGCGATTAAACAATGGATAGTGAAGTATATGGTCACAAAAACTAGTCAAAAGTCGATTTAAAATATATTTTGTAAAATATCAAATGTTAATATCAAATTCTAATATTGCAATGTCTTTTCTTTTCTCTTATTCTCTCCTTTGTATCTTTAGTCCTCGCATAAGAACAATTAGAAAAATTTTGGTATAAATAAATACTCCACCGTTCAATCTCGTAAACTTGATTACACAATTATGTATTGACGTCATCGCGGTATTCCCAAAATTCTCATAAAAAAGCGATCTAGTCTTTTTTAATTTCGAAGAATTTTCGAAGTTCTCCAGAACGTAAAATATTGCTCCACCTATAAGTAACGAACGAAAATACTATTAATTACGAAATTAGAAAGTGTCAGATCCAGCTCATATTTTATCCAGAAAATCCCTGAAACTCTTCTAACTCCTATGATCAAAATCTCAAGACGGAGCCCCAAGCTAACGTCCAAATTAGATACTTGTTTAATACACAGACAGAGAAGGAATATAATAATAAAAGGAGCAAATTCAAGTTTACCGCCTTTGGCACATCTGAGCCCTCCACTTGGAGTAGTAATTAATTTCAAGATAATTAACAGCGGGAGGACCAGATAGTCTGGACGCGGTGGTACAAAAATATAAATACGAAATCAAGTCTTTAGTCAAGGTTCAAGGTTGGAGGATCATTGTCAACAAACTGGTAAATCACTCGCATCGTACCTCTGTTTCCATTTCATTTACGCTATCGTCTTACATTGTTTCAAACATTTAAGCAAATAATATGTGCAGTATCTTTATCAAATTGGATGTAAAATAATTAAATTTAGAATATAGTAGAAAATAATTACAAGCTCATCAGTTAGAAATTTGACACTGTCAAAAGTGCCACTAATTGATTCACTGTTGTAAAATTTTTTTATTTGTTTTTATTATTTTATTATTACTAAACCTATCAAGCTGTAGAAATTACTAACGTGAGTTAGTTTATAAGAATGCGGATTTTATGCATTTATGATGAATACATTGCAAATCTTAATGCAAATTAATAATTATTTTCGGCAATCGCCGAGGAGGAGTTGACAGGAAAAGGAGTTGACAGAAATTTCTTTCTTTAACGATTTAAGTACGTTGAAAATAATATCTAGATGTCCTTAGATTCTTTTAATATTTTTATTCTTTCAAATTTTAATCACCGATACTAGAGCTAGTTAAATAATAGAGCAATTAGATGGAATTAGGGAGTATGATGTATTGCCTTCAATCTACTACAATTATTAAAGGAGTCTTTAAAGGAGATCCGCAGTCTATTTATAATAAGAAATGTTTTCCAGCTACAACAACTACTCCTAAAATCACATTCTCCAGAAAGCATTGATACTAATGCACCTATAATTTTCACAGGCTTGATTTGCCTGTCTTAAATACAACAGATAATAAGTTAGTAGTTAAATTACGATATCGTGGATTAAGCAATTTTTCGCCATAAGAGGATATTTACATTCATTTCGTCGTATACATAGAATTTCCATCTTCCTTTCACATTAACTTCGTGCTAGCTACTACGTTGATTTTCTCGTTTATCTGATTTCGTTAAAATGTATGGCCGAAGAAAATGGTAGCGTTTAAGACGCTCAACCGACCACTAATAAGTTTTACAACTGTTTCCACGTTTGATAGGTACGAGACGGTAAGGGCACATTTATTTATTCGAACAGGTTCACCTTCGCAGCAAACAAATCGCGAAGATAAATCCGCGATAACCACGTGCCTCCATCTGCGATTCCTTCGTCTCTGTTTTGGAACCCACATTTCGCAGGTGTAATATACACGTATCGTACCATCGAGAAGACTTTAATTAGCTCGTAAAGTATATTCACGCCACAATCCTTAATAGATTCCGCAGATTTTTCCGCGATGAATAATGGACAAGGTGCGAATCTGGCTTGCGTGCGTATTCCGTTTCGGCGTGTGATTTATTAACGCGATATGTCGGCCATAGTTCGGTGATATATCGGTACGTCACGAGGAATTCATTTAGAATCAGCGACTTGTTTTGTGAAAGGACGAAGGGGCGCGCGAGCGGTTTTGCAATTATTTCATTCGGGTGAGCCGCGCCGTGCCGCGGCTGTTCCAACACTTCCAACACTTCCAATGCTTCCAACACCACCGGGGTACAATCTTTCAGTGTAAAAGGACGACAATTTTACGGCTCCATCGCTTCGTTACGCTGATTAATGACACTGGGCACGTCGTTGTTGCCTGTGGTGTTGTCGTTTTCCATGGTTCACGCGCGACCTTGTCCAGTTTATCACTGGGACCGTCTTTTCCAGGAATCATGCGAGACCAGAATTGCGTTCCACATCCTTTCACGCGTCTCCCGAATTGCCCGCAACATGCATTATCGGTGTATTAACAAGTAATTTACCACTATTGGCTTGTACGGATCCTACGGTGACCACAGACCAAGATTTATTACATTTGACCTTTTTCCCCCATTATATTATATTATAAAATCCCCACAGGTCGTCTTATATTTATAGAAATTTCTATAACGTTGCAATATTAAGTTGGCGTATAAATCATAGCAACTTTTAAGTATCGACTTTAAAATAAATTGTTTAACGCCAGAAGTTACTGAGCTATAAACGTAAAGGATTTACGTAAACTTCTGATAAGATTTTTTGAGATAATGCATTTTACCATATGCAAAAATATAGACGGGATATCGCGCGAGCTTTGAGTAATTTATTAACACTATGCCGTCCGGTGGCACCACGCTGGTGCCGTGCGCTTACAATATACATACAATATACGTTTGTTACAAAACCAAAAAATTAGGAGGACAAATTTAATGTGTAAATCTTGTGGAGTCACGTTACACCTCGGTAAAAATACTAAGTGTTTAAGAATAGCGCAAATTGTCCCAATATTTACGCAATCATTGAACATTGAAGTTGAACTTGTACAGGAAATATTAAAAAAATTAATATCGCTCAGCGTTTCTAGTTGATGAAGTTTTAAGCAATTATTTAGGGACAGTATTAACATAAATTTCAATGGACATACAATAAAATAATTGTACTGTTATTAAATCGAATATTGTAAACATCTATTACATCGGAAATTACCTGAGAAAGTGATTACAATTTTCATGTGAATAAACAAATACACGTTGTTTGGACATTTATTAAACCGAGTAACAAATGAAAACACGACATTTAAGAAAATAAAGCACAGAACTATGTTTAAGAAGTAATTTCGAATTCTTCCTGCTACTTTTAATACATTGGTGTATCATTGCCCCTTAAAATGGCTTTATTATCATTATCATGTGTTCGACATCTGAACGATGCTGACGAGTGGTCATGATTTATCTTCTGTCTCCGAGCATCTTTACGGCGACGCACGCAAAAGAGACTAGTAATGGCGTGTCATCAAAAATAGATCAATAAAAGATCTCCTGTCGTGGGATTAGCTCAATGATTAATTGGATAGAATTTGGAAGCCGATCTTTTACAGAACGAAGACGTAAAAAAAATTTTTATACTACTTTGTACTATATTTGTATTATATTCAATTAATTAAATTCAATTTGATATTATTACATAAGAAAATTTTGTTATAATTGATTTTTTCTAAATATACTACTTTTATCAATTGCATAATGTAATGTATTGTGTTTATATATTGCGTTTTGTATATTTTATATCGGATTTCATATTGTAATACGCTATATTTGTATCGTTTGATCAATTTCCCGAAATTCGAGTAGTAATTTGAATAAATCAACAAGAAGCGATTATTTAAAAACAACACAAGTGTAAAACTGAACGTCTTTTATTTTTTTATGACTGAATGCTGATAAATCAATAATAATTCCACTTTTTTCACGTGGCTTTTTTACTACATAAAGAATCGCAGTGTTTGGGATGTTTTCTCGTGCATTCATAAACATTCAGTCATACAAAAAATATAGAAGTTTCATAAATAAACAAATTTTGCATTTTATTAAATATCCCCGTAAGATAAAATCCGACGAAAAAATGTTTCATACAAATATTTATTTTTCTTCCGCGTAGAATAAAAATCCTCAAATAAAAACATAGGTTTCCATTTAAAGAAACAAAGTTGCCCTGCAAATAACCTGCAAAGCGATCAACAAATATAGATAAAACAGTTGTAACTCTCTCTCTCTCTCTCTCTCTTAAAATCGAGTAACTTTTGTATTCTACATTTCTTCCGAAAATGTTTTGTTTTCTACGTATTTAGATTTAAAGTTTTCAAATGGACGCCCTGCATTTTTTAACCTCTTATCGACATCCCTAATAAATAATCAAGTTCTTTGAAAAAAGTAAACGATATCTACTTGATATGCATCTCGAAAATTTTCCAGAACCCCAAAATTCTGTAACCGTCCGCAATCTGTCCGGCCATTGAATGCAACCGTCCTCTCGACAAGAACCCTATTCGCGTAGTATCGATTCCAAAGTATTGGTCAATGAAAGCTTCGCAACTCTGAAAGGATCAATAGCGTCGAACACAGATGATTCGTAAAGAAATCCAAAGATTGGTGCTGGAAGTTTTGTCCGGCATTCCTAACGAATACCAAGCGTTGGATAGATCACGGCAGATAGTCCTGAAAGCATGCGACGTCCTTCATGGCATTTGGCTTTGTTCGTTCACGTGAAAAATGACTCGGTGAATGATCCACCACGGGAAAAAGTGCCTCGGAATTACGTGAAGGACAGGAGGATACCTCTGGTTGTACGATAAATCTTGGCCCGTGTTCGGCGTCCGTACGCCGTCGATCGATCCTACCCTCGCGACAAAAATTCACTCTGTATGCGCTATTATCTAGAATAATCGGTTATCTTTCCTGATTTACAGCCGCGTTGAGCCGTAGGTATCGTGGGTTAATTTCGAATTCCTGTTCCATACGACAATATGGCGCAAGCCTGGGTCATAGTAGAGTAAGTTGATTAACACTTCCCCTTTCTCAACACTATTTTTACAGATATTTCCTATTCGTATGATTTACTGAGTTAATTACGTGATGACTGTGGCAAAAGTCGAGAAGTGACACAGGAAATGAATTTTACCAAAAGTCATTAAAAGATGTGAAATAGTGTTAAATAATAAAATAGTGTTAAATCGAAATTACTAAAAGAAGTCTTTATTAAATTAATTACTAAAAACATCGTCACATTACCTAAAAAACTTGTCGACGTTATATTATGTATTTATAATATCATGTATTATGTTGGAGTCAAGTACAGTAAAAATCCAAGAAACCGTGCAATATAAGGGATCTTTTAAGGAATGAAAGAAATTTTCCTTTTATTTTAGTTTTCATATCATTCAGTATGAAAACGCAAATTTGCATAAAGGTCTAGTAATTACGCGTACGTGAAAAGATTCTCAGCTCATCATACACGATTAATAATTTTAAAATCACTTTCGGTGAAGAAAATATTCCTTTACGCGTAAGCTACTTTCTCTTTTTCTCTCTTAATCATCGCCACACAATTCTTCCCATAATTCTTCCGCAATATAAACACTGGCCGTAACGTAATAACTGTCGATAATAAATATTTAATTTGCCGGCCGATTTTATAAGGGAACGGAACGGCTGTGGTAGAAACAGTGTATCAGATAAGCTCGTCACTTTTTTCCTTTCCTTTTTCCCCGCAATCGATCTCGCAGATTTTTGCCGCGGCGAGATTTGCTGAGCTACAGACGAAGGCTGTTTGATTGCTTTACGACTTCCCGGATTCCAAGTGTTCGGCAGGGATCCTTCCACAAAAATCTCGGCTCCGCTCAACAACCCGGAGAATCTGTACAGTCCTCTCGACGACCTTATCTAAATTGTCTTTGCCTGGCGCGGCGCTGAAAAACGTCAAATCTTTCTAAGGACTTTCTGGTAACCGTAATTGTAGATACCGTATCATAACAAAAAGAGCGACTGCTCTGGGTCCACATAACAACGAGCCTATATTTTTACTTTAGCACGCGCAACAATAATAGAACATAGATGTTTAGAACATAAATTTAACCTTGTCGTTAAATTTTCTTTAGGATTACAAAGATCAAAATACTTTCGATTCTATAATTTTTGAAAAGGAAATATATTGATTATGAACTTAAGAAGTATGGAAACATAATCAATGTTAACAATTGTAACACTTACATGGAAGTTAAGCTGTAAAAGAAAAAAGTGTTGCCACCTGCATTTCACTGTACCAATTGTACTAACTGTGACGACACATATTTCTAACACGTACATTTTTTCGAACGCTTAAATATTGAAAATAAAGGAACAGAATTTTATTCCAACCTAACAGGTTAAACCATAAATAAAATTAAAGCATAACCAATATGACCGTCATCAGGCATCAAGGGACAAATGAAAAATAACTTTGTATCATATTTTAAGAACACGAATGACAATTTATACAATTATAATTATCTTAGTATTATTCTTTGTTGTAACTCCCCTTTTAAATTATGATAGATATTATGTAGAAATCTTAAAAAGACTATCATATCAAATAAACGCAATTTGTATAAAAACGTTAAAAATTATTCGTGAAATTACTTTCTTTTTTTATTGTCAGTTTAAAAATTTCAGAACAATTATTATTTTTATTAAAGTAAGAAGAAAGACAGTCCCAAAAACTGAAAAACTGCGGATGATTTTTAAAATAAGCATTGTTTTTATTAAGAAGGAAGAAAAACGGTCCCTATTAATAGTCTGCAGATGTTCCTTCAAATCTAAACATTCCCCTCGAGAAGCCGAGATAACGAAGGTACTCTAAAAAGAATGAAACTCTATGGGCAAAATAGACATGTTCTTTTTCATTTTTTTGCCGCAGTCTAACGATCGCATAACCGCCTTGGTCCTCGTGCGGATATCGTTCTAGCCGTGAGCTTGGATACCTTTTTCGTTCGGTTTTACGATTGTCAATGGAGCCAATGGAGCCAATGGAGCCAATGGAAATGATTCGAGCTCATCAGCGCTCATTACTAATCCAAGAACTTCGAGAGAAGATCTCCCTTTCGTGAATGACGTTTGAACTTCGAGGTTAAGTGGTCACGGATATCAAGATCTTTCCGGACAAGGACGCTCGGTACAAGCCCAACACTTCGACGACCTACGACCTCCGCAGTCCTTCATGGCGACCCATGGACCCACCTATCGCAAAAACAAAACGCTTAAATAACTCTGAACTTGACCAACATGCATGGTTGGAGATAATAAAATATTCATGTAGACACGAAGCAACCAACAGCTGGTCAGCCCGCGAAAAAATCGAGAAGAATTTAAGGTAGAATTAAATCTCTTCGGTTGTACTACCATATCTTCGGTAAGCTGATTTTTAAGCGAGCCGTACGACTCATTTCTTGATTGTATTGTCTTATTTCAACGGCGATATATTATCCTATAAAGCAAAACGGTCGGGACCCTGGCGAAGAGCACAAGCGTTCGCCCCCGGTCGGCCATTATAATATTAACCTGTGTCAAATAATAATACATATGTACTTTTAGTTGCCGTGATCTCTGCTGTTTTATTTTCGCTTACCGCAACAATGATACTATTCTACTTTTGTAGTCTCAGTTATTGTCCGTGTGAACAGACTGTATTCAAATTCTGAGCAACTTATAATATAATATAATATAATATATAATATAATTTGTGTTTACGTTTATTGTACAATTTACTCTTAGAAATTATATTAATTTATTAGACATATAAATTATTATATAGCTTTTTATACAATTTAATATAGAAATTATATCAAATCGTATTAATACGTTTACACAATATAAATATCTATTCACTGAAAATTTAATAAATTTATTCTGAAGTCATTTGAAGGATCATGTCTGACATGAAACTTTTAAATATGTATCACTAGAATAGAGTTTGGCTCTTTCGCCTAAAATCAATCTCATACTAAAAATCTACTCTTTATATATCCTGTAATTCGTATTCGTTCTCATTATGTCTTCAAGCATTATCTCTTGTCCAATATTCTACCACGTCCATATTTTCTTCCTCCAATATTGTCCTTAAATTACTGGAAACCGATGCAAACAGCAATTAATGCTATTGCAGATATTATCAAGAAAATATTCGAGGCATTAAGGTTGAGTGCAACACCGTGTAGGTACAGCTCTTGCTGTTCGCTTTAGCGATCCTTTTATAAATTTTGTGGCTTCGGCAAACAACGGAGCGACTTATGTTCACGATGATTAAATTGAAAAACCTCTGGGAAGCTTGTGATCGCCGGTAAACGAAGTTGCCTTATAAGCTTCGTATGCAAATAGATTGCTATTAAAAAGAGCTTCTAAAACAAAAGCAGACTCTCCCGGCCTGATCAAGGATGACGAAGTACCGGCGACGTAGATCTTCTTGTTTTTTCATCGTGGCCCATCTTTGGTAATCGACCCATTATCTGCCAAGGGATAATTACGATCGGTCGAGGTGTAATTAACAAGATACCGGCGCTAAGAACCTCAAGAGATGCACTATACCGGTGTTATCTTGAAAATCTTCGTGTCGACCCTTCCTCCTTGGGCTCCTCTCCTCTCGTTTCCTACTTTCGTTGCTCCCTTTCACTTAACTTGATTCACACTTATTTTTCCCTCTCCTTTCGCCCCCACGTCGTTCCTTTTTGTTCCGTTCCACCGGTCTCCCTTCGGGGTTTGTTCTTCCTTATTACTATACCGAGATTATCGACGTTTTTAGCACCTTTGATCGAACCGCGATCGTTTTTTAGTCGCCGTTCTCGCACCTAACGCAGCGGACCGCTTATCTTGCTTTATTAAAATGTGAAAGGACCATGATTGGGAGCTTTGGTTAATCACTGATGGCGAGTGAGTCCAGTCGCGATATTGAAAATTAGTTTCAGATTGCTCTGCTACAGATCTTTTTGTTTTCCACGCGCGGTACTCGTTTCGTTCGGTGTTCAAAGATAATCTGAGAACAATGCGAAATTTCGAACAGTCTAAGCGAATGTAGCGATGATTGGAGCATTCGGTATTGTGTGTGTGTTTATATTATTTCGCTGTCAATGGAAAAAGCAGAAAAGATTATTGACTAGCGAATACGTCATCCCATTTAAAAATATTCTAATAATCCTACTTTTGATGGAACGTTCAGATAAATGAGTGTAAATATTTTCGAGCAAATACTAATAAACTCCTATACAAGAACGAAAATTTATATTCATTGTATGCCAACATTTACTTTAACATTTAAATATCGATAATTGCAGAGTCGAATTTTGATTCATTTTGAAATAAGCACACACCATGCAGATCTAATAGTCTATATTAAAAATCTTCGTAACCTATCTGACACGATATTATAGTGCAAGGAGTTAACAGCATATTGGTTTGCTTGGGTAGAGGATTTTAAGATCTGCTCTTTAGAAGACGCTGAAATTACAGTTCAAAGCTGTAAATTGTAATATCACTGACCAAAGCTCTTCCTTTTCCTGGAAGTTTCGTGGTCCGGAAGTGGGGAACAATCGAAACCTGGCATATTTACCAGTGCGGTTAAGTATGTATATAAACAAGTGATTCCATTGTGCAAGCTTCATTCGCTCTCAAGAAAAATTCAAAGCATTTTTAGTGACAAGTGACATTTCTCTTGAGAAAATATGAAGTTTCTCGGTGTTCTTTGGTTTTTCGTTATCGTTGCCTACGCATCGGCGGCAAGCATTGCACAGGACGATGGACCAACGTATGGATTGAGTAAGTAATGATATTGTACGACCATATTTACAAAACTGTTTCATAAATAACAATAAGAACGTCTTCGTACTGGCAGAAACGTATTAACACACGATAAATGAATAGCGTTACGCTTTTCTTACGACAGACTTCTGCAGCGAACAATTGCAATGGATTATGTTGCAAACAACCGTTATAATTTTATAAATCAGTTATAATTTTCTTTCATAATGTCGTACTGTTTAAAAGCAACAAAACATGCTGAACAATGATGTAAGAAATTTAAACTTTTAAACTGTTTAATGGTGTCTTGCGATGTATTAGTTATTCTTAATAATTTAAATGTAGAACATTGCTGTTTGATTGATATTTTGCACGATTATTTTATGACTACAAAATATATTAATTATGCTTCCAAATTAAAGGAGACATTGGAATAGTATAATATTCTATGTTATATACACGTCTACTTAATTGACACACAGAAAGACGTTAACAATTTCATTTTACTAGCTTGATGTAAAAAGGTTGAAAATCGCCGAAGTAAGAGAGAAATAGAAACTAATCAAGTAAGAGAAATAGAAACCAACTAACAAATCCATTCTTTGTTTAATTATTTCAATAGATTAAAAGTAATACATTGACATTTTCCAATTCTTTTAATCCTTTTACTACTTTAAATCGCATTTACCCAATTGTGCCATAAATGCATAAAATGCACAGTCTATCGATTATTCTCATTTTAAGTATTTAGCGGAAAAGTAAACAGAGAACTTCGTTTGTTTTCAGGATATCTACGTGAACGTGCTGCTGATCCTCGTGCTGATCCTGTTGCTGATCCTCGTGCTGATCCTGTTGCTGATCCTCGTGCTAATCCTCGTGCTGATCCTCGTGCTAATCCTCGTGCTGATCCTCGTGCTGATCCTCGTGCTGATGCTGTTGCTGATCCTGGTGCTGATCCTGCAGCCTACGCTGACGCCTATGCTGAAGCCTATGCTGAAGCCTATGCTGAAGCCTATGCTAATGCTGTAGCGAATGCTGTAGCCAAAGCTGGTGGTCTATCTAATGCCTATCCGGTACCGAATGCTGCGGCCAAAGCCGTGGCACTACCCAGTGCTGAACCTATTGCATTCCCTGATGACGACGACGATGTGATGCGGCCACGTAGATTTACTTGCGATGTCCTGTCCTTCTCAACGAAGTGGTTCGGCGCCCATCATGCAGCTTGTGCTGCGAAGTGCCTGGCTCACAAACGTTGGGGTGGTAGTTGTAAAAATGGTGTCTGTGTTTGCCGATGAAGACACGTAAATGGCTGCCTGATTTTGTCACAATTACTGGTTTTTTGATTGCACGCAACATTTTGATTGTAACCACCACTCTCTCATGCTATGTTTTGCATTTTGATTAAAGAAAACGACTTATTGATATCGAAATTCAATAAACGATGTGAATTTGAATTTTTGACTCTTTCTTTAATTTATATTCAACACATGCTCTTTATACCTATTAATCCCTTCAATGTCTAGTCCGTACGTAGCACGACGGGAGCTACATTGTTTAATTAGTAGTATTTGTAAAAGATTTCTTTACAAATTAATGTAATTTATAATATGAATATAATGTATTTATATATGAATGTTATATAAATATAATGCGAATATATGTAGTAGTCAAAATAATATAGGAAGTAGATAAGAGTCAAATTGTCGATAAGATTCTGTCCTTGAAAATCTTAATTATCTAAAAAAGATAATATAAGAGATAGTTACTTCTCTGGTAGTATGCGCGTGTCTTGCCCAAAACATTTAATAAACATTTAACATTTACAACATTCATAAATATATGACCTAACATTTATATATTTATTTTACATTCACATTACGTTTATACATTCGTTTACACATAAGAGCGCTCTAAACATATTTAACTTTTATATTTTTCTAGAATCTTCTTCAACTATTAAATCCACAAAAACATAGACGAGTTATGATTCGTTTAGCACCATCATATGCAGTGAATTTCTCGAACATTCTCGATGTATAATTTTCTACATACGAGACGATACTTCGTGACCAAAGTGAAAAGAAGACGATGCCGTAAACTGAGAGAAGCAAGAAGCCCGGTTGGAAACAAAACGGCAGGTGGATCCGCTCGAAATTCATTCAGGAAGCAGAAAAAGGATTTTCAAGGTTGGGGGAAAGTAAGTAACACGAATACTCCAGAAGATAAGTCTTACTTCGTGGAAAAAACATATTCTGCAATGTTTGTCGCATCTTTTTTTAAGTAGCATCTGCGCATATTTAAAAGGCTCGAATTGTTTCACCATCAAGCCTCTAAAAAAGAAAACTTATCAAAGTCGGAGCTGTTTAATAAACAAATCGAACTTTGTTTTTTAAACTTTCGATTTCCACATGATTGCAAAACAACTACTTCATTTAATAAGATACAGCCTAATGCAGTCGAAAGTACCATAAAAAGAGAACAATGAGTATTTTATAATTGATGATGATTAATATTTCGAAACAAAAAATGGTCTAAAGTAGCCTAAAGTGGCCTAAATTAATCACGCGGATTAGACATTACATTTAATTAAAAACCAACGGAAGAGCTAACTAATCTGAACTGTTATCGTTGTTAGGTTTAACATGATTAAATGATCAAGTAGATTCTGCATTTTCGAAATAGTTTCTGGATTTTGCGTAATCGATAAGCTAGCCAAACTTTAATAAGTTCTCCATTGAAAATATTATAAGATCGAAATCACTTTTGGGCGTACTACATTTTTGATTCCAAATGCATTGTCAGAGTGCATTGTCTATGTTATGCGAATCACAGGTAGTGATTTTATTTCTCTGAAACCCGTAACTCGAACCAGCTGGTGTTTCCGTAATTGCGGGATTCTGAAAAATTCGAGGGAATCGAAAATGCAATGGTAACTGGCAATTTAATGTAAGCTCCTGCAAACGCGAGCAGCAAAACTGTATCAACCGTTCCAATTATTCCCTTAGCCGGGTATTTTTAGAAATATCGGACGTCTCATTACTCGCGGCATAGACGGAATACTGCGATACGTTTTTCAGATTTACGCGGATTTCATGGAAAGAAAGGAAAGCCGTCTACGAATAGTTTTCTGGCCGGTGATTTTTCAAGGAAGTTTAATTGGCTCGGATAAATAAGACACATGTTTGTATTCCTTTCTTTTTCTGATTGGCTTCTTATTTTTGATGCAGAATACTCGTCGACACTTTGAAGATGCGGGCCTCCGAGGGTACCAATTACGATGGCCAGCTGCCGCCGCACTGAAACCCTCAGTCTGCGACTGTATTTCGACTTCGATGGATTGAAAATACAGGCGTCAAGATATTTGACTATGATTTGGACTTATTATAGTAACCGGTATCGGTCACCTTTGCTCGTATATCAACATAATTATGCTATAGCAAGTGATTAATGACGAGCTATTATCTTTAATAGTGCCCACGATTACCCATATTAAGACTGTTTGTCGTGTAACTCGTAAGTACTTCGGATAAACTCGTATAAATTGTTGCCCGGTAAGATTAAGTGGTATTTATTTACATTAGAGGACACCTCGTCGATTTCGATTACCTTGAAATATGTCGTCATGGTCATCATTTTGAACAACTTCTCTGTTACCGCTCTGCTCGGCCTTCGTTTCCGAAATACGCGCAAACATATTTTCACCAATTCTCGCTGCGTTATTAACCCTTATGTCAATAACCAAAATTCTCGATATTGTTCTGTATCACCCTATGATGAGCTGCTACATTAAGTTACCGTTTTATATAACCGTTCTATTTATTTTATATTTATTATCACAATAAAATATTATTTTTATTAATTGTCTAAAGAATTTTTACTCCTCCGTACGGTTCCTGTCTTCTTCTCTTATAAGGGTACACGGGTAATACGGTTATTGAACAAACATATAGTCAACTATCGACCAATGTTAGTACTTTTCTGGAAAAATAAGAAAAAAAATAAGAAAAAAAGGGTCTGAGTTAGTCTTATTGATAGGAAGGGGTTTTAGAACTAACTCAGACCTTTCCCAACCTCATCCAGACCTACCCTGACCTCATCCAGACGATTTTCTGCTTGTCATAATTAGTTTGCGGATTTTCATGCAAAATCAAAACAATCTGCATGAATTGCACGATATAAGTGCAATTCCATCGTCGTTAATTAAGTGTTTCTGCTTGACCTACATATTCTTACCATAAATGTATAAAATACATAGTCCAGTCATAACTTTTGCACCACGATCGTCGTTTAGCCTCGAATAAAGCGCATCTCACACGAGTCTCGTCAACTATCAGACTGCATAGTACAACAATATCTACAACGTATCTTTGACTCAACAAAATCGGTGTTGAGACTTCCTTTTTGTATATTTACCATAACTTTGATTGATTTGCCGAGCGATTGTTACATAACGTTCTTCGGTAATAACAAACAGAGTGGGTCAGCAGTGACTCAGCATCCACTGTTGCGTCGAACAATTAACATACGTAATAGCTAGATTAATTTTAAAAATAAAACTGGTTACACTATTATTAAAACTAGTACACTATTATTGCTCAATAGATTTAGTGTTAATGTCCTGAGGTAGGTATTGTCTAGAGGTCCACGTCTATCCACAGATATTTAAAGAATATTAATTTTTTTTCTGCCAAGGTCATTATTTTTTGAAATATTGAAGGTCATCGATATTTTTCGCACTTTAACCCCTATTTTTTATAACGCAGCACTGCGGTTCACATCATGGCAAATTTAACGACCTCTGACACTATGACCTTTAAATGACCCTATTCTGTTAAGTGTCCTACGGTTAAGGTACTACGAAGCAAGGGTGTTCGTCAATTAAGATGGCCTATAACTCAGTAACCATGCACTGCATTTTAAAATTTCAAACGGCGTTTGATGCTTATTGGAAAATTGCTTTTCGCTCGACTTTTTGAGTTAGGTACCACTGCGTCGCGGCACCAGGAGACGAGTCCAGACGAGACGAGACGAGACGAGACGAGACGAGACGGGACAAGACAAGACGAGTCGAGACGTCGAGACATCGAGACATCGAGACGCGACGAGACGCGGGAAAGTACGACGACGGAATTTTGCATTAATGAGTGTTGGCGCGCGCCAGCCAGAGTATCAGTCGGTGGCGCACGCGCGTCAAAAGAGGCCAAGAGGGACGAAGAGGTGGCAAAGTAGGGAGGAAGAGGGGAGGAAAGAAACGGCAGCTGCAGCTGCGCTGCCACGCGCCCTCGGATACCATTTTACAGGTTCGCTCCGTGACGTTACTATTCTCCTCTCTCCTCCTCTCCTCACCTTTCTTCTTTTCTCCTGGTCGATGCCTCTTTTTTCCCCTACTTTGTCCACTGCGACTCCATCCTTGTCGCAGGACAAGGTGCATGGATTTCGGTGTCCTTGTTCTGGGGAACGTGGTGACACGTATGCACGCATACGCCGGCAGGACCATGCGTCCAACAGGACCACCGGACTCGTCACCTGCACCTCGGCAGTCACCCAACGGTCCTACGGCCACCGTCGACACCTTGCCTAACTTCTTCGGCCAGAAGAGCACGGAGATTGAAATCGAGTCGACGATAGCTTCTGATAGCAGATTGAGGGATGCGGCTCGTCGATCCTGATGTCAGTCGATCGACGTTCGCCCGACCTACGCGAACATTCGCGGTCAAACATTGCCAGCAGTAGAGTTGCCAGTAGAGCAGACTAGCACGAGGAACGAAGGAAACGGTTGGACAAACTGAGTTCGTCCGACAGGTTGTTCTATTGACGAATGCGAACGTCGAAATGAACATCGATTTGGCTGTTTATCTCTGATTTTTGCATCATTTTATTATCCGTATCGTCTAATATCTGAATGTTCTACTGCAATCATTTTGTACGAATAACCCTTTGATTTGCTCTTGTATTATTCTTTCTATCTCGCATAAAACACCGTCAGTGTAAAGGAAAGTATGAAAATTCTATTGGTCGCTTTCATTGTCTGAACAATTATGTCTGTATTCCCTTAGGATAAGAATTGGGCGCAATTTCACTCACAGATGTAAATTATTAGCTGTGCACAGGATGAATCATCCTGATTATTTTCAACAATTTCCATTAACTTTTCTAATCAAAATGTTACGTTTTCTATGCTTTCTGTAATGTTCGCGTGATATAAAGTGTGACAAGAATTTGTTCGACTTACTTCTATTCTTTTTAGAATCGGGTGTCAGGGATAATATTCTCGACTGTTTGAATAGCGAAGAGGAAAAAGATGCGGTTTCTGGTTTGAACGTTAAAGCGATATCTGAAACACACGAGCGGCTTTTGACTGCCAAGCGGTCGCGATTTTTCTGACTATTTGAATGCAACGCGCGAACTTATATGTCTCTCTGTGCGTGGACGCAAGAGCAGTTATTTTGCCGTGTCGACGAAATAAAAGCAGCCAGTTCTATTCTCGTCGTGGTGTACCTGCTATGTCGTGGAATGGGAATAAATACTAGAAAATATGTAAGCAGTTACAATAGACACTCCTGTAACGTGATATGCTTTGGAATTAGTACAATGATCTTCGTTTTCACGAGACGTGCGGTATACATCCCCGGAAATAAATATCCGAATACTGCTAGTTTCGCACCCGGAATTCATCCTTTAGCTAAAATCATGTTCGACTTTTACTTCAAATGTAACTCACCGCTCTGCGAATCAAACTCGCGCGAAATCAGTCGACGACGATTTGAATTCACCTTGAGGCAGTTTCCAAAGACAATCGAAAAAAGTTTTAGAACGTTCTTCATAAGATGAGTAAGAGGGACGTGAGAAATAATCGAAAAGTACCTTGGATGAAGCTAGATCTATCCTGAAATGTTCATTCAGAAAGGTCACACGAGAAGAATATAAGGGGAACACGAAAAGTACTAGAGAAGCTTTTTGGTTCAAGGTAAAAACATCTTGGAACGTTTATTGGGGGAAGTCTCATGAGAGCTACATGAGAAACGGTCAAAAAGCATCTTGGAACAAGCTCAAAGTATCTTGGAACGTACATTGAGAAAGGTTTCATGAGAGAAATCCGAGAAACAATGAATAAGCTTGTTGCAACAAGGTAGAACCATCTTAGAACGTCCATTGTGAAAGATCTGACGAGAGGAGCATTTTCGAATCGTCGAAAATTACTTATTTTAACGTCTTTGTTCCATCGTAGTTATTTATCTTGATCATATTAACGCACTGTGCGAGAGATCGTATTCCTTGAAAGTGATGGTCGCAAAAATTCTGGCGTGTTATAGGAACTCGTGTCATACGGGTATCAACCGTATTTGCTCACTAAACCTGTATTACTTTAGCCAAGCAATACATTTATATCACTCAAGGACATTTTACGCTCGATATTGATTGGTATTGCAAATTTATGGTGGCAATTTCAGCTGAAGCTAACCATGCGATAAATATACACGCTTTCGTGATCAAAAACAATCTATCTTGTGTCGGCACGCATCGAAGATTCCATATCTTAAAACAGTTATTTTTTTATTTGATTTGCGTACTTTCCAATCGAATATTCTCGAATTACACGTAGAATTTTTAACTATAATTAACTTCCCGTGACAATGATTACGAAACATTCACGCTTATTCTGCTTCTTTCGCGTATTCAATCAATACGTTTCTACATTTCTTCGCATGCACGTGGTGTTTATACATCATAAAATCCGCCACTGCTAATGACGAACATCAACGGCTGTTTTTGCTGCCCGTGGGCTTGCTCAATACAATGCCTCGCGATCGTCCAACCCTTTAATTAAGCGCCAAAATAAACGTTTGTTTGTAGTTATGTACTTGTTATTAAATCGTACAAACTAATTTAACGACATCGTCTCACATTATTTTCTCACTGAGTTTCGAACGAGTTTTCTTATTTTATTTCAATATCAATTACGGTCCAATTATATTGTAATCTGCAACATATTGATATATCAATTATGCGAATGGTATGCGTATACCGATATGGCGCGTTCAAAGCTGCTATTTTCGATTGCTATAGACTGCGGATTTCGCGGATAGGGGTACCACAAGTATTTGGAAATATTGGCAAGTCATCTTCAACCTATCGAACCTGTTAAGAAAGCAAATTTTATTTCACTTCAGTTTTTATCATAAGCGAGGCAGAACATATTTATTTCGTAAAAAGATCTGCGAATTAATTATTAATCGTTCCTGATCCATAATAAACATTTATTTAGTAACTATTCAAATTAAATATACTTACTAACAAACGTTAAGAAACCCTACATGTCGTTAACAATTGAATAAAATTTGATATTTTCAAAAATATACGCAATATTGTTTCATTTAGTGCATAGAACAAGAAAAGAAAATAATATGAATTTTAAAAAAAAGAAAGACGGGAAGATAAAAACTACAGAAATAAAATAAATGCTAAAAATAAGGAAATGATTTGTAAATAAAATTATTATTATCGTTAAAACCTTCTACTTTAAGAAGGTTTCTCCACCCAAGAATATGTATCTGTATGATACGTTCTTGATTTTTGTCGGTAAGAGAACAATTCAAAATAAATCAAAAGTTATTTTTATTACTAAAACCGGAACAATTTATGATACACATATTCATGGAGCAGAAATATATGAAAGTTGGAATTTTTATTATCGTATGACTCATTCTGAGTCCTTACATGGCTGCCCGATTTTCGATCGTGGGACCTGAAGTATGAGAAAAGATTGCTTCGTCTTCTTTTGCTGGTCAATCATGCGTGAAAATGATCGATCAAACTATAGGCGGTCTCCACGGGTAAGGGGTTAATCGACGCCACCGAATTATCGAACGATCGAGAAATCTGCGCGCTAAATTCGTGTAAGAAAAGGTGTAACACGTAATACTGCATCTCGTTTTTTCCCCAGAAATCCAATATGACACATTTTTTTATAAAACATGTAGTTTACAAGAAAAATTAAAGTGACTAAGTTAAATAACTCGCCCTGTATATGTGTACGTTTCTTAAAACGTAACAACTTTTCTATAATGTTAACGCGACTATAAACCCAAAATAAGAAAGTAAATAATCGAGTGCAATTTCGCCAAACACCCTCGGAATAATTGAATTCTTCGTAGAATATAACTCTTAAATCCAATCTTCGATCCGATATGATAATAAGCGTCGGTAAATATCGAGGATTTTTACCAAAGCAACATGGCAGTGCTATCCCGAACGTGTTTGGAAGCACGCTCGCGTATTTTTGGGGCCTTAACACACAGGCTCTGATGTAACGACACTAAACGAGCTCCCAAGCCGAAGACAGGTGCATGGGCAAAGATGAATTCTGATGCACGATATTTCTTTGCCGCGCGTGTATATGCGATCGCGATCGAGCACGCGCCTGCATTCCGTCATTTCGGTGAAAATGCGACCCGGCTAATGTGTCTACCTTCCGGGAAATGTTTAAGAGTCGTCAAGTACTTCTGGACACGCTATCGATCAACTTTTTTTTAAGGTCTTCGACTCGCGGAATTTAGACGAAAGTAACTCGTTTTCTTAATTACCCTATTACTCACGGGAAATTTCATTATCGTTCTCTCCTGGAAATTGTTGCTTGTACGTTTCTCTCAAGTGCGCGTTTTGTTGCTTGTGGATTGGACCTTACTTATTCCAAACTCTTCGGGAGCCCCCTTTCTTCCAGCTACGTTAACTCGTACAGTTGTTGGTACGATGTTTGCACGAACAGCCATCGTTGGGTGGTTCATTTCGACCCACTTTTTGAAGTTGTTCATGCTAATAGCAGCGCGATAACAAGATCTTCTTTTTCCATTTCCTCCTAATGCACATCATATTTGATACGACTTCAGATCCATTGAATCTTACTGATCATTATCAAGAGTAATTAATAGACTGCGCGTTCGATGCATTTATAGAGAAAATTGAGAAGAACAAGTCAATGAAACAATGAGAGTATATTATTTCAAATCTATTGAAGTTATTGAAGAAGGAAAGAACTTGCTGGTTAGTATAATATTTCTTGCAGCAAATGCAGACAAGTTTTATTTTACAAAATCCGCAGTTTAGCAATTAATATTTAGTGAAACAGATAGAACATACACTATTATTGTTAAATACATCCTGTAAGAATGGTGCTCTATTACAGATATTATTTAATAAAACATTTAAATGTTCAAACAATTCGTTACTATTTTCCAAAATCGTATTAAAAATATTAAAAAACTAAGAAAGAGATAGTTACACATTTAGCTTTTATAACGAATTCAAACATATTATTTAATGGTACATTTACCAGATAATAAATGCATAATTTGATACGTTTGCTGTTTTCATTTTCGGGCGAGAGTCATTTCACATATACAACGCGAAATCTAGTATTAGAATCTAGTATTTGTTCTGAGACCTCGTGATCAAACTTCGAACGTTCCATGAAGGTATTAACATCCATGTTCTAGAACACGACCAACGTTGAAAGGCGTAGGAATGCAGGTACGAACCCAGCGACTTCCGAGCGATTGTAAACGTCGTCTTTGGTGTGGCCGATAATAAACTCTTTTCTTTACACTTAGGGCTTCATCGATAATTTCGCGACGAAACTTGGAATCAGGGGAACTGACATCCCGCAGCGACCAGCCCCCATTTTACAGACCACCGATCTCTTCGAGATTCAGTTAATTAAATTAATGAATATTTACAATATTGTCAGCCGCACGTGATTCCCATAGCCGTGTTCGACTGCAGTGATTCTGAATAAATTTCGCCTTTCGTTTTTATACCGGTGGTCTTAAAAACGTGTTCCACCCGAGGAACAGTATTGTGCGCGATTAGACTGCGGACTTGATTGCATTTATGCAAAAATGAGTAGTTGAAATACAAAATTCTATGAACGTAAGAAGAACTTAATGGTATTCCTACACTTTTTTTTTTTTTTTTTTTAAATTATCAAAGGTATTGATAGAAGCAAGCGAGTTTTATATATTTTATATATTTATTGTAAAAACAAATGCAACTTTCGCAATGTCACAGTTGTATGTATATATCTATTAAGTCTATCCATCTATCCCCCAAGTTAGAAGCAAATATAAAATTGCAACTAAATTAAAAAATTAACCGAGTGACAAAGATCATCAAATTGTAATTATGTGCTTTATTAATGATACACATTTCGGAAAATTCATATTAGATGATTACATCTTAATTCTTCGGTATAATAAAACGATCGAATAGAATAGTCACTAATAATTTATGATCTTGACGCGACTGTAAACTAATAAAGAT
Organism: Augochlorella aurata; assembly: GCA_028455555.1. Taxonomy (NCBI): domain Eukaryota; kingdom Metazoa; phylum Arthropoda; class Insecta; order Hymenoptera; family Halictidae; genus Augochlorella; species Augochlorella aurata. The sequence goes on along the minus strand of CM052166.1, from coordinate 132,837 downwards.
AAAAAAGAAAATAGTCTAAGTTTGTGAAGCTTTTAATTTCTGTTTTATATTTTTCAACTAGGAAAGTCTGAACACTGGTAATAAATAAACTTTGATCTCCAAAATAATCTGTTTCAGAAAACTGTAAGAAAAGCAAAGTTGCATAATTTGTTAATGATGCTTCCTACATTAACAAGTACAAATGTAACATAAAGAGTTGCACAGTCTGATTATCAATTATGCATACACATTGTTCCTGTTATTAGTTCTTCATGCTCATTAAACCAGACATGTACATATTGTCGAAAGAAGTGTAGCTCAGTAATTACTCATAAATTTATGCAGATCATACTGGACATAAATGGTTGTACTATTAATTTCATCACTGATCATTGCGCATTCTTCTTATATGAAATTTCAAGATCGATCGTTGTATGATTGGCCCAGATTACATGTATTTATCATCGCGCATAATTCGTAATTACGAGGTGATAGAGCAAAATTATGCGTGTCTACATGGCATATAGCCTTTACGTCGAGCAATCAATTCCGCATTAATTTAACGGATTCTATTTATAAACAGGTTTGTTGAAGACAAGTGACTCCGCTATAGCGAAAAGGCCTTTTAGACATTCACTTACTCCGCCCTTTTATCGTTTCTCAACAGGATCATTAATCTGGTTTGTATTAACACGAATGACCACTCATTAATTTTTAATAATAATTTTTTGCTTCGAAAGTGATAGTAATCCTGTAGATTGTAAAAAGTTTTACATATTGAATGCAATTAGCCTGGCACGAGCTATAGAATTTAACGTCTTCCGGACAGCGATCATAAATTAACACTCGAGCAGGATTTTTTACCATTAGTCATATTGTTTCGAATAAATATCTATCTAAAATAATTATTCGAACGAATTCTTTGTAGTCCAATATTTTCTTCAAAAAACAAATAAAAAATCTTATACAATATTTTTCGGGTCAATTTGGACGCAGGGTGTAAATAATGTTGTTTGACTATTCTGACTAATTATAGTTTCTGACAATTAATTGAAACTTTTCTATTTCATTATTTACGTGCTTTATGTTTCATTAAGGTCTATAGACATTCATAACCTTAAAAGGGATATCAACAAAATTGATAAACAATTAGAGTGTCAATGGATTAATGCTAATACAGAAAAGTCTTCTGCGTAAAGATTAGATTTCAAGGACTTTCTATTGTACGAACTTTCTATTGTACTGTACGAAATAAAATTGGAACAACGGTCGTTATTGAGAACAGGATGTAGTGCAACGTAAACTTTATGACACGCTGTAATGTGCACATATAATACTTATGGAAAGCAATCCTTATAAGTTGTTCGAGGTTGGTTGTTCGCAAGTTTATGTAACGGTTTACGAGAGAAGATATCATGCGCGACTTTATTTTCAGTAGTAAAGATTTTACTTTTGCTAATGAATATTTTTGTGATTTTAATTAATGTTCGATAAATTATCTGATGTACTAGATGGAATAGAAATCGATATCCAATTTATACGAAACTCGTCAAATAACAATTTTTGATCCTGTGGGTTATTAAACATTTATATTATTGTAAATGTAGGAGTAAAATTGATTACAATAGACTTTTTATTTAAATTGTGAGAAAGTAAGAAGAAAAGCGCCTTTACATTACATAAATAAACTTTATAATTATGTTCACTTGGTCCAATGGTACATAAGAGAAAATAGAAATAACAAGAATAGTAAACAAAATATAGCAAGCATAAAATATTCCTGATCAACGAACTTCTCTTCATTGTATAAAAGTATTTCCTCTCAACAAATATAACTTCAATTGGCTTAAATTCCATTCGTAATGGCTTACGAACAACTCCTTGAAATTAAACGAACACTAAATCGCGATCGACAAATTGTCGAGCTCTGAACTCCGTGTAAGTAAATTTTACAATCTTCTGTCTTTACTCATTTCAATCGGAAAATATTGTATTTTGTATACTTAATGCTGCAGAAGATATTGTTCTGTCGTAATTAAGCATTCCTTGAAGTAGTGAAGTAGTGAAGTAGTTTACGTCCACACTATGTTATACCCATTTAAAATGCAATACACATGTTGGTGTCTGTACGTAAGTTAATCTCTGTAAAAGCTTTCATTCATCGATTCCTACAGGTGTAGACAATGCTTGCGCATCCGTATATGGAAGCCATTAAGCGAGATTACAAAATAACGATTTAACAACAACAATTCTACGGAATGTAACAGTTTAGGAAATTGTTGCATTGCTACCCTTGATCCCAGTTGGCTCGTGCACGCATAAGTCATAACGCAATGAATTAAATGTGGAAAACACTAAATCTCGAGAATCCTGAAATATTCTTTGTTCGCTCGCAAGTATTGCAATTTGTTACTTTATTATCGGGCTGTTCCAACGAAGTGTTGAATTTATTACGGAGTGCAAAGGGTTAATCCTTGATTTATGCGCGGGTGCCTCATGTTCAGCGCGCATATTACCAGTCGCTTGAAAAGCGGAATACGTAAAATGGTTCGAAAATACATGTACGCGGTAGAAATCACGTTATACGGTTATAGTCGCCGAAATGAAATATAGGCGCGGCCAGTTTCTGGCGCGTTTCGATGCCCCACCGTATCCAAATTTTTGTGCGAAAATGTCCCTTTCTTGCTGTCTACGCATGTCGTCTTGTACTATGTTGTTTCTTTTATGGAATGTAGAACATGTTATGGACCGTAAAAAAGAACCGTGTATCCTTAAATCACTAACTGTTATAAATAACTTGCGCACAGGCTAACTTACGTGTCCTTTATTCCACCAATGAAACCTCGTGGAATCCATTTTACACCTGCCCGCGACCAGTGGTTCGACGAGGCATTAAACGCACCGACATAGTCATATTCAATTCAGTCCGCGACACAGACTTCAATAAAATGATTTCAGTTCGCGATCTGATAGTGATCTACGTAATTGCTGTCTTCGACAGATATTATTTGACATTTACGACGATTTACATAGCCCATATTTGTGATAAGCTTTTAATCAGGCTTCTCTTCGAAAAATATTGAAAATGTACTCCTTTCGAGATATACGACACGCAGTGTTCAGATTGAGTCGAACAACTGATTCGTCTGTAAACTGCGAATGTTTATGCACATTAACTGCGAGATAAAGATATCATCGAATATTATATTATCGAATTCAAAGCGATACGGCAGTATTTTCAAATTCTTTAAATGTCTTTAATTTTTTTATATTTGATCTATACACTTTTGTCATGAATGCATATAATCTACAGTCTAGATGACCTGGACAGAAATTTACGTTATGGTCAAGTGATTCCAAAAATGTATTTTTTATTTTGTGTATTTCACTTATTGCATATGTTTAGTGTATTTATGTTTAAAAACATGTGGAATAAAACATAATAAAATCGTCATTATTCGCGCATGAATTAATTTTGCCAGACAAGCTTCACCAATTAACAACATTTTTGGCAAAAATGCACATAATTTATTATCATCGCAATAACTGTGAAAAATATTTTACATATACATAGTGAATATTATGTAACATTAATACATTTCACATTATCACATTATCAAAATAAAAAGAAATAAATGTATATCCAGCTCCTATATACCGTAATAAATGCGTAAAAACTTCATATGTATTTTACATATTTATTCTGCACAAATTTCCACAGTCTACTTATCATATTTTTATACAATCAATTAAGTATTCCATTGAATATATAAATAAATTACCATGTCAAATGAAGTATATGTAACACATTTGCAAATATATGTATTTCTTAGCAGAAATATTTTTACCCAGGTCTGCTAATTTGACAATAGAATCTTCGAGGCGTGAATGAATGCCAGGCGCGAGCCCGCGCGCGCACCCAGTAAATCTACGGAGACTTGAACGCGTGGATAAGAGCAAACGTTCGGTGACAAAGCGGTGCGGCGCGGCACGTTGCGGCGCGGCACGTTGCGTCGCCGCAGAGAAATCGCGAACGGCAGTGAAACCGTAGGAATTAAGTTAAAAGGGCTTCCAGAAGTGGACGGGCGTCGCTCATATCCGGCTGATTGTAACGTCGCCGTCCATTTTCTGCATTGTTCACCGTGACGTGTTGGCGATCATTTATCAATGCGAATAATAACGAATAATAAAGACTTTGTACGCATACATATCCTGCGTCTGCGAGCGTATGTTCTGCATATACGCGCTATATACTTATAATAAAAGCCGATTCCGAGCGCAGGAATAGCGATTCCGGAGGCGGTTCAATGCTTGAATGCATGGAATTGAAAATAATGACCGAGTTGGCGTGCATTGTGCTCCTGGCCGAGCTTTTTGTTGATTTTCACGTGGCCACTACACGTCCTTTTCGTCGCTAAATTTCAAGACGTTCAACTGAACCCAGATGAAAGAAGAGGAAGGACACGAGATACCTCGATGCCCAGAGACACTTCCGCCGAGAAAACGGAAATGAACAACTCTCGTGTTAGTCGACGTCTATGTCGTTCCACCTTAAAAACGAACTATATTAATTGTTCATCAGAAGTTCATCCCAGAAATGCATTCGAATTTCTAATAAAAATCTATATTAAAATTTATATTAGAGTCTATATCATCCCTTCAACCATAGGCAACGTGGAATTCGCTTCCTAAATATTTTGTAAAATTTTTTCTAACTTTTTCGTTTCCCTTTTTATATACTTTTAAATCTAATTCTTAGGATTCATCTGTACAAAAGATAAAACTAGCCTTGTAATTTCATACCAACAAATCAAAAACTGGCTAAATAATTAATAAATTACTAGTTGAAAATTAATAGTTCGTTAATTTTATAATGCAGACGATTATAATAATTGTATTACATATCATGACAAATGTTAGCGAATGTTATGTGTCACCTCATAACTTTTCATCGTTAAAAATTCGTCTTTCAAATTCTATATAGTAATTACCAATTAAATGTTCATAAGCTTTTGAAACAGGGGAAAGAACTTATATTTTATGAAACAATAATGGGAATCTAGTAAGCGGTCATTTGACAAACAATTCCTTTTGTTTATCGTAATTGGTTCACAGAGTTTTCCACTATTGCAGCTTTCAACGCGTTGATTGCAAAGATAACGGAAAACGACGACACCATTCAGAGCTCAACCTTGATACAGTTTCATGTATGAAGGTGGTTCATTAGTCCAACCGTGATTATCCTTAGTGCGAAACGTCGTACCGCTATTATCACGATCGTTCTGGATAAGTCGATTATAACTGACCGTGCCCAAAGGTAATATAAAATCTGTCAGATGTAAACAAGGATGGCAATTAATGCAGATTGCGAGAGTCTCGTGGCCTAAACGGAGCTATCGAATTATCTCGCCAAGACTGAATAACGCTATATAGGTTGGGACTACTAGAACTATCATATTCGCTGAAAAGTTTCATCGCCATGTATGGAAAATTTTTATTTATATTAATAATTGTGGGTTATCATATCAATAAGCGTATAATTATTATCGCGCATAATTATTTGGTCTGACGTGTACAATGACAGTTGATCATTCAATTTTAAATTACTTTAGCTATACAATAAAGATTATAACATGATTAACGTCACCAGAAGAAGCACCTCAAGAAACATGTGGTTCAATTTTGATAAATCATAAGCATATTTATTTATTCTTTCATTCGAAGTAGAACACTAATTTTTATTTTTTACCCTCACTCAAAATGGTATTGCAGTGTCATACCATAAATTCTTAGCTGTATTGTAGTTATCGTTAACAACCTTTCAAAATTTATAAAAAATAAAAGAAAACTTACTCGTGAATCAACTCGTCTGGTGATAAAAAGCATTACAGAGACATAGATCCTTCTTAAATGTTACATTTTATTTACTATCTTTTATAAATAATCAGTTTTTCTTACGAAAGTTTTTTATACAGAATATAAAATGCATTTATGGCAAAAATGAGTAGATCTATTGAAAAACGGTCAATAATTTGAAGAATTAGAAGATACCGTCGTATTAGCTTTAACCTACTAAAATGATTAAGAAGATAAATAAATGTCTACGTAGCTCCTGTATCGAACAATTACAATTAATGCAAACAACGCTAAAAAGCAAGTCAGACCACTGGAAAATTTGAAAGATTCATCTTGGATTTTATAAAATGGAGTACGACACCGAGTATATCCGTACATAGAACCGAGTGAAGTGGTCGAAAGTGTGAGGACGCGTGCGGGGGTGGCCAGGTGCATACTCCCGCATCATAAGTGATTGCCAGGAAAGCGAGGGTGGTTTGAAAAAAATATGTTCCGACACGCAGTTGGCATAACTGTACTCTCAGTGATAAAAGCAGATCAAACAAGCCGAAATGATACTAGAATTTCAGATAATGGAGAATTTGCCCGATTCGATCCATTTGTTTCCTTTAGTTCGAGAAATTCTTACACTCCATACTGTCGATTGTAAATCAACAGACCGCAGATTTTAATGCAAAATGAAAATTGTCTTCTTCAATTGCAGCATATATAAACTAAATAACAAGTTCTTTCTTTCTTCAGTAACTTAAATAAATTTAAGGCAATACATTGGGATTTTTAATTACTCTCAATGTATCTACTATTGTAAATTGCAAGTATCCAAGTTTTCTGTAAATGGATAAAATGTGCTATTAATTAAGAAGCTAGTACGTATTAATATGTTATAGTATCAATATGTAGTATAATGTATAGTAATATATGAAACTTTCGTTACTCAATATGCTCCTAAAATAACTCTGCATACTCTGCATACTGTATTATTTTACTGGAGGAATTTAATAGTTATTAAACTTTTGCACTATAACAATGTGATGACGTCTGTGATCAAAGTTTAAGAACAATGTTTGTATTGGAACCTTCTTTATACGTCTCACTCATAAACTCATTATTTCATCATCAGTTGGGGTAATAGAGCTGGTTACTGTGGGCAACCAATTGCTGTGTCTTTGATTTGCTTTCAGGAACTTTATATTTATCGAACAAGACAAATTAAAGTGTATCCTTTTATTTTATTTATTTGTTAATACAAAAATGTAATATATTTTCTTACTAAAAATTTCATTCAAAGTGCAAAAATTAAGACCAATTCTTTGCTCGACGGAATTTTCCATTGTAAAAATCACAGAACACGCGTAAAGTCGACTACCATAAGCAGCTGATGTAAAAAACATTGATGGATAGCGAGCATACTCAACGTCATCATAAACGAAAACGGTGGTAATTTATTAACATACAAGATGTTGTTTCAATACATGCATCGCGGTATTTATAATGCATCAACCATCAGAAACCGCAGCAATACGAAAAGTTCTGCTCACTGACCGGACATGAAAACCAACCGTCGCCGCAATCTCTAAAACAATCCCACATTCTCTAGACCAAAATCCGGTGGTTTTGTCGTTCCATATGCGGGAAAATCCAGTCGAACAGTCCAGTTGCAACAATCGAACCAGAACAAGATCAGTATTTCGCAGTTCCGTTCGTAGGACGGCTATCGTGGCCGATCAAAGGGTGTTAAGAGCGATTACGGGGGTGTATTGACATTATCTTTCATGGGGTTGTCGAGCGGCTGGTCGGTGGTCGGCTATCGATCGTCCATGAGGATAAATACTTGCGTGTATCGTGGGACAGCCAACCACCTGCAGGGGGCAGGTGATGTCGGACATAATCAGAACGGGGCAACAATCCGCGTCACCCTCGCCTCGGTAACATTTGTTTCTCTGGTGTGTCGCAATGTGGTACGGTGACTCATGGAACGTGAAAGAAGAGATGAATTAACTGATAACCTGGGACGAGCTGCACATATATAAACGAAAATCATATTGCTACCACTTGCCCGTGCTGTGATATCCTAAAACTTCAGGGTGCCACTTACAATTCCAGGTCATGATTTTTAGCAAACGTAAGTTCGTATAATAACTTTTCACGTCAACGGACCAGAAAGACCTGCTCTCCGTTTGCGTCGTTTCAGCTGCGAAGTATTTAAGATAACCCTTCTGTCCGAAGGAGCAAACTCCTTTTCTGACATTGTGGGAGCTGTATCGTCCCTTGTGACTTAATACATTGTGCTCTAAAATTTTCTGGCGACGACGGAATATAATTTTTGTTTCTTTAATTTGTTATTTAATGTTTGCTGTTTGCATGTCAATCTTTTACCACAATCTTGTACTACAGGTTTCGAAACTATTATGTACTGAAAGAAAACTATGTTACAGAGATACGTGTCGAATAATTGTGTTTGAAAGATTGTTGAGTTAGGCTTCAGCATAATTGAAAACGAGGCAAGGTATGTTATAAACGACTAACTTGGTCACACGAATTCATAGAATACAGAGAAACTGAAACAAATGTTTTAGTATACATTTTTAATGCTTTAAAAATATTGATTTTCGAATAAACAGCAAATGAAACGTATTCCTCAATTGATTTCTGCAGATCCTGCATTTTCAGCCTGAAACTGCTTCTTTGTCTATAACAATTTCGAATTATAACACTATGCAATGAGTGTTACTTTACTTGTAATGGGTGGTGTAATGCTTTAAATTGCAACTTACTTTGCAAATTATACTGTTTTAAAAATACGCCCACAAAATATTCGTACGTGCAAGACGTTAATAAATACACTAAATTGTTGAAAACTTTATGCGAACACCTTGGCATATTCGACATATTAACTTTAAATAGTTATGGTATTAAAGACTTTTCAAGAAATCGTTTCGGGTAAGCGAATTTGCTAATTATATGTATGCACGAATAATTCAAAGTACTAGAAATTACAAACATCTGCCTCTGCATATAGGGTGAACTCTAAATCGCGATACAAGTGGCATGAGGGTAACTCTGAGTCCCGATATAGGGTTCGGCGATATATCGTGTATAGAAACAATCGTAATAGCTGCTTACAATGATGCATTTACTTCTAATTATTCCTAAATTAAACAAACTTTATATATTACTATAAATTCTATCATTTCGGTTTAATTTGGTATTAATACTTGTACTACTACTTATGATTTTTAAATACATACCAAAGAAGTTTACAATGACAATTTTCTATGTTTTGCTCATAAAACGATTGTATTTACGATTTATCATATCTTTATCACGAAATAATTTACAAAGCATATGGACCTCTCTTAAACAGACCTCAAACACTTTAATACCTAACGCGTTCTAGGATTAACAATTTTAATAAATTGAAAGGAGTGCAATAATATTTTAAATATCCTTAAAATATCCTTTAAATATCCTTAATGTTTTGCATCTGAACATTTTGCATCTTTGGCATAAGATGTCGCAGACTTTGTAAAAGAAAAAAGTCTGATCTTTAAACTATCATGTATCTATTTACCATCAGTCTCGTTACGTCCCACGAGCCGGGACTTTCAAGTTCAAAGGGTTAAAAAATCCTATGGAATCTGTGTAAGTGGAGCAGATCAGGATCCCAGTCGATAGAGTCACGCTTACTACAGTTACCCCAGAATCCGCGGCGCACTGAATGAAAGTAGAAATCTCGCGTGTCCTTCGCAAGGACTATTTCTTGTCTGGTCCCCACTCTATGGCGTGCTAATACCATAAGAAAGGGGAAATCCGCGCGGGTAGCAGACTAGCGCTAGACGCCGCTGGACCGGTCCTCGATAAAAATTCTACCGGACACTTGAACAGCACTGTGTAGGCTCCAGCAGTTATTGGGTGTCGCATTCACTAGGTTAGTACTGTCGATCAACGTAGCCGGGTCTCTTTAGCGTTATTTCCCTCTTCGCCCGCCTCCTTCTGTTTTTCCCTCATACTATTTCTTCATTTTGACGATGCGGGTCCGCTGAGCGGTATGCCATAGCTATATGCAACTCGTACCCACTGGCCTACACCAGCGCTGGCCTGGCAACCTGCTTCGATTCTCTCTTCTCTTCTCTTCCTCCTCCTCTTCTTCTTCCTCTTTCGAGGCTATAAACGCAGCTTGTATCCTTCGACTTTTTCCATCCACCCAGGGATCGTTGTCCCTTAATCCACGTGATTCGCATGATCCACGCGGTATCGTCTCCATAAGCAAATGAGCTGATAGGAATCGCAGATGTCTCTGTACTAGCACGCGACGCGTGCTCTAGTGCAATCTAAGAGGGAATTGGATCTTATTAACCAGTCAGATCTACAATCGTTTTGAAAACTTTGTAAGTTGCTGCAATATGCTTGATCTTTTTTCTATATTGATTAAGTACAACACTTTTGTAAAATATCCTGACGAGTATACTCATCATGAAGAGAAATGACAACCGGCAAGAGTTACATTAGCTAACAATAAAAAGGTACTCTGGTCCACAAAATGGGCTTGCAGCTTCTTTTGGTATTTTCTATATTTTCTAAGTGTAACGTCGATGAACATTGTCGACGCTTATTGTCCGCTGTACTTTTATTATTTGGAACCGTATAAACTATCTAAAAAGGGCTTGATAGTATAATGTAATTAACACCTAGATGAGGTGTTTATACGCAGGGGTAGAAAATATGTTACTCAATCTTGCTTTATTGTCAATCCTTATTTTTATGTAGTTCTTATGTTTTTATTTTACGTAAGAGTATTGAAAACTTAATCGATGTCGTCCTGCTTAACTTTACCATTTAAATTCGATCAAATAGAATGCTTTGATTCTGTGAAACTCTGGAGGTTGTTAGCGTGAAAGTCAAGGTGTTGGACGAACATGAAACCTTGAAGACGACGAACGTCGTGTCAGTTGTTTTCAACGAATCACCAAACTATAGGAAGTCCGTTTACCAATGGAGGCTGTGTTAGGTTGCAAGTAGAACTGCATCGGATCAGCGCTTATCGGCGCTGTAAAACCCACGGCCAAGCAGATTTTTATGCGAGGGATAATTCACTCGCGTATTCCCCGAGCATGCAAAACGACTAGACACAAGAAAATGTCTCCAATTGTAATCTAGAGGAGATCTCTCGGACGAACATCGATGTCCGCGAATTCTCTTTCGGCCGTTACGGGTTGAAGAAGAATCAGCGAAGGGGGTTAGAGGGAGGAACACCGGCTAGTTAATAGCGCGACTAAATATTTTATGCGACAGGCACGCGCGAGTTCTCTCTTTCTCTGTTCTTTCGATGATTTTTCGTGGTGAGTAGATGTGGGCATAGGGGCAGCCAGTCCGGTCGAGGCATCCAAGGAGGCAGGCGAGCACAGTCAAGTTAGGTGCTATGAACGCTATATTCGTGTTCGAGGAGCCGAGTGACCCGACACCGTGCGCCTACGGCAGGTGCTTGCCTCTTACAGCCTTCTCGCTGGTGTCGGCTCCTCTCATACCTTTAATGCCGCCTTGGTAAGAGCCAGACCCGAAAGAAGTAAGCATCTGCTTCTCTCTCTCTAGACGGTCGCGCGAGTTTCAGATCGTCGGAGGCACGACCGAGTGGGGGAGAGGATTGAGCCACGCGCCAACCATCCCCTCCAATCTTCCTTCTTCACCTTTCACAGTACATACTTCGTGTCCATTGTACTACCTATATGTACCCTGCATGTGTGTTCTAACGTGCGGACTGTGTTTGGACGCGTGACGCAACCGGCCAGTCTGCAAATCGACAAATATACAAACTCATTTCTTCGGAGAAAATTTGGCTTTTAATCTCTTAGGAGAGGAAACTCGAGTAAACCGTATGTATCTCGAACAGTTGAAGAATATGTAGGAAAAGTGACGAAAAGTTATATCAATGGTTTACGTTTTAAAACGTTGCCGAAAATCATCCTTGTTTCAACAGTTTACTCGAGGTTTCCCACCTCTTTAAGGGGGTGTCCTAATCTAGAACCTTAAAAAGATCTATTTCTTTTTATTTCGTTTCCTGAAAGTCTTTGCTTGTGAAAATATTTTTGTGAAAGTATATCGTTGGATTCGAGAAATTGATAAAATTATACGTAGTTGTTTGAGCAGTCCGACTGGGCCGCTAGCAATAGAGTACTACCTAGTGCATAGAGCATAAAAATCAAGATACAATCAAAACACATCCTGATCCATGCAGATCGACCGAAGGAAAGTAAATTCAGGTCTCCTTCTCGGGAAGGTCCTCTCTATGGTCGCGGGCTGCTAGATTAACTGTAAATATTATTTTTATTTATATGATATGAATTAATTTCCATAAGATAAACGAAACATTAAGTCCTTAAGAAGTGTCAATTAAAATGCTGAAGATATTTTTAATAGCAAAAACTTCTGGAGATCGCCAACAGGGGGCACAATAATTGGCTCCTCTAGTATAAGATTCTTATCAATTCGAAAGAAACCAGAAAACAAGAAAGGCTTTTACAAGGACGAAAGAAGAGCATAAATTTTAACAGAAGTCACAAGAAAAAATTGCAACTGGTTTCGCGGTATAGCGGCGTTTTCGACCGTTTAACTAGCTCACGCTGTTTCTGAAATATCGTTGAAACGAGGAAAATTGCAGTGCACAAAATCGCGGCTTCGAAAAAAAAGAGAAAAGATAGAGGCGCCGTTCGTGACAGATGCTCGGAGACAGAGGTGAATTCGCTTCCACACTTACGACTCTTTTCTCGAATACGAATCACGCGTAATCTTCGATAATTGCAAGCGTTTCGGCCATTTGAAGCGTTCAACCCTTTCCGAGCCAATGAAAACCATCTACGGAAAGGTTCCAGCGAGATTATTTGAATAAGAAAAATCGCGGCTTCGAAAAAAAGAGAAAATATAGAGGCGCCGTTCGCGACAGATGCTCGGAGACAGAGGTGAATTCGCTTCCATACCTACGACTCTTTTCTCGAATACGAATCACGCGTAATCTTCGATAATTGCAAGCGTTTCGGCCATTGGAAGCGTTCAACCCTTTCCGAGCCAATGGAAACCACCTACGGAAAGGTTCCAGCGAGATTATTTGAATAAGACATCGAGACGATGGGACTGGGACAGCTGCGAGGCAGGCTCAGCGTTTTTCGAGTTTTCCAATGATTTTTGCATGGCGCAGATGATGCGGGCACGCGACCACCCTTTCTAGACCCTTTTCTCCTTCTTTTCCGATACCCGCAGGAACCCTTTCGGAAACTGTCCACTGTGAGTTACGAGGATCTCGATGGCTCTGGACGGAACCAGGCAAGAGCAAAACAGAGCCTACCGTGGCAGATGCTCGGTTTTCCTGATTGAAAAACGCACCACCGCCAACTGTGTACATGTCAAAACAGGATAATCCCCTGGTCTCCTTCCGCTAGGATACTCAGCCTCTATACTTCACATTTTCATTCAAATGTAACGTTAAATGCATTCATATTCGCACGATGCCGCAGCGGTCCGAAAATGATTTTCGTAGCTATATTTCCATCTACGTATGTATACAATAACTCGCTAAAATATTCGGACACCCTATAAGAAGGAATAACCTTCCAAAAATTGAACGTAATAAGTTGCACTCTTTTAGATACTACATGGACTCATTTACTACACGATATCTAAACAAAAAGAAATTGTTTTTTAACTTTTATATTTAAGTCGGCGGCAAATAAAATTATATATAATTGCAATGTTGAAAATTGTTCTATTGACAATTGCAGCTACATATTTGTAAATATTGTGATCTTGGAATACGTGTATCACAACATTCCCGATTAAAAAGTGCATTGAACTTGTCTAACTGTACTCGAAGCGGTATTTATAACGGAATTAATTTTTAAGCAAATTGTTCCTTCCTGAATTAACTTTATAAACACGCAAAATGTTAAAATTGTAATACAATCATTATTCAACGAGAGATAAAGAATTTTCTAACTTCGCTTGAAATCACGAGTGCATTATTTCTATAAATGTACAACCAACGTAATGCTACATAATTTTCGTTAATCCGTTAAATTTCATCGATATAGTTGCAAAAGTAACAATTTATCAATATTCATTCTAATATATTTCGTTTAAAACTGACGAAAGATACATTCCAATAAAATTGTTTATTTAATAAGAAATTCGTGATCACTCTTACGTACTAGGTAAATTATAAAAATGATACGCTTGGGGTAGTTGCCACAGGGTTTTTGTCACGATTCAACATCGATGCCTATGTGATGATTCACACGTTCTCGGTTTTAACGTACAAAATAGCGGATGATGACATGATATATCGTAAAACATTTGATTCCCACGCATTTTGGGTTGCGTGGCACTGTCTGGTACCCACAACCCATAACAGTTCACCCTAACTCAAGCTACCCATTCTATGTGGAAAAAAACTCCTTCAAATCGAGCTTGCAGGGGACCTCGTTGCGTAATTACTGAAAGAGAACCTGGCAATAACAACAACGACGACGTCCGCGACGATATAACCTACGCCATATGGTAATTTCCCCCCCGAACTAACTCAACGCTTACCAAAACACTATGCAAAATGATCTATGAACACGTTACTGTATCGCGTTCATAAAAATCATTCATTATTTTCCTTATTCGTTCGTCTTTATGGGTATGAATCATGGGGTTATGTAATTAGCAACTCGTGCCTGAAATATTCTGTCCTTGGTTGGAAGCATTTAATTATAAGTAATACTGAAATCGGTATGTGTTGTTGCTGTTTTAATATCAATATGGAAATCCGAAAAGCTTTTAACTTTAGATTATAATCACAAACATAGAATCGGAACCATTCCAGGAGTATTGTACATATATTGTATAATTGTTTAAATTATAATTACTTCATCCAGTAACCGAACCACACAATTTAAACACCATAGGATTATTTAAAATTATTTCAAATACTTCCAAATGCTAATAATTAGGCTGCCAATTTTATGGATCTACGGCAAAAATAGATTGTTGAAACTGAAGTAAAATGAAGAATGTTGATATATTAATTTGAACTCATTAAAATTATTTAAGGACAAAAAATATTATGCTCCCCACTTATACACTTTTTCCTAATTCTGGATACAAATTTGATATTACGTTTACGAACAATATTTAATTTAGTCTCTTAGATTTCAGAAGACTAGAATTTAGTCTGTTTAGTCTGTTAGTCATAGAAAATGACTTATTAAATCAAGTTCTTAATCCAATGTATACCAAAGAAGTAAGGTTAAAGTATTTAAGTTAGGTAACAATATTATCGAATTGAGTATGGTAAAACATTCAACTAATCAATAAACACGGACAGAATGACGTTTCGATGAATCGATTGTCCGTCCAACGTCTAATATTGTAAACATGGGACTATAGAGGCATTGGTTCGTCCAGAAGCCTCCACCAAAATAACATTTGAAATACCAATAAAGTGTAGACAGGATCATGAATGGTCGTCTGACCGCCAGCCACATGTCATCCGCATGCTTACGATGAAATGCAAAACGTTCGGTTATCGTGAGATAGTAAGTGGTTACCGCAAACAATAATAAGTGGTTACCGCAAACGAACAGCGAGCACAGGTTTCAGCAGCTTCGCTGCTCGTGAAAGCTGGGCTGGGACGAATACTACCAACAGAGAGGAAAAAGAAGAAGGTAAGTACCTATTGAGTAACATTTCTGCCGTTTACGATCTTTTTGAACGCGAGAAAGAAATGGAAAACAAAAAAAAAAGAGGTGCGAAGAAGACGGCACGAGAACAGAAACCGTTGCGGTTTACGGGGGTTTTTATGGTGTAATCCACGGATACGCCGCTGTTATTATCTACCCGGGCGATAGAAAGCGGTTGTCTTTTAATAGATCATTCTCATCACCTTTCGTTCTGGAGACGTTTAATGACCTAAATAATACGTGCATAGATCTACTACGAGCATGACACGCCACCCCCGCAATGAAACAATCCGCTGCCACGTTTGCACTAAACGTCAAAGTTCTATAGCAGGCGTCGGCAACTTTTAGTGAATAATAAGATAAAGTTTCTTGAGAAAACATAAACATAAAAATTCAAAAATATTATTCCAATTATTAGAAAATAATATATAATATTATTGTCGACGTCTGTTCTATAGGTTGTGTAGATTTGTTTGTGAACATTTGTTTTATTATTAGGGTACCCGTAAGTAATGTTTTTTTTTTGATAATTATACTACATTTTATTTTATTTGACAAATGCTGGATCAACCTAGTGGTTTGATTTCATGGTTATAAAATGCTAACCGTAATGAACTGTTATAACATTTCTTTCTTGTGAAATATATTGCTGTTTTCATAAAATTAGGAATACTACACACATATATCCTGTTGATTAACCTTTAAATGATCAGTATTCTCTCAAATTTACGAAGTTTGTAGGAAGCCACTGTAGTGGCACGAATGACCCAGTAAAAAAACCGATATTATTATTTCTATGTTATGGATAACAATCGGTACAACGAGTATGTATACTCGCACGTTTGAAAGTAATATGTGAAAGAAAGCGTGTGCTCCAAATATGTTGTTCAGTTATTGTTAACTCTTCTTAATGTAAAGATGTCGGTTCTTTTTAAGATTATCGATCCTCTGGCTACATTTCCTGTATTATATTATAGTAAACATTATTTATAAAGCTATGCATTTATCCGAAAAACATTATCAACGCAGGAGAAAGTCGACAAGTCTTTCTGTGGGATGCAGTTCTATAGACAAAAGAAAAGACGTGTTTCTCGTACCCGTCGAATTTCTTTCGCGAGCAATTCGGCCCCTGAAACAATGCGAAAGTTGGGCATCAGATGGTAAACCAGACGATCGTGGACCATCTGGTGGTCCACCCTGGCATACGGCGAGCATCCGACGTATAAGCATGCAAAAAAAGTCCAAAACCCGATACTCCGAACGCGAGCCTACAGGAACATTAAGATAGCTAAGCCGGGCAAGTCAGCTGTAAAGGATAATCCAGATTAAATCGAATGAAAACAATCCAGATACTTCAATAAACAATATTAAAGCATTTATAGGAGGAGTATGGAAGACCCTTAATCCAATAACTTCCTTCGTCTCGGTCAGGATTTCATTCTCCTAATTGATATGATTCACTTCGTTTACTCTGCACCCTGATTTGCGTTCTCGACTTCGTAGGTAAACTCTGGATCCTAATCTTAAATTTATATACAGTCGACGTAAAAAGTATCCGAACTGGATTTTTACTGGACACTAATTTTATCTGACAAGGATACAATAGTGTCCAATGCAAACATTCCGATTTTTTCCATTCGTGCGTTTAAGAAGACTTCATTATGCTGTCTACCTACCTGGAGAAATATGACTAATAAAATTGGTTAATAAGTGTTGGTACTACTCGCAATGAAAAAGAATTTAATAATTCTACTGTCTCGAATGTTTAAAGTCATTAATAAATAAAGACATGTCACATACCGTAAAATATATTTTTCGGTACAACTATTTCTATCTGAAGTCTTCTAACATGATCTAAAAAACATCTCAAATATGTACTGTATTTTGTTCTAAATATTTGTAGGCTCATCCTTTGCGAAGCGTTGTTCGAATTTCCTTTCGTAAAGAATTCGACAGATTATTTAATTCAGTATTTTACCAATTAAAAGCATAGCTTTTACCAGATTTAAAGGTAACCAGAACGATGGCAAAAGGTTGTAGAACAAAGTGATCACATATGGTTAAATAAAATTCACCTAGATAATAAAAATCGCATTTAAAGTTTTGCAAGTAAAATTCCATGTAAAAATTGTTCTACATTTATTTCTTTCTTGGATCATTTTTGTTCAATTTGCTCTAAATAGTAAAAAGTCGTTCTTCATTTTTCCTTGAAAGAACAAAATTATAGTCTGGCCAACCTAACAGTTTTATACGTAACGTAGCGTAAGACGATGTAACACGAAATAAAAGTTGCACGTTCGATCGTTCTACATTTTTTCCTTGGACCATTTTCGTAATTAGCGGCATGTATGTAAGGTAACTGGTAAGGTAATCAGGGCGAAACGAGATATCCAGGCCAGAGTTTTACGATGTTCAATGCAATTTGACGTTAGGGCAAGCACGAGCCGACAGGAGAGCGAGTGCTTTGTTTTTTCAAGGGTAAAATAAGACGGTTAACTAAATATGAGGCGATATGGTGGCCGAGTCACGTTTGGGAGAGGGCACGTGCAGCACGCGTGCTTCGACTTTGTACACCGCACCGGCTAAAGAATAGCGGCTATGCAATTCCACGGTTCTGTAATAAGACTCGCGCGGTGGCGAAAATATAATTGTACTTGTTAGTCTCAAGGACGATCCCGAGTATGATTATTTCTTGTCTCTGGAGGGAGATGCAACTGTGGTAACAACATTGAAGAAGTCTATGAAATCCAGACGTAAGGAAAACGTAGTAATTGTTCCGCATTGTATGTATGATATAATAAATGTATACTGAATCGAACTTTACTACTATAACAGTTATGTATAATGTATGATCATAGCCTTCGGCTGTTGCAACTATAATTGTTGCGCGTAATGTATACACATGATCTATGATTATTACTAGGTTTCGTACTTGATGCATTTTTAACAAAAACACAAAAGACATTTTCATCTAACTTATGTTTCTTATTTTATACTATTTTCATATTGCATAAAAATCCGATCATGTCATTATTAAAACTCTTGAAAATTAAATCTTTCGAAACTAGAAAATACGACGATATAATTTGTGTATTGCTCATTAAAATTGACAAAAATTGTCTGATCGTCATCGAAACGCGAAACTGAAAATTAAATCTCCAAAAACTAAAAAATAAGGACGATATAATTTGTATTTTGGGCATCGAAATACGCAAAAATCGCCCGACGGTTATCAAATGCAAAGTTGTGTTGGGCAGTGTGAGACCACGTGATTATTGAAAGTTCCACATGGTGCGTACGCAGGGTGTTTCCACTTCCATTTTCTACCCTGTTTTTCGAAACGTTTCTTTGTCTACCGTGGCGGCACGTACCCCAGTTTAGCCGGAATGATTTACAAGTCAGTCCAGCGTGAAGGCAGGTGACCGTGCCGGTCGAACGCTACTTAAACACTTGCACGAGCCATGAACGTGGACACGGCTTCACCAGGAAACGCATGCCGCCACCGATAATCATTATAATTCGGCATCCGTCCATCGCTTTTGATCAGCATACCTCAATGTATTATGGAAATCGGCCGAATACCACAAAATCTTCACGGCAAGTAATAATTTGACGATCAAGGCTATACGGCCACGAAGGTTCTCGGCGGAACATGAGCGAGTTAACGAGCTCGCGAATATTTAAGATTCTGCCATACGTTCTGGAATCTGAACCCTCTCGATAAGCGACGAGCCGTTTTGCCGTTCCACGAGCGATCGCCGATAAAGATAAGGGTTCGCCGCCCTTCGAGATGATCCATCGTCAAAATTGAGATCGCTTCGAGTCGTCACACCGATGGAAGAAGAACGTGAGAGACTACTTCACCGCTGGAGGATCAATCTCCTCGACCAGGATTTCTTCTTTTGCTGTGAGCAAAGGTCGACAACAGTGCATCGGAACAAGCATTGTCCAGTCATTAGACCGTAAAATCATCGTCTGCGGGGGTCCCGAGTAACTCGGAATCCAAGATCGCTGTTGAAATCGTTCGGTCGTAACACTTTCTGGCAAAAAAGCAAATCGAGAAGAAACACGTTGATGAAAACACAGATCAGTGATCTGTGACTCGGTCGCTTTTGTTCAATGTAACAGTTCTAATTTCGTTCAAAGCGTTTTCAACTTTTCGTTTTAAATCACATATTTCGAGTTAATTTCTTCCTGGTTGAATTTCTTTCAGTGAATTTCTTTTTACTAATATGCCACTTTTTAGAACATTTGAAAATATTCGGAACATCGCGTGCCATTTATCTTTTAAGCAAAGCTTAGAATGTTCTATATACTTCTTAGAGTTTCGAATGTATGTAATCACATGTATTTGTTTTCACTTACGTAAAAATGATTCTACTAATTTGAAGCTTAATTTTTTGGACGATCAGAAAATTAGTAATATATCTTGTTCTTAATTTCATTGTAACTTGAAAAGAATATTTTCCAATCTTTATTTAATATTATTATGACTTTATTGATTTATTCTATCACAAATGATATAATCTCCACGTTCGTATAAATATATTAAATAAATACAGAGATTTTTCAAATTAATTCTCGAACTCGCGTTGTTTTCGAAAAGAAATCATAAGGTAAGGAGTTAATCGCGAATTGAAGCGAAGATAAGAACGAAATTAGTACAATTTGTGATGCTTGAGTCAAATTGCCGTAAAGAAGTATGTACCTCTGAAATTTCTCCCATCTGTTGCCGAATATACGCAGTGGCATATTGGATTGCAGCCTCGTTAGCCACGTGCTTATTTCGAATGTATTCCACTTTTGCGTTACGAGCACCAGTAAGAATCACTTATTCCCGATAAAAAGGTCAAATAGATGGTAAAAGTAACGAGGGAAGAAGAAAGAAAGTAACGGAACGGTTTTTACAGCCCGCTGAATTGCCGGTGCAGACGAGTTAATATGTCAAGGTCCTCGAAAAAAGCGCTTGAATTTCACGTCTCGCGAAACTAGCAACAGCCTTTTAATATTTGCCCGGCGAATCGTTAACACGGCTGACCCGTGCGCAAGTTTCCGACACCCTTCAATTACTTCTCACGTACCAAACCGAGTCGTTTTCGATAGATTATGGTTTGCGCTCACGCACTGTACGAGACCATGAGGGTACCATAAATATCAGTTTGTACAAGAAACCGAGAACGGTCGGAATATTGTTACGCGAAGGTTCCGCTCGCGTCCACGGATTCTCCCAAACGGACGTATCGCGTGCTATGCGAATTCATTATAATTTCATATAATTATATTAACGTGAAAGCTTTACCGTTCATCGACATTATTTGATCCTTCTACTCGGTGAAAACAGATAGATACTGTGTTGGATATGACCTTTCTCATAAGCCAATGATTCACACCGTTCACATGTTTCTCCTGCCAATTCGAATTAAATTTTTTACGATTACAATTTCGTCGTAATTTACACTTATGGTTGCAATGGGAATTTCAATCTAAATATAAATATGACGTACGGTGATAAATGGATGGGTTAGAATCGTAATGGCGTAAGTCACATTTTCCTCACTGTGAGGAACAAATGTTACGAGGAATGTTACTGCATAATGACATGTGTGTTGTTCATTTAAGTTAATTTATAGTAACTTCTTATTTATATCTCTCGTCTTTTAAATATTTTTCCAGGTACATATTACATTTTTCGAAAATGTGATTTACGTCACTATGATTCTAACCCACTTAAATGAAATAATGTCGAATAACTAGGTAACATTTTGGCATAAAACTTTTTGTTGTAACACTGTGATAGGAAATTGTTATTTTCAAACCCGGTACCCTCTACAAGCGGGCCCACTGAATCAACTCGGGTCGGACGTAGCGTAAAGAATCGCGTTGTCGCAGCAACGTGGAGGTCTCAATGGGAAGACCGACGATCGAGAGTGTCCGAGTGTAAGGCCAGTGCAGTGTGTAAGGTAAGCGCAGGGCGAAGTGGAGGCACGTGCTATCGCGTTCGTCTAGCGGCGCGGGAGTAGATACCGCTTGGCGCGCGATGTTTGTTCACGAGAATAGAAAAAAAAGTGCGAGGTTGTGTGTTGTGTGGCGACCGCGACGAAGGGGGCGGTGAAGTAGGTGTTAGAGCCGGGCTACGTTGAATCGGCTCGTTGTTAGCTTTCCCGTTTTCCTTCCTCCTTTTATCTGAACCTCCTCTCTCTTCTTTCCCTCTTTCCGCCGTTTACCACCAACCTCTCGTTCCCTCTCTCTATCTTTTCCGCTCGAAATCTCTCTTCATCGGTCTGCTCGTTCAGCCATCGGTCTGTCCTCTTTCTCTGTGGCGCAGGAAACTGCTATCTGTCGGAGCTATCTCATAAAATAGAGTACACACGTCGTTGTCGAATCGGAAGACTTTTCAGTAGAATCGTAGCTGGAAGCTGCTAAAAGATTTCATCACTTTTGCTTCCAGCCGTGAAATTGAGTCTGCTACGATTTCCTCTCTCCAAACAATCCCAGTATAAACGTACTTTTTCTTTTTCTAATAATATTCGTTTCATTTATTTGGAGTTTTTGGCGACGTTTATCATGATATTTTGCCGAAATCATGGAATTATTCCATTGCGACGAAAAGCTAGCGAGTGAATAACGTTTTAGTAAACATTCGTGGATATAATATTTCTTTATAAAAAGAAATTGAAGTCATACATTTTATCAAAAGGCAAGTATGAAATTTCCATAAAGTCGCACATTTTTTAAGTAAACGACGACGTTTTCTTCTCTATTTCGTAAAAATTTCAAACAATTTTTATTTTATATGAAGATCCCCAGTTTAGTTGTTGCATAGAGACAATGAATACACATAAGAAGTATATTTTTTAAATCGTAGAACAATAGATGAAGACAAATGATGTTTCTATTATGTGACGAATAAGAAATGCACTGGACATTAACTTTCCCAAACTTGCTTAACAATTTGCGAGTAATCGAGTAACACTTAATTAATAAAACATCGCATAATTCGATAATTTTCGCATCTAAGGAAGATTTTTTGATTCTGTTGAAGTATTTACTAAATATCTTTCATCGGCACAGTAATCACATGCTGGCATCTCCATTCCCTTAGC
This sequence comes from Augochlorella aurata, assembly GCA_028455555.1. Taxonomy (NCBI): domain Eukaryota; kingdom Metazoa; phylum Arthropoda; class Insecta; order Hymenoptera; family Halictidae; genus Augochlorella; species Augochlorella aurata. The sequence continues at coordinate 110,189 of CM052166.1, read as the reverse complement.
ATTCACGTCGATAATTTGCCGAGATTGCATATAATTTCTGTATTAAACGGAGAGATATGAATCGGCGCCTTCGGCTACGAATAGTTTATGCAAGGTACTTTCATAGTCTTCGCTTTGTTCCCGAAAATGTTAACGAATTGACACTTTGCTGTGCGCACACGTCGTTCTGCCGCACTTAGTTGCCGGCAATAGATATTCGATAATCGTTGTAACCGATAAACGTTGACTTACAATAGCGGAATGCGGGAGGAACATTTTCATTTTTCAAATAAACTGTACACCGCTATTTCGAGATTCATTTGCAAAATACTGTAAAATTTGAAATCGTGTAAAACCGGTAATTGCAAAATATAACGCGTTTTTCGTTGTGATACGCGCGCATAAAGTTAAATTATACGTTCAAATATTACGGAATTACAGTAATTATGCTGTTCATTTCATTATAATCTTACCAGATACAATAAACATTCTTTGACCTAAAAATTTATGCGAAGCGGTAAAACCAAATTGCCTTTATAAATTACACACCGTCTGCTGGGTCTTCAACTAATTATTCGATTCTTATCCAGTAATTTAAAGCGAAAGATTAATATGACGTTCGGTTCTTAAAATACGTATGCATTGTTTAATATAAAGATTTTTCCGTCATTGACTGTGTACTTAACTTCATTAGACGTACCTTTATTTGTTTTTTAATATTCTTAATGACAATTATCAATTCATATTCCATTGCAATTTAAAACCCATCATAAGATTCTTGATAATAAGGATCCTCTTAATAAGATCCTTGAACAATCTTCGCTACGCAACATATTATTTAAACATAATTCAATCGGACTCCTCACGATGTTAAAAAATTTAAAAAATCGTTAAAACATACTGTGGCTTTCAGTAATTATTTCACTGAAAAAATTGCTTCCATTTTGTGAACTTCATGGAAATGAATTTGACAGTGAACACCTTAACCCTTTATCTCGAAGCAATTATCTACTAACGATTTCAAAATCAAAGTTCAACGGTTAAGAATTTCTCGAAAGATTGTTCAAAAGCGACAATAGTTTCTTTCATAGTCGAACAAAATGTTTGGATTAATACAACGTAACAGCTTATCTTTTGAAATAACTATTGGATAATAAACCGATTGCATAAAATGGGATTAGAATGACAGAACTGAATTTATTTATAATAATTATAGACTACGCGTGTCTTTATGGAAATGTCGCACTAGCTTTTTGATAAAATACATGAATTTACGTTTTTCTATAAATAAATATTATATCCACAAATGTTCTTTTATTAATTCTAAACTGGTATTCGTGAACTATTTTTTCATTGCTATGAAATAATTACAAGATTTCAGCAAAATGTCAGATGTCTTTATGAGAATTTGGGGCATTTGTAATCGCTCGAAAATCTATTTATCTATTTATCTACTTATCTATTCGGCAGATAAAAGATTAAATTTAGAGCGCATGAATGTTCGACCACTAAATCATTCGCCCAAAGAAGAAGAGTCATCGAAGATGCAAGAGCGTCGACGGTAGGAGCAGCGTTTGAGAAAATCTGCTTCGAATCCTAAGCGGAGGGTTGCGTTTGAATCGGGCGAAATTGAAATTTCAAGCGAGAGGCCTTTCGATGGGTAGCACCCACCACACTGGTTGGGAGTTTGCCGGTTTCGCTTGTGCACAAACAACAGCTACCGTGGTTGAGATGCCATCGGACATTCGTGACAAGATCCCCGATAGAGTTCTCGTGGCACTCCAGTCCTTCCAGAAATTAGTAAATCCCACACGAATTGCGCGCAGCCTGTGCAACTGGCGCTTGGTCAGCTTGTCCTTTCTAGCGGATGCACCGGGAATAAGAAACACGTGCTTGTCAGTACGCCCACGCGCGCATTATCGCTATCTGAAAAAGAAAATATCGATTCTTCGCAAATATTATACTGTAAATACCAGCGTGTTAACGTCCAACGGCGGAACGGTTTTAAACTGTTTACTCTGGGACGGAATATCGTTGGATTATTCTTAACACACAGGCGACGGAGCTCGGGTCCATTTTAACCCAGAGTATAAATATTGTTGGTCAACAATCTAGTGTCTGACAATTAATGGAAATTTTCAAATGTTATATTTATATCTATGGAGAACTAACACATAAAAAGTATATTGAAAAGTGTAATAATATTATATACAAGGTGTCCAGAAATGTTGGCACCAAACTTGTACTATGTATTACCGAGGTCAAATAGATGGAAAATGTTCATATAGTGTTCGAAAGTGCTTTATTAAAAAAATATATATAAGCGTTGGCTACACATTTAATATGCTTTACGTTTATATTAAACTCTCTCCACCTATTATTGTAACTAAAGTGTTATAAATAGTAAACATGATTTAATTTGTATTCTTTATCTGTTGTAATTTATTTTATTTAATCATGTTCTACTTGCATTTCTAAACTAATTAATGTGTCACAAACGGTACTCGCATATGTCATATTTTAAAATTGTACAACTCGGTAATATAATACTAATTTGGTAATACTATTGGTAATATAATCTGGTACGCTTCAAAATTCAACAATATATTATTTGCAGAACTATTATTCTGCAAAACTTTTCATACAAAAAGTTTTGTTGCAGAATTTATAGATTATTAAATTAAAGAACACTAGGTTTATGCAACATATTATTTCAAACATTATTTAGATTAGCGAAATGTTATTCCGTGAATTTTTAAATAAGCCAATAACTTTTACATTTTAATAGTAACTTAACTATTCACTTTCTCATCTGAATTGAATTTTCCTTTATTATTATCTGGGATTTGAAAAACGTTTGGGTAAGGTTTGAATAAACATGAACGTAAGTGTATTGTAAACATTTCATTTGAACAAACATTAATATTATAGAAACACTCAATTTGTAAAATGTAAGAATACGGCGTTATTTAGACTTTTCTGAAAATATTGGATCAGATCTATCGTTGTTCCCTTCTTCCCTTATCTTCTCTCCTTCCCATCTCGAGGCCAAGGTGGTGACACCTTGCCACGCGCCATCTAATAATAAATGTACGTCGGACTTCTTCTTCTTCTTATCTTTCTCCGCAAACGTTTCTCTTTCACGCTTCTTACGGCAACTACACGCTCCCTCGTTCACAAATTTTCTCATCTCTTCCTTATTCCATCAAAGGGTATGTATACATATACATGTTCCTTACTGAAATGTCACACTTATGTATTGGCTTGATCGAACCTCGAGTGAAAGCAACAAGCGAAGAAAAATGGAATGTATACATACGTAGTAATACCGACGTGCATACACATATAACGTGACAGTAATGCTGTTACGTCAGCAAATTTTTAATAAATTAATCTGAAATTAATTTGTTGCCACTGCAATGTTGTTTTAAATAAATTGAAGTGCAGTCAATTTATTTATTTTTTGATTAACGTAATGCTCAAAGAATCACTTTATTTTTATTACAAAATACAATCGAATGAATAGATAAATTCAGTTATTGTCTGCGAAAACAATGGGGTTATTTTTATTATGAGATAGTATAATTGAATAATCGAATGATTCGAAATCGAATGATGCGAGTTGATTCGAAAAGATGTGCGTCAAAATATTGTTTGAAATTATTGTGTGTAGAAGTTTGTGTTATATTTTAATAGTACATTTAACAAATTAATAAAATATTATTCCCGACAAAACAGTTTCTCGTAGTCTCAATAATTATTAAATAAATAATCTGCGATAACTTAACGAAGTTGGTAGTTCTGGTTTTAAAATTTATTAACAGAAATTGCTGTGGAAAGTGGAATTGCAGCCACGTGACCAAGTTTGAGATTACGACAGGACGAGTGATAAAGTACGAGTCTAGGAACCTGCATAATCCACAAGATTACTATAAACTGGCCCCTTTCTCGGAAGCAACCGACCATAATCTTTGAACCACGACGATAGCATTATGCGACTACGATTACGTGGAATTACGATTTTACATGGAACGAAATGGGTGTTGCACAACATGAATACATTTTACACAATTTTGTCCAACCTTCGCAAATATACTGCGCAGTCCAATTATTACAGCCATAGTGAAACAAATATATTTGTTATCACTGAAACAAATTATGTTCCACTGTTGCCAAATTTATATTTACTGTTTATAACATAACTCTTAGGAGAATAATATGAATTCCGTGCAACTATACAGTCATTTAAGAGCTAGTCAATTCTTCAATTTCATCAAATACTTCAAATTCTTCAAATTCTAAAATTTTATTAAAATTATTTAAATTCTTCAAATTCTTCAAATTCTTCAAATAATTCTTCAAATTTTTCAAATTTTTCAAATTCTTTTATTGCACACTCACTAATTCATGAAAGTTGCTCTAATTATTTAGGGTGTCATCAAATTATAATAACTTGTCACAAAGTTGACATTAACCTCAAAAATTGAAGGTCTGTAATTGAACAATTTTTTTCTTGTATCTCATTTCACTCATCACGAAAACCAACTTCACACAATTTACATTTACATAAACGTCTGTAAATGAATAACGTAATTTATTTAAACGAGGTCATAACTACAACAAATTATTTATGTCAGTATTTAAAAATACTAGAGTGTAGGAAATTTTGTGACACCCAGTACGTGCCAACTTCATAGCAAAAAGCAATTGGCAATCGAGATAGAATAACAAATAAGATACGAAACAAGAAAGCCAAATCAATTACTTTGTACCACGATGAAAATGTCAGATACATACGTTGAAAGCTAGCTCTACACTTCGCCTGTATAAGAGAACAAGTTTTAGCGCGACTGTGCTCTAAAAGTCTGCGCAGTTCCTGGTCCGCAAGAAACCACAAAGGTGAACGAGAACTTCGGAATATTTCTTCGGCGCCGATTAGAGCAAATCAAATTGTCAAGGCGCAATGGTAACTCGCGGAAGAAAAGCGCACTGAATCCTCGGAGCAAATAATGATTTCCCAAGACGTGAGACTATGTGCTACAATTGTAATGCTCCGGACAGATGTCTGGACATTGTCCTAAACCGAGACGCCGCGACGATACCCGTTTCAATTACGGGCAGCTGGGGCACCTGCCAAGAAATTGTCGAAACCCCACCACTGATATGTCGCAACGGGAATCGTCGAAAGTGTCCACGCGAGGAACCACTCCAGCATTCATTGAATTCGCTGTTACGAATACTCAAACGAGACGAAGACAGCAAACGCAGAAATTCGCGAATGTCCAGCGTCTAACAATTACAACGTTACGATCATTGACATACAGAGATTGCTCTTGTAACCTACAATGGCTCTCTAAAATATTTGCACCTATTTCAAAACTATATATTTTTTAAAATTAGACCAGATGACTTTTTTTCAGATGTTGAAGAATCTATTTTACTAAACAATGTCTAAAACATTACTTTTTAATTTAATTTAAATTAATTAATTTTTTATTTTTCTTTTACCATTACGAATTCGAATTATTATTATTGCTTCTTTGAAAAAGCATTCTGGCTTGAGGATTTAAATGATAAATGTATAAATATATAACAACAAATTTAAATAGATTTCAGTTAAATTTATTTAAGTCTTAGACATGAAAGAGTTTTCAATTCTTTACTAGAATAGAATTTTATTTAATTATCTTTATTTAATTATCTATTTACCTACATACACCTACATACATCTGCATAAATCTACGTATACGTAAATACATATCCATAAATGTTTATAGACAGTCACATAGATACATATGTACTTACATGTAGAGACATACAGGAACACATACACAATATATCCGAATACAGACGTACACATGTACAGTAATATATTTCGTTTATCACAATTACATCGAACACCAGTCTTAAATGAAATCACGTTATAAGCTCTTTTTAAATAACATCAAGTTGCAAAAGCTTTTCAAGTGGAATTACATAGAATTATTTTTTAAACATTTTTGATATCAATGAAAATCAAATGTCTATTCCATCGAGCGATTGGATTAAGTCGCCCGGCTGTTCGCAGAAAGTCCTTCGAAGCCCTGTGGTTCGCCTTCAGGGTCCTCTTCAAGTCAGACGCAAATAAATAATTTCGCGCGCGTGCCTCCCTCCCTCGAGATTAGACGATTAACGTCCAGCCCTGTCGACAGCCGACGAGATATGCAAAGTTCCTTTGATGCGAAAAAAGGAGGATTCCTCCGAAGCTATCGCGACGGGAATACCAAAACACCTTTTTTCTCGGCTCATTATATTCTTTTCTTCTTTCCCGTGGAAAGGCTTCCTAACCTTTCCTTTCCTTTCCTCAGAATTATGGAAATTTCCAAAAGACTTTTTGTTTCGTCCTGCAGCCATTTTTCTGCGTTACATGGTAGAACAAGTCGACTCGTGTTTCGCATGTATCACGGTGTTCATTTAGCGGGGTTTGAGGTTGCCGACCAGTGTTATTTCTGTTAAAAGCCTGAGCATTCACTATCTGAAAGAAGAAATTCCAGATCTTTATCCTTGCGCGAGATTTGATCTTACTTAACTGTGCCCTGCGACGTTTTAAATTTGAACGATTAAGTAAAGCTATATTATAAATGTGCATTGCTTTTATAAACAGTCACTTCATTTTTTATTAATTTCCTTATACATTCCAAATATAAACTTCGATAAATATACGTACAGTTTATTTTCATATACATTTATATCTTTATTATGGTATTATCACGTTTTCTTCGCTACGTTTTCTTATTGTTTGAAAACAATATTTTGTAAACCGGAAGTCATTCTAAACCAAAAAACAAGCATTACGGCAAAATAAGCAATAATAATAATATTAACAGATTAATTTGTACTTGTGTGTAACGCAAACATTTTGTTCGGAATAAGATTGCTCAAAAAGTACCTCATTTGAATATTTATAATTTAGCTCGTTGAATTGAACATTGTAATTTTGAAATTGCAGATCGAATTACTTACTCTTGTGCCATTTTACGTACAGTTTTGTGTAATGACGAATATCAAAGTAATTTCATATACAATTGTTAAAGTAAAATCTTTCATATGTAATACATTTAATTAGATTATAACAACGTCGATTTCATTTTACAACATTGATTATTGAATTTTCTTCGATTATAAGTTTAGGAATCCAACTGAAGGAAGTTGAACGTCCTAAGAGACCACACGATGCGTACGCAAATCTTGAAGCGTGACATTTTCCAGGTAGATTTTTGGTGGAGAATGAAAACTATTCGTGGGAAAATATGAAATCTACATACAGGCGAGATTTCTAAGCATTCTTCCGGAATCGTTGCTGGTTTTCAGTTTTCCCACGGCCAAAAGGTACTCCAAGATTTAGAAAATCTACGTCTAAGGAAAATATTTTACCGTCATGGGAATTATGAATGTATCCTTGGAACAAATGTAAAATATGATAAATTAAATTCTATCTAATTGTATTTGATCATCGAGATACAACTAAATATAAGAAATGTAAATTAAAATGTTGCTCTAAAGTCTTCATTAGAAAAATGTATTCCCATTATAGTTCGAAATAATCCTTCGTGTTCTACCGCTAGGAGATGATCAGTCCATCGAAGGTAAAAGGTTAGAAATCAATTGGTCGGTCGACACGCGTGTTCACCTGCCCATCTGTAAAGATTCATTTAACGAAAGTCCGGCGCCTGCCGTGAGCACACCTAATTATTCACCGGCGGCTTCTTTCTCGCTGGAAAGTGGATTACGAGATCTTCCCCGGTGAGACAAAAGAAGTCGGAACCGTCTTATGCTGTCCAGTTTGCGCGCCACACACCAGTACGGCTGCTACATAACGAGCTGTATTAATTATTTTCACTCGGTGACCGACGACCTCCTGTGGAGGAGACTTTTCTCCCAACACGGCCTCTCCGATCCACCTATTCACTTTACGACTTCTTTCCTTCCTTGAAAGCTATACATACGTGGATTCCCGACACTCATCCTTAATTTACATTTTTCCATGTATGCTACGATATGCATATGAGTCGACCAACATGCGTATGTATAGATGACTTGAGCACATCTCAAATTACAATATATTAAATATTATTTGAAATATTGTTTCATATAACGTTTTATTCTGTTTCATAATTATTTCCATGCTTCTGATCACTTTTCACATAACATTATTTGAAATATTATAATGAATTATGGGACAGATGTTATTTCATGTTATTTCAAAAGTATTCACAACATCAAAGTATTCACAAATTCAAAAGTAACACGTTATTCTGTTTCATTATTACTTGATATAATTCTACCATGTCTGGTATATAGTTACAAGTGGACTGGATTTTTACACAATTTCCCATTTTCGTATGCCATTATACAAATAACTTGAACTGTAATTTATAAAGATCGTAATCACGTCTCTCTATTAGATATAATTTGCATTGAAATAAATGAAATGAACATATATTGCTGAGATTATATGTTAACGAGAAAGCTGGAAAGGATTCATGACATGTGATAGGATGGGGAAACGGAAACGTCGACAAAAATGCAAGTTCATAGGATCATCGTTTCGTTGAAGGAAGGATTTTCTTTGATGTTTAACGCGTTACGGAGTGTAACATCATCGGTTTCATATTACTCGCGGAGTTTAAAGCGTTCTACACACGGTATCCATTGTTCAATGAAATAAACGTCGACGGCCATCAACCAGCGACAAAATGTTCACATAAAAAATGGCCTCCGCATGGTATAAAAAGTTGTGAGGAAAGAAGAGGGCGGCGGGGATAACAATGCAGTACCTATCTGAAAATAGGATGAATCGCGAGAAAAGAAAAACGTTAACGGTGTTCCACGATGTTTTATGGCCCGCGATCAAAATCTCTCGAGATCGGGCGAGGAAGATCGAGTTTTGACAGGACTGTGACGTAACAATTTGCCGGTGAAATGGAGCGAGCGAGAGGTAGAATCACTCGAGGAAAGAGACAAAGGAAAGAGAATGGAGGCGTAAGAAAATTTGATACGTTAGAGACAGCTGTACTCGCAGGATAGATCTTTTCTCTTGGTTGTTTGTTTATAAGCGACAGCTTTGGTTAGCTGTTAATTGCAGAAAATTATTCATGGATAACAGAGTTTTCGTTGCTGTCACATTTCATTGTAACTAGGCAATAGCAAATGAAATACGAACAAAGACTAATTGAAGAAACAAAGGTTTAATAGAAAAGTTAATTAATAATGAGATAGGAGGTAAATATTCTGCACCTGGCAATGCAAAGGAAAGAAATGTGCAATTATACACGACAAAATAAAATCGCAAGATGTATCGTTTCCGTACAACACTCTCTTATCGAGATTATGTTAAGGTTATGTTAATGTATGTTAAGGTATCTTATATATATAACTAAACAATGCAACATGTGCAGAACGTATTAATAAATGTAGGTAATTATAATTCATAATTATAAAACTATCTAGGTAATTCCATCTTGAGTTTCTCAATACTGAATCTTAGCATCTTGGAATCAATGATGTGAATTTTTATTTTATATAAAAATCCGCAGTCTAATTATAATATATTGCAACCAATGATGACAAGTTTCATTTTGTATAAAATTCCGCGGTCTAATTTTAGTAGATATTACAAGTTCGGCCAATCTGTTGGAAGTTTTGTCATTGTACCCAGCAGTATGGAACATAAAACGATCGAGCTAAAGAAAATTCTTAAGAATTATGTCCAGAAAAAAATAATCGCATTTAAGGTATTAATAATAATAGATCTTATGAATTTGACCAATTTGTTGGAAGTTCCATTATTTCGGCTAGCAGTACAAAATGTAGGATGTTCCAACAAAAGCAATTTCCGCATATTCATCAGGCCGTGCTTGTCCAAAAAGGTCTGGATCATTTTCGTGCTATGTTGGTGCCGACCAGAGAAACGTAGAGAACTCAGAAACGTCAATTCGTCGAACGAGTCCATTTGTGAGAGCGGTGTGGGTGTGCAGCTGGTCCAACCCTTTCTTCTCGGCGGCCTGTGAAAGAATTGTGAAGCTCCGAGATTCGGGGATGGATGAATGGGTTAACCGCAAGAAACGATGCGTGCGTCGAGAGAGGAAAACCGCGTGAAAGCCATCGAACGCCGGCAAATTTTAATTCCACGGTCCGTGAGATACTTTTTCACCGGTGACGACGAGAACCACGATGCATCCGTTTGCAAATGTGCCGATGGTTTTGTACGACCGGATCTGCTGGATCTATCGAAAAGGAAAGGGGTGAACCGTCTTTTCACATGTAGAAACATGAGAACAAATTTTCTTTGAAATGCGGAGACACACTTCTGCTAGAATTAGTAAAATTCGTAGCGTAAAAGTGGCGAATATGAGACCCATTTTTTTTTTAAATCATAATTTTCGATTAGAAACACTTTTACTAAAAGTATATACACGTTTAAAAATTAAAATACGTATTCTTTTGCAATATACTCGAAAATACAGAAAAAAAGATTCCGCTTCTTCTCCGCTTTGTAGAGAAGCTCCAGTTTGCACATAGATCCGCAGTTTAATTATTACACCAATTAAAGTCAATATCCATTAGCCACAAAATAATACCCACCGGTCCTGCACGATAATTGACTGGTTCCGTAAATGGAACGTTAAACAAACATTCGAGCCATCCGATATCACAATTTTTTCATGACATTTATCATACTTTTGAAACTGTCAGTTGTTCAGCTGGCCGATCCATTCCGGGAGCCGGCTTAATTATAATTAGCATGGTAATTGCAATAATCGCGTACACGGCTACAATGAAGCTGTCGACTGCAACATGCAATGGTCCAGGCACCCTGTTGCCGTTCTCGGGAGGGGGGGGGAGGAATACCGAGTACTGAAAAAAGAATCACGGGGCGAAAAATGAAAGAATCGAGAAAAACAAACAAAATCGAAGAAAAAGTCTGCAGAGCAAAGTGTCGCCGGCGCTTGGCCATGATTCCGTGGTGAAAATAATGAAAGGTGGACCCGTATTCTCGATTGCTCTCTTTTCAGATCGGAGGGATCGGGATCGGGATCGGGTGCGGCGTGTAAATCGCGCATGCGTACGCGCGAGCCAGCCGCGGAGGCACTCGTGGCAACTCGCCCGGATAATTTGAAAGCGATCCGATCTTCCCGGGCAGCTGCCTGCCTTACGCGTAAAATATTCAGCAACTGGTCGGTCTCTCTCTCTCTCTCTCTCTCTCGCTCTTTCTCTCTCTCTCTCTCTCTCTCTCTCTCTCTCTCTCTCTCTCGTCTTACATCGCGACGCCGAACGATAGGTGACTTTGTTGTACTTGCCTCACAGAAAACTCCATCGCGCTCTAATTATTACTCTGATTGACACTTTGATGGCCGTTCTCATGTACGCATGACTTTGTAAAAATTTAAATTATAAAAATCTTAAAAATCACTTTGTCTTACAATTTTCATTTAATCGAATGAAATACTCTAATTCGCTGAAATTTTTTAACTTCTCGACGCGGCCGAACCATTTCCAAACGTTTATTAAGAATTTAAAAAATATTATTGCCTAAATGCGGAAACTATGAGAATTAGATGCAAACCATTTATTTCATAATACTCATATTAGTGCATATGCATATACATATACTCCAAGCATATATGTATGCATGTATTTCTACTTTGATATGCAAGCAAATAAATATAAATGAACTGTGAATCATATATTTTACGTGTCTCAATTGGAACAATTTTATATTATACATTGTTTATAATATTCTTTGCACGTATGTTTCACATTGCTTGAAATAACATTTGTACAAAAGCTTTAGTCGAAGCAATTTCATATTTTCTACATTATAATTGTTTAGAACGTCAAATGTCCTTATTCAATTTATTTTGTGGTCTCTTTTAGTGAAAATATTTACTTGAAAATTTTATTAACAGAATTGTCGTGCTAAAATAATAAATTTCTCCTCATTTGATGTTAAAAGAAAAACTGGAAATACTGCTGCTCGCGATAGAACACATGGCATAACAGATCGTCCAAACAGTGGAGTCTTCAAACAACGAAGGTTACCGTTTGAAAAAAAACTCCCTCCCTCCTAGGCTGTATCTTGCATATAGGTTTCAAATAGGTTTCTAATTTTCAAAGGAGACCGACATAGCACCTTTCGAGGGTATCGATTTCTGAAAGCACAATAGAATCAAAATCTATCGTCGTTGCATCGCCGCGCGTTGTTTATCTTGCTGGTTTACGCTCATTTGTTTTACGCATTGCCAAGTGACCAGCGCGGTCTTTTAAAGTCCGCAGCCTGGAAAAATCTTTCGTTTAGTCTCCCGAATTTTCTTAATCTTCGTTGCCGCACAGTTTCGGTTTCGGTAATACGATCTCTCTATTGTATTTCCGGGGTCTTAAACTCTTAAGTCGTATCGCGGTACGCACCAATGAGCAACAACCAAATTTTTCTAAACTATTTTTTCCTGTTATAATTTCTCTAACAATTATTATTCCTTACATTTCTTGTTATTGTTCGTTTTAAAACTCATTTGGTGGTTGGTCCATCGGCTTTGACATCATTTTACTGTATTTCTATTTTCGAGTAAAAGTACAATTGTTTCATGTTGCATACACTGGCTAAGAACAAAATACAATGGACAGTTTATCTAGAATTAGATTAACACATCTTCTTCATTTTTCATTTTGCAATGTTTTGTGTTTTACAGAAACTATAATGTATGTTGTTGTGTTCGTCGTGTTTAAGATAACGAAGAAAGGAAAATAGTTCGGTAAAGAAATTTTCAGTTTGGGATAAGTTAATAAGTAAATAACTTAACACAAATAATTAGTGATTGCGTTAATTTTAATCAAGCATTTATCATCGTTGAATTTCGTATGAAACAGCGTTGCAAACGATATTTGAATTAATAGGAATTATCGATCAAAAACTGAAAGAACGTAACGAAAGCGACGCAACAAATTGGAACAAGGCAACTTTCGAAAAAATTGAGAGCTATAATCAAGAGCTTACGTGTCCACCATAGTCCCCTAATTTTTCACCAAGTGATTACTACTTGATTCGATTCACTTTGCTCGGAGCATATATATTCATTAGTTTCCGTATTAACATGCAAGACTGCTATACGACGCTTGATGGGGTATTCCACATAATTTTTTTCACAAGACATTTGCTGCTATTAAACCATAAACGTTCATACGGAAATAATGAATTTTCAAAGAAACATATCACGATACGGTACACTCCGATGGACGCGCATAATGATGACTCCCTCAGATTAAAATTTCTGTGGGAAAAAAATTGAAACGGTGCTACTCTTCAGGTATCTGCTGGCAGAAGTATTCCAAGTGGGCTTCGGCATCTGCAACTCGCAAGTAGGTAATACGATACCTTGCGAAACAAAAAAGCCAGACGAATTTTTTCGCGCTACGTCGACAAACCGTAGATTCGGTGAAAGCAGACCGTATAAAAGATACATAAAGACCTTTATTACTTCCCGCACGAAAAAGAGTAGCCAAAGAATATGGGGATAAAAACTGAAGAGTCCGGCCGAGAAAACTGTGGGAAGTAAATTCCAATTTCAAAAAAGGCTCGTATTCTCGATACATTGCGCTCGGTAATTCCGCCCGGTGAAAAACAAAGACGTGCTGGCGTATTTAAAAATTCTGGCAAAAAGCTGTTTGATAGGTGCTACTAGATAATGTACGATTGATATCGTCGATATGATTGTTGGATGTACATTAAGCGGTCAGCTGTTTTTGACGAGTATACGTATACTGGTCATGAAAAAATATCAATATTTCGCGTTATGACCTCTACATTCGCCATGCATAAAAATTTACTGTTTAAGTTGCAATTTCAATGAAGATTGAAACGCAGATTTTAAGGTATTTTGAATATTTGGAGGCCAAGATGAAATAAAGCAAACAAATAAATAAATATAAACTTACGAATTGGAAGAAGAGTTGTATATTAACAAAAATTAATATCACAATTTATGTATTATTGCTATAAGAATATCCTAGTTCTCAAAGAGACTGTTGCCTAATCATCACAATTTAGAAAAAAGTAGGATCGAATCTTTATCATAGATGTCATCACGGTAGTAATTTTAAGCCATTTTTTCACTCAAATTCGTGTTATTTTGTTGTGTAGTGCTGTAAAACCAATAAAAATACAGGATTCAATAGTAATTTTGAAAATTTTTAAAGATCTCCATGGTGATAACACATCGATACGAGTTCAACATATGTACCCTGTGTGTTCGATTCATAACTCTATTTATATAGTACGCGCTCGAACTTTCGCACCCACCTGTTGCTTCATACGCGTCGCTTTATCTCACCATCATCCATCAATCATTCCGCACCAAATTTAAACACTCTTTTTATTACAATAACGAATTTAAAAATCATGTTCTACATACATCGTCTCAATAATTACGTCGCGAAGATTAAGAAATCGATTTCAAAGTCAATGTCACGCTGATTTCAAAATCAAGCCAAATTTGAATTTCAATTTTTGAACGGAGTACAGGGTGTACCAAAAGCAAACGTTTGAGTCCAGAAATCGAATAGTTCACTTATAATTTGGTTTCTTCTATAGCTTTCCAAAAGTAAAGTTCCATTTGGACTTTTACATTCATGTTTTTGGTTGCTTCTATATTTGTAAGGATTTGATTTATTAGCCCAGATTCCTATCTATTTTCACAAAATTTGTAGCCAGAACACATCAGAAAATGACTTTTCATTGAAAATAGTGTTAGAAATAATAGAACTCGATCAAAATCTTTTCCTCAAATCGATAATATTGACATAGTTCTCAACACATCTTTGATCGTATAAAAAAATTCGTAGCCTTTCTACAAGAGTCAACCCTGTCTAATACAATAGAAAATCCGTGTCATCCAATTAAAAAATTGAAGAACACCAAGAAACTTTCGGATATAAAACTTCTGGAATAATAAAAATAGGAATAATAAATCGAACAGTACAGCACATATTTGCATATTCACACGAATTATTACTGGGATTATAACCCGATAGATCCTATCAGATTGCAAAAAAGATATACATAGATTTCATTAGATTTTCTTTCTACTCTGTACAGTTCAATCTACTCACGATTCATAGACGAAACACTAAATATTTGTTCAAAGTCGCATCACTGTTTCTATTCAGACTTATTTAAGTCTGACCCAATAAAGAATCATTATCATTCTCATGAGCCATGAAAGAGGATCATCGTTTCATGGGAGTTCCACGATACAATACTTCAAAGCGACTGTGAACCTCGCATCACAGATTTTTCGCCGGCATCATGAATCACGTTGTTTTGAGTATTTCTTGGAGCACGAACAAACGGTTCATTACCTCGGCCGATGCTTTGTTAACAGTCTCTCCGATCCCTTTCTCACGAATCATGCAGAAAATTTCCGACGGATATGAAATATGATATCGCTGCATCATTTTCGTTCTCTGACTCGGCAGAAAATAAACGGTTTACTCGAAGAAACTAGTTTCTAGAAAGAATCGTTTCGGATCGAGGCGAGGTGATCGCCGGCGAAGAATACAACGTTTCTTAATCATCGGGTTTTTCGTTGCACGCGATACTGCCCTTTTGTTGATCACCGTGGGCCGGATAATTCGTGAAAAAAGTCGCGATCATTTTCGTGGCATGTCACAGAGAACATTGTTGCGTGTAGAAATGCTTCCTTCCTTTTGTCGGGTTCACGTGCGAGTGTCAGCGGCCGTGCGCCTCGGCACCGCACCACGTCGTAATTATGTCAGAATACTTCGAAATGACAGTGATCATAAAATGACCGAAAGTGTATGTTACATTTACATATATAAATGTAATTTGCGTAAGTGTGTACACCCCGTGGGTACATTACGCGAACAGGATATCGTGACGAGACGCACGGGTGAAAAAATGAAACGCCCGTTTCTTAAATGTGTCGAATAAAATCGACGCAGAGATCGTTTTGGTATCGACGTCTCTGCAAAATTATGCCATTACGAATTACTTTGAGGCAATTGATGTTAGTAAACGAAATTGCTTGAATTTGATGCAGAAGGTATGGTTCGTATATTTGCTTCTTATAAGATTTTTTTAAATACTGTATTTTTTATAGTAAATATAATTAATGGAAAACTTGTAGAAATTAATTTTTACAGCAATTTATTATTTCAGATGCAGTGATATTTGTAATTTAAAAATGAAAGATATTTTACAAATATAGACAATGAAAAGTATAAAAATAAGAAAAGTATAAAAATTATCTCATACAAAAATAGTGTTCTTATATCTTAATGTCACCGTTTCTAACAACAATGTCGCAGAATTATGAAAGCCGCCAATTGTGTAACATTGTGCTTGCCTCAGCAGGGTTAATTAACAAGTTCACTATACTCCTTTTGTTCCTGCCAACAAATGTATTGAATACGTAATCGCAGTATTTCTTGCATGATATTGCTTCGTCCACATTGCCTGAAGGGTTTTGCAGAGAAGTTAATCTACATGGGGAAGATGGACCGAGATAATTATCAAGATAAAAAACGCAGCTCCGAGAAAGTTGTCGTACACCCAGCCACGTGCCTTGCATGAGATAATAAAAGGTGTCGTACCTTTGCCTCCCTCCCACCCTTGTCTCGAGAGAAGAACGGCATTTCTCGACTGTGAAATTAGCAAAACATAAAGAATGTATAATATGACTTCTTCGTGATTTGTCATTATTGAATTTAATTTTAATTTTTATATTGTTACGTACACTGACCACAGTTATCATAATTTCGTTAACATATAAACAGATTTTCTGTCGCAAACGGTGTGAAACAGAGGGTATAAATAGGATTAAGTATAAAATTATGCGAACCCAACTTGTCAAGGATAATAACGAAGACAAGATACAGGACGTTATTGGAACATTATACCAACCGTAACTTCATTTCTGTTAGTATCGATGTCGTCTAGAAACATTATTAATCTACCTACGATTATTATTGTTTTATATTGTTAGTAGATAGTACAACTAAATATGGTTCTAATATAATAGATTGCGCAATACGATGCTTCACGATAACAATAATACTTACGATCTTAAATATTTTTCTGCAAATATTAAATTACTACACATGTATATTCCATTAAACTTATTACCATAATTAATAATAATTATACATAATATTCTTCAGATTATACTAATAATCTGCATGTACAATGTACTTTACTAATATGTGAAATAGGATGTTCTAGATTGCTTTTGAACAATATTCTATTACTTTTAAATTATTTTCATATAGATATTAGATGTTCATGTATTGATTTAATGATATATTTATATCCCCGTTCATTTTATTAATAAAGTGTTGTTTAGTTATAATCATATACCAGAGCATTTACAAAAATAACAAAAAAAAATAAGTATAAAGCTTTCGTATACCTCAGTAAACAATTGATAAAATACAAATTTGAAAGAAGAACTTGACACAGTCTCCTTAACTTTTTAATTTCCGAAAACCATATAGGAAAATCATCAAACTACAATTAATAGAAGTACCCCTCTGTAAACTTGGCGTTTCTAGAAGAGTACACATCTACGTAAACATCTCCAATAACAGTAACGACGTCGAAGTATGAATAAAAAAAAACCCTTGGCCCTGTTTTCTCGACCGGTACCTTACAATTTATGTCCGGTGTGCGCGGACTAGTTGGGTATTCCACTTTTACGTAATTTCAATAATTACTCGAGTAACGATACGTACTCTATTTGGTAGCCTAACGGACCGTAGTGACCGGAAGAAAGTGGAGTGCACGAAGATGGCCGCCACTGTGTCGCCACGCGCCGCGAATACATAATCGCCAAAGATTAATTACCAAATTCCCCTTATCTCGGCTAATTATTAATTGACCGTGCTACGTCGCCTTTCTTTTTCGATCTGCCGGCCGTCGTTTTTTTGCTGGCAATTCTGAAAGGCGTGTCCAGTCCTCCTGGGTCTCTCGATGTTGCGTTTCTTCGTGATCGGTCCGCGAGGATGTGGCAAGATCGAGGTCGACTTTCGTTCCTGAAATGCGATCCAGTGACGTCTTTAAAACGGTAGCAGTGTCGATCGCACGGAAAATACTCGGGACCGGTTAATTTTATACTGGCCAGCATAATTAACATCCCGCAGGTTTAATTCCTTTTACGCTCGGGACCATATAATATCTCCTTTCAACACGGAACCGATCTGTTTTAGCGCAACAAGATATTATTCTGGCTTGTCGAAAACTAAATTAACGCGTTACGCTTTCCTCTAACGTACCACGTTTCCGATGTCCGCTGTTTTTAGTCTGTATGGCTTGTCATTATACTGCGGTGGTTTATGCCACTCGTATATTTTTCTAGAAAATAGCTAGATCAATCGTACCTTGACAGCTTATATCGTGAACGAGTGATTCGAAAAATGTATCTCAAAACATACGCAATATATTATTATATATTTATTATAAAGTATATAAATCTAAGTTTCATTATAAATTTGTTCAATTTTAGTTAGTTCCTATAATAGATACTACTTATAGTTCTCAAATTTATTATTACACAAAATTCTAAATCTATAAATAAATTGAATTTTATATTTTTATATATTATTATATATTGTAAGTGTATAAATAAATGTAACCTTTAATCGGTTAAATAGATGTTATTAAAAATTTCTGTATAAATATAGATAAAGTATTTAATTCATTATTATTCTTGTTTATGGTGTTCTCATTTCTTACATTGTAATATGTAGCTTTTGTTTTGTGGCTTTATCTATGTTCACAAACTTAAAACTGGATTTAAAAAATAATAGAATTATGAAACTTTGTTATTCTCTAGGTCTAGATGGATTAACTTAATTTCTAAATCATACACTTTAGAAACGGAAGGTCGATAAATGCTTTCCGATACCTCCGTCATGTTTCAAGACGTCCTTCCGGCAATCAGGCTTTCAAAAAGTGTCAGAAAAAAAGTCGAGGAAGTTTCATTTTCTCGTCAACTACGTTGAACGTAATTGCTATCCACTTTCCCGAGGCTTAGATAACAGGAATCTTCGCGAGAAATTTCGAAAAAAGGAAGCTTAAAGTAGTCGGCTTCCTTTGTAACGTTCCAACACTCTGGATGTTTCGTATCGACCTACTTCCGGAACTTCTAGGTTCTTATTCAAGAGACGACGACGTTTAAGTGCAAGTTGTCTACGTCGGCACTGCTTTGTATAACTGCTGTACTATTTACCAAGGTGTCTTATGCAGGAGTGTAGTAAAGATATGACAAGATTGCGGATCATTTGGACCATTCCATGACTTTCCGCCAGATCTGGTTAAAAATATTTGAAAAAGTATTGCAAATAATTTACGAAATTCTCTTATTTGTTTAAAATAATATGTCAAGTTTTATTTGAGATCTTAGAAATAAGTATAATATGTATTGAAAATAGTTACTTATATTATGATAAAGAAAATTATTAATTGAAATAGCATTTCTTAAAATGTTCTAGAAATAATTATCTGAAATATTACTTCACGCGTCTAAAATTAATTCTTTGAAATCCTATTTCTTAAGATTAATATTTATGAGAGAAAATAAATCTATAAAGAATGTACAAACACATATTCTTTTGAAAAATAAGACTTTTCCTTTATTTCTCTCAATTAACGAATGAAATTGGAACATTTAACACCTGTTGCTTGCAACAATGTACATATCTTAAATTGCAATATCTCGAACGTAAATACGAATGCCAAGATATACTTGCAGTTGCTTTGTTGGCGAAATTTCATGAAAATAATGTGCAAGTGTTTCATTTCGTGCACAATAAAGAAGATATTTATTTTAATTAGGTATTACAGCTTCATAGTATAAAATATATATTTTAAATACTTAGTATATATTCGTAAAATATATTTATTGAGATAGTTTCAGACAGGATTGTCTTCACTGATTGAACCGAAATAAGATCGTACATAACGGTTCCCCATTTATTCAGAGTTTCATCCCCTTTGATGATGCGCGAGGCACTAGCAAGCCCCTCTTTAAGATACCGTCAGCGCCGTAGAAAAAAAAAAAGGTTCGTAGGGATGTTCCTAACGGTATGACGCATAATTATCCAGTAATCAATTTTTTACTCGGCATTTATTTTTTCGAACCCCGCGCCGGGGCCAGCAACGTTGCCCGGCATTTGCATATTCGGAAGGTATCTCGGAGTCGGTTCTTTATTGGGGCAGAGCATCGGTACGTCGAAATTCGCCATGTAATTTGTTCGCCATTAATTTGACCGAGTACTCGGTGCTACAGCCTGACCTAGCCGATGCGCTGAATAATGCAGTCTTGAAGATTTCAGTTCAACATGGGTGCTCATCTCGTCTCACGTTCCTTCTTTTTAGCATGCGTCGGCTGAAAATCGATATTCCCCTATTTCTTTTTATTTACGTTTAACCATACAAGTTTTTGATAACACTGTTCATTTACGTAACTCCGCTACTTGAAAAACAAGATCAGTCTTTCCCTGATATACGACATTTTCAATTAATTTCGTCATTGCGTCCATAAAAGACACAATATCAAAGCATCTTATTGATATAATCCGTATTGATATAAAACAGAAAAGCGGCAAGTGCTTACTGCGCTTGATATTATTATGATCCAACATTTAAGTATAAATTCATAAGCATAGTTCAACCGAACGAATTTAAAGTTTTTTAAAAGGCTATGAAAAATTGGAAGAAAGACTTTGAAATCCTAACCACTTCCTAAGATTAGTATAAAAGAAATGTTCTGTCTCTCAAAAAACTGTTCCCTTAAATAAAATGCATATTTCCTACAGAACACGCACCAAGTTCTCAACAGTTTTATGACACCGTATGACTTGTATTTATTTCACTGGGGAATACGTCATCGAATACGAGCTGCAGTGCGCGTAACGAAAGTTCCGAATTAATGCGTCAATAAAATGTCGACCTGCGTTGTCCGTGACACGCGGCTACACGGAAATTACTTACACGACACCATGCGATATTTTAACGAGTACATTAATTACGTATTCGCGATCAGAAGCACGCAAGCTTGTCGACGCGTCGCGCGTCGGTGCGTTTTTTCCCTCCATGCCCGAGGGCAACAGAATTTCTAGTTCGCAGGTACGCGCCGGGTCGCGGAAATTCGTCAAGGGATAAAATTCAGGTCGTAAAGGGGATCATTGTGCTCTGCATTGTTCACGTACGCGGTAGCTTTAGCCGGGATACCATAAAACCTTGATTCTAACTTCGACGTGATTTCGGGGCGGCGTGCGAGTCGAATAAGAGAGGGCTTTTCTACCGTTCGTTTCCTCTCCTTCGCCCTGTTGTTAGCATAGCCGAATCGGAGGAAGACTTAAAAAGATCTTCGAAATGTGGCGTGTGGACGTTCTATATAAGGGGTGATCCAACGACGTGCACCCTACAAATTAGCAAACATTTGATCACGTGACTATGTAAATAGTAATTATTTAATCGATTAAAAATGGTCAGAATTGATCAGAAATATACCGCGGAGGTTTACTTATTTTTAAAGATCGCATCTTTCGAAATGTAATCCAATGATGTAAGTAGAAAAGTTGGAAAATACTTCTTCGTGTAATAATTATTTAATCGTATAAAAATATATTTATGAATATCAACATAGGTAGAAATATTAGAAACTATTATAATCGAATTTTATTTACTCGCGGAAGGCACAACTATTTTGAAATGCGACTAGTAAAAGTTCTATGTAAGGGGTGATCCAACCACATACGTCCTAAAATTTATTCTACATTCGTAAACGTGACGATATAAATAGTAATTATGATTTATACTTTCCATCGTTTACATTATAACGTATGCTAGGATCAAGAAATTTCTTCAATCGTCTCCTACATAAATAATTATTTTACATAAAAGTGTCCATAACTTGAACAACTTCGAAATAAAAAGTGTGAAACCAGCTCGGTAGATTTGGTGTTAAACTTACAGTTCAACCAAAGACCGTAGCAAGCTCAACATCGAAGATTCTCGAAAATCGACGAGCAACCAACCAGTACCTAGAATCTAGTTACTTTATACCACCCGTTATATCTAGATCGAGTTTCCTCGTCCCCGCGCGAAGAAGAGGAAGAAGAGTTGCAGGGATGCAGGTAGAAAAGTCGTTGAATGATATCGCATCGAAAAGGAGTCCTGCCCCAAATATCCGTGATCGACGGGCAGGCTAGGTCAGGCCCCTGAAAACTGGTGCGCAGGTAAAACCGTTACCGGCGCGGCAACCAGCTCACCGTCGCTGATTCGTTGATGGTTTATGGGACACTTCTTAGGGCGTAAGTTTCCAGTCCTATCGTCTATCATCCGGGCCTAAACGATTGAGGCCCAGAAGGGACGCTAGTCCGTAGGCTGTAGGCTGTAGGCTGTGCCGTCACTCTCAAGGGACAGTTTTTTACTTCGGAAAACGTTGAAAAAGCGGCAGGTCGTACGCCTAACCATTCTTGTTCCGAAAACCGCTTACCTAGTTCCAGTGCGAACAACTTCTGCTCATCGAGATCAGGATTTTATGGATATTAACGGACGGTTCCGGGCTAGCTGGCTAGCAAATTATTAGTTTTGCAAAATCTTGTTATGCCGACTCTTAAACTTAGATTCAAATCATAACCTCAGAAACAAAAGTTAGAAGAAAGTGATGATCTCCGACAGTTCCGTATAACGATTCGACTGACTGGAGTTGTTTACTTGCTCCGAATGCAATCCAAATCATCAACGAACCACCATCAGTGTTACGATTACGATTCATTTCTTTTCTTGACACTATTTCTACCGAAGGTGTCAAGAGATACATTTTAATCATTTCTACTTAACGGTATTTTTAGCAAAACGGTTAAAGTACATTTTTTAATGATTTGTAATAAAAATGTTCTATGTTTTCTATATCATCACTTCTCGACTTTTGCTATAATCGTCACAAAATGAATTCGTGTGTGAAAAATTGTGTGAAATCGTTACGTGCTAATACGATTTCTATAAATAACGATTAACAGACACTATATGTACCGGAAAACCATAATTCGGATATTTTCCCATATTTGCCACTACTCGTTCGAAGCAGCTCCTCCAGCGTCGGACAATTTTTCCATCGGGCAGGGTAACAATCACGGCACGGTTGCTCGGTAGGATCGTGAGAACAGGCCGGTGAAGTCATTATGTGAGATTAGAGATTGCAATTACGATTGTCGCTCGCCGAAAGGAGGGCACCGCGAGTATCTCGAGCGAGGAATCTCCGAAAATTTCCCCGTAGGAGCCGGCAGCGGGCGAATTTCGAAGATCTGCCGGTAATAGCGGCTCTCCGGAGTATCGTGATCTCTAAATTCAACCCCGAGGCCGAGTAACGAGCAGGGTAGTAGTCTACGGAGCTGCCGCTGGATTTACGATCATTGCCACGAGAGAAGAGGAGTCGCGTGGCCCGTTCGAATCGCTCCGTCTCGTTTCCGCGCAGGCAACGACCGATCTCGTCGTCCTTCTTCCTGCTCTTATTCGTACAACCGGCTCGTGGGAGCCTTCGGGACAAGCGGGGAAAAAGAATGTAGTAATCTATGGACGTTGTGGAGCCCTTCGGGGCCAGGACGATCCGTTTTGAAATTCAAGCCGGTAGAATTGAAAATTTGTAAATGAGTTGGCCGCTCCGTGGACGCCGGTCTTTACGACCACGATTTCCACGAGATTTAAGGCGCGCGAACGACATACTCGTTCGCGCTGAAAGATCCTTTATGGCCACCGCGCTCCGCCCTACACGACTTTTCCTTCCACCAAAGAGACCGTCCCCCTCCCCCAAGTGTATAATCTCCTCGTCCAGTCGTCTAGCTCCGACTTCACGCTGTAATCAATTATGCATAGAGCTGCAAGCAATTATTATTGGATCGGAGACTGCACGTGGCTGTCAGCCGAGGCACTGTGAAACGGAAAACACAGGAAACGTCTTCCATCGTTTTGGGAAATCTTGAAAATTCTTTCATTATTCACACGATTTTCAGGAAACACATTCTATTTCGTATACATCCGGTGGCCCTTTTTGCCTCTTGACTGGTTTCAATTAATGAACAAAAATCTATGTAAAAGTGCTGGATCAAATAATCGATGTCCTGAAACTCTTAACAATGTGTAACTTACTGAAATTACATTGTATATTTTTTATTTTATTCATATTTCGTTGAATGTGTAATTGAATCAAGCATAAATGATCGAAATCTATAAAATGCAATTCTTAAATTTCCGTTATGAGCTCGGACAAAAACGTTAAAAAAACATCATTTTTCAATTTTTTTATCATCTCAATCAATTGCAATCTACAAAACTTTTTGTATTCTTATTTTATTCTAACATCTCAAAAATATTCAAGTCCATCGAAACAATTTAAACAAAATATGTAGTTCAAGCGTTTCTTAAAGTTGATCTAAAGGTGTACGTCGTGCAAGTCGTATTGCTATAATTATACTACGGATTTCTATGCAAAATAAAAGTTTTCTGCATTTAATACAAGAATCAGGAATCACTTCGGACCTTCCTCCTTCCTTTAATAATCGTAGTAGGTTGAAAGCAATGTAACGATACTCTAATTATAATAAATAAATACAGACGCATCCTGTCGAAATAATCTGCATCCAAGAATTCATTTAATCCATGAAGCTAAATAAAGCAGCGACTGAACGAAGACGTTCGTGTTCACTTCGGCTGCTAGTTAAAGACCTGAAGATTTATAGCAGTTCCGACGGTATAACGTTTCAATCTGTGCAACGGTAGAGTAATGGCAGAGAGATCAATGGAATTTCCCGCGGAAACGTAGCGTTCCGTTCTCGAAATCTGTTTCTCGTCTCGTGGCGACCTCGGATTTCAACGTGGCCCTTGCCTTTCTCATCCTGTTCCTCCGCGTATGTACACATACACACAGAGCGTCAATTTTCCGGGACTTCCGACGGGACGGACACTCTTGCCATGCCGCCTTTAATGGACACTCCACACTGGTCACGACAGTTTAAATTGCTGTTCCTCCCGTCCGTTTTTGTCTCCTTTTCGCTCTTCCTTTGACCATTCGATAGTCCGAACGAGAAATATTTTAGGCTCACTCGTGAGAACGTCTTGCCCGCCTTTATCACAAGAAACTGCTGCTACAGTAAACAGAACTTATTTTTTCTTCAACTCGAATACTTATTAATGGATCGCAGATTTTACGCGTTTATGACAGAAATGAGTAGATCAAATACAGAACAGTGGAAACATTTCAAAAATTTTAAAATACTATTGCATTTTTCTCAACTCGATAAATTAAATTAACGATGAATTTACAATTTCAATAATATGTCCAAATAATTTCCAACGCTTTGACAAATGTAATTCTATCTACGAGTTCACTTTCCTTATTATGTCTGCTTATTGTCATTCATTTTTTCATACATTCGAAATTCATACATTTCGGACTCTGAGGATTATTTTACAATAGAATTAAAGTTCGGACATGTAGCGGAGTTTCAGTTGTATACCATAATGCAGAACAGCCGTCCCAGCGAACCGAGAGGAATAAATCAAGAGGTGGAAAACGGAAGGAGGAGCAGAGACACTTTCGGCGTCGTAAAAATCTATCAATGACACATCCACGACGGTCACGGATCACTTAAGAGATCAATTTTTTGGAAATCTTTAAAGAACGCCGCTTTTGGATCGTTTTCACATTTTAAGCGGTTCGTGCCACGCTACGATTTATTACACATTGTGATGTACGAAGAACGCCGACGGTTAGGGCACCCATAAACGTCACAATTTATTGCACGACTTTGTTTAACCTTGCAATGTTCAGTCTCTTGCATCGTAATAGCAAAGAATTCCTGCCTCACAATACGTTCAAGGCTATGGAGAGAATAATAAGAGGATCTTTTCTGACATTTTCTGTGAAATTTTATTGCATACAAATTTTAATTTGATCTCACCACTTTTATGTCATCACTTTGATATTCAGTAGATTTAAGTTACGCAAATTATTTTGAACCCATATAAACAATTTAGGCTATATTAACCGATCAAGACACAGTTATTGAAATACAATAATATCATACAGTAAAACCTTTAGCCAATTTCTAACTAATAAAACAATGCCATGTACATTGACTGTAATAACTAAAAATATATAAAAATATAATGAAAAAACCTGATAATACAAGCATATTCGTCAGTAAATGAGCAAGTGTAGTAGCCAAGTGACAAAGTTGAAAAGTATAAGTATTTTTATAACTTGTTATTTGAATCTGATGTTAGCTTACTATACATAAAATATTCCACATGTAGAAGTACCCTGTGTGAACAGCGTGAGCGGGGATCTAATATGGCTGACGGAAACTTGTCAAAGCCACTGTATACACGACTTGAAGTTCACTTCCTTTCCGGAAAAGGTTAAATAACAAAGGGTCCGGAGGAAAAAAGAAGGAATTACCATTCGGAGGATGGCGCCAGTCTCCCACACCCACAAACACGCCGAGACAAAAGCTCTGGGTCGATGGATGCTTTAATTGATGCGACAATATTTGGACCGCCTAAAAGTCGCCTGATTTATTTAGGACAAAATGGGTCGTCTATACATATATACCTACTTTGTTCCTACACGCACGACGGGCAACCGTTTCCTAACTTCCTAAGCCACGAATAAATCTTTAAATATGGTTTTCCCATGGGGAATTCTGAGTTTATCGTATATGAGTAACTCGGTTGCCGTTAGCGAGGATTTAAGGTTGTCCTTCGAGGACTAAATGAGGTCGTAGATACATATTCCGGTTAAGTTAACATTGTCGACTTCTAAATACTTATTTTGAATGCTTATTATAAAGTGGATGGTGTAACGAATTTTATGTTTAGTTACATGCTGCTAGAAAATCAAGTTTAGACTAAAATTATTGTATAATCGCAGATCAGGACTTGATTACAAGAATTAAGAAATGACAGCGTTTACAATGTGTAAAACAGAATCTACTAAAACTAAATAACTAATAATTTATGATTGTATTATAATGAAAATTGTAAAAATAATTACAAACATTAGAAAACAGCAGTATTTTTAATTTCCAAGCTAAAAAGAAAATAAATGTTTTGCTATTTTTCTAGATGAATATTTGGTAAATTATTCCAAGTTACCGTGAGTTAGCAAACGAATTTTTGTATTTTTCTGTGAAATATCTCTGATGTGTTCTCTGTTATGTGTTTCATTTACTTTACCATGTTACTTTTATTTTATCAACATTAGTAGTAAGGTTTTCTATTATAGTTTATATTTCGATTCTGAATTGTTACTAAAATTGGTCATGAAGAAAAGATATATGAAGAAAAATATAACGTAATAATAATAATAATGAATAATGAAATAAACCTACTAAGTTAATTAGAATATTAATAGTGACATAAGAACTTTTATTTATTTAGCTTCTTCAAATAGTTTTTCTGCATTACTACACTAATTACTCTTGGTATTTTGTATTTGGTATTTCTTCCCAAGCCATTGAAATTTAGTGAATCATTCAGGGTTCAGAGTCTCGATTGTAGGACATATTTGAATATACACCGTGGATAAAAGTACATTTTTACGGTAGGGGCCTCGCTGAGAACACAGGGAAGCGAGGTACCTAGTCGGTTTTCGAATGGTAGAACGGTCTCCACCCTCCTAATCGAACTATCCCACAAAAGTAGATACTCCACTTCGTGGCCAGTCTTTGTAGTAGCCGACTATCAGATGGTCCATTAATACAATTATCTCATAATTAGTCGAGCCACCGAGAAAAAAGGTTTCGCCGCTACCTGTTTTCGATTTTCGAGATCGCCGATAAAATTTTCTTCTCTGGTGGTATTTTTCTTTGAGAGGTTCCAACGATACAATTTTGGGTAGAATGGATTATAATTAACCTGAAAGTAAGTCCTATCTATGCATACATCGACAACCTACTGGAAAGACTAGTGCTGGAAGTATTTCTCGGTCTCATTCCCTCATTGTTATAAAATAGAATTTTGGAGGTTGATTTCTATTACGTAAGCTTATTAAGTAATAAGCTTATTCACTAACAATTTTTTATAGAAAATGTAATAGAACAGTATTGTTAGATCATTAAAAATATATAGTCGAACAGCTAATTGATTCTTAAAATGTTATGTTCTTTCACCTATATATTTTCTTGATTACCTAATTACCTTCTCGCTTTGCGAGACACATTTTTATTCTTTATAAACAATTCACAAAATTAGTACCTATTCTCTATGCAATAAAAGGAACAGGACGGAGTGGTCTGGCAATTCTCCGAATTCTAATTCTGAAATAGTTCTGAATGAAAAGGGTTAGTATACGGTTACTGACTGGGCCTTCCACAAGGAATAAAGACGTCGACATCGGGCCGAAAAGGTTAAGCAGGCAATGTCGGAAGATCGAAAAGAGGGTGGTGTCCACTTGAGCACGTGCTGAGCTCCCTGCAAAGGATGAATCTTGTTTTTCTTGATGAAAGCAAGCCTGGCTACGCGAACGGGTTACGCAACACTTGACGAATATTTTCGTAGCTGTGCAATTTTCGAAAAGGATCAGATTTCTGGCAGCTCGTATCGAACGGAAACGGAGACTCGAAGATCTTTACAAACTTTTGCCGACTTTATGTTCAGCGATCGATATATTGTTCTGTAGCGTTCTTCTTTAAACAAATGAGCATTGTCGAAGAAACCGTGAAAATCAATATTGTTTTAAATGCTCGGCATCGCCGGCTGCTTTTGAAACGTTATTTGCCGACTCTGAATACTCCAATGCAACATCAAAGTTCAACATTGAACGGAGCTATTATGTAGACTGCGGATCTGTATGCACATGTGCCTTTTCGCTAGTAGCTTGCATTAACTTCGTCTGGTCAGTCGGTAGTGAATGCATATAGGACTTTTTCAAGTTTGAATAAAAGATTAAAGATTAAAGTGTGACCTTTAATCTATTCATTGCTCCGATTTATGGAACACGGGGACGTGGTACGAAAACGGTGTTCCATAATAGGTACATGCTCGTATTATTAATACGCGAAATATTAAACAAGTATTTCAAAGTTCATTACGTTATATAGAAACATTAATCTATCGAACAATAGTGTGATGATAATTTTATACCACCCGAAGATAGTTCCACGATATTTACTTTCATCTCGCATCAACTTCGCTCAGTATTTTCCGCTTAGATACAACATGTTCGACCGGCACTGAAAGTGTCGCGCGAGTCTCGCAGGAATCATAAACGAATTCTGTGAAGAAATTAGTAAACGTGCATCAGGGAAGTTGCACAAGTAATGCTTCCGGAGCGTTTAATACCGTTTTTAACGGAACTCGCTCGAATTCCGAAGCGGCGAAAAATAAAAGCATTCTTTTTGTTAACGAGGATACGCCGACTGACGTTTCCCTACGGTAGTATCCTATCGACCGGCTCGTAATAAATGTTTCGAATCAACTAATAAAAGGGTTGGCGCATTGCCCGAGCAAAAGAAGCCCTCTAATTGGCCTGTATCGGGCAACATTACATCCGTTAAATGGATCACACTCGAAAACGTTTTATTCCCTGAGCGGTGGTGATTACTGCCGATAGCCAGGAGGGCCAGATGTTCGAGCGGCGATGACGGGCTAAGATTCTCAATCAATTTTTATTACGTTTCGACTGGTGATGCCGAAGGGTCGCGTGGCACCGTCCATGATTCGATTCTTTCTTCGGTGGAAGCCGAAACTGCCACCCCTCTCCTCCCACGCCACCCCTTTCCATGCTCTATCCTTATCTAGCCCTCCTATCTTTATTTTTCCTTTTGTGGCCGGCTTCTTCCTCTTTTTTTTCCCCCTTCCTCGTTTCTTTTCCTTTTTCTCTCCCTCTTTCGCGATCCTTATCCCCGTATCTTTTTCGATGGGGTTTCCGAGGATGAAACACTGGACGTGGAAACGAGATGGACAATCGTACAGCTGTTCGCTCGCGGGGGTGCATCTGCCTCCCAACTCGCGTGCAGTTTAAGAAAAAAACAGCTAACGTTCGTAAATTTACGGGCCTCTTTAGATCGCCGTTACACTCTACCGTATTAGCCCGTGGATTCTGAAGCAGTTCGCATTTTGATAACGGCGGGATCGTGTAACGTGCTCGCAACAAAATTATACGAAACGTAATAAAGATCAATTGGAACATACACCCTCGATTTACACGAATTTCTGATCCACGTGGATTTGTTCTCCGCGAATGAAAACCGAGTGACTAGAGTCTCTGTGAGTACGAAAGAAAATATGTTGGAAATAGAAGCTCGTATAAGTCTCTCACTTCTTTCACATCATTTGATTACTCAATTATGCTAGCTTGATGAAGATAACACCACGCTTCACCTGCTTTTATTCAATTGTATTCATTATAATCGGAGATTAGGAACTTAACCGAAAAAATGGTTAAAACATTGACGCAAAGTTCTATATGAATATCACGCGCAATATTTTGACAGCTACCAATTTTAATCGTCTCCTACTTCTCTCACGTCATTCAATTATTCGATTGAACCATCTCGATAAAAATAACTCGACATTATGGCAGTAATATTCTTAATGCTGTTACGGAGCAATAAAGATAACTATTTTATTATATTGCATGACAAAGTAACCGAAATGTATCTATTCAGATTTTTAATTATTACTATTACGGTTAAAAATATTCGATCAAACAAATGATGAGCTCAGTATTACAGTTATTCATATATTTGATAAGGACAGCTTTTCGGTTAAAGATGATGTAAACGTTTCACGATGTGCAGAAAAGAGAAAACTAATGAATTTTCTCCACTGAGCAATGCACGAAGTTTAAAAAAGTTGAATTCACCATGTTTAATAAGAAACAGAATCACAGACGACATGCGACCGATACGGTATTATTTATCGATGGTAATTTTAATTAACTTGAACGTTAAAGGTTTAAAAAAGCTGCGTTTACCTGGCCACTCCATTTTGGGGCATTCAACGAGATGCTATTGGTCCTTGTGTCCCTCCGCTTCATGCAAATTCGCAGGTGTCCATTTCACTGACCTTAAAATATGTACAATCGGGCGGTTGGCAACCGTATTTCATACGTACTCCATATTATTTCATTCGTAACGTACGCAGTGACAATAACATAAACTTGAACGGCGCTAGATATAAAATTCTGTCCACTGATGCACGGTGATTCATATTGCAGGCCGAGGGTGTACATTAACAGTTCTCCTCGTGAGTTTCTTCTTCGTCGCGAAATGTCGCTGCTGCACTCCATGTTTAAATCGTAATTGTGAAACAGAGCTGGGTTACAGTTTGTTCAGCAAATGAAATTTTATTCGACACTATCGAATAAATATGCAATCGAATAAAAATTTATCTAGATATAAATTCATGCGAACAAGATTTTATAATAAAAAAGGAAAATAATAAGAAGAAAATAATAAATAATATTTTAATTATTAAGATTCTATTTTAGGTCGCCTGCAACCCTACAATGTTATTTATCCTGGAAAATAGAAGGGGATTAAAAGGGGATAAAAATCGAGGATCGAAAAGATTATTCGTGTGTCCTGATAATGAAATTAATAAGCCTGCAGCAATCGCCTGTTTCAGCTTCGTAGAAAATCTTCACGCGTCGTTCATTAATAAAACATCTAAACTAGACAGACAGTAATATGATATCGATAAATGCATAGTGGTTTCTGAACGATGCAATAGATTACAGAATACATCGCGTGACTGGAACACAGATCGATGTAAACGAGCGCGTAACCGCCAACCACAAATCACCAGCCCTTGTCCTTTCACAGAAAATCACGAATGTCGATTAAGCTTGTCAAGGAACAAACATATTGAAACCGATGATTGAAAAAGTAGGTATCGAAAATACAGTTCAAAAGATCAGATTAAAATTCATTCCAACGCCAACCTTTTGCTTTTTAACTATATTTATGGCTTGAGCTACAAGTCTCTTTTGTTGCAAGGATGAAAAATAATTGAATATCTAAATTATCATTGAATGTCGATATATTTTTTTTAATTAGTGATGAAAACTAATCGGAACAACGTGTGTGATTCTTGTTAATATTTCATGATGTAGAGATGTCCATAAATCTTGATTATCGATTTTCTATCTATATTTTTACGTATTGTATCAATTTGCATTTATTCCAATTTTATATTACTGATACATAGCATTGATACATTTTTTAAGGCTTAATAAAATTAGGACATTATAACAAATCAACATAAAAATTAATTTTCAAATCTAAATAAATATTTTGGTCACCCACAGCGACTTCAAAAACGCGTATAGATTAATAAACTTACAATATTTGTTATTTTGTACAATAGATCGCTATTCAAGGAATCGTTCCACTACCTATACATATATTCTACTGTATTCTTGAATTTACATACCTATGTTAACGTCGCGTTTTTAGAACCGTGTACAAATTAAAAAAGCACATTGGTAATTGCGTGCCAATATGCATATGTATAGGAACTAATTATGTATAAACCTACATTATACGATTGTTTGATATAATCAACGGGAGTTTAATTGTCTTTCGCGACGCTATATTGTCCGTAAGGGAGCTAAGGTTAAAATAATTCCGGAACCAAGTTGTCGTGTCCGACTTTCGGAGGCAATAACTTAATTAACGAGACGCGTTGAGGAAAAGGGTAAGTATGTAGAGATGTCAGCGGAATGACGTCTTAAACGACGCCGGCAAATTAATTGAATTATACGCACGGTAATTAATTAATAACATGAAACGAATTTAATCACAGCATTATTGCTCATGAATATTTACGAGCAATCAATTCATCCGGTTTTATAGTCTTCGGGTTTCCTATGCGTTTGTCCGGAATCAGTTATTAGAGTTTTTTAATTGCTGTACCGAGTCACGCTGTAATTCCAACGGGTCGCGTGTGTTGGGAAATCCGCAAGGAATAAGTCATAATCGGCGAACTGGCGGCAAATATATATCGAAAACCGTCCGCCATGATGGCGAACATGACTTCTCGTGTAGCCGAATCTTCTTATTTAAGAACACGTTTTCGAGTGGGTTATGCAATCGCGCAGAAATAAATGAAGCGACACCATTCTGATTAAAGAAACGTAAGGTGGCCGCGGCATAAAATGAATTAATACTTTCCGAGTGTATTATCTTTATGACGACCGTATTTCGAGTACACACCCAAGTACGACGTACAATCTTTCGAGATGCACATGTTGTTTCACCTGAATCAGAACAATATAGGGGAGACGACGGGTTTCGATGAAACATTTTATCACAGTCTTTTCGCGGGAATGTTCTTTACAATGAAAAAATAATTAAAAATCTTAAGGATAAAAAGATGACAAAATATATGATTAATATGATATTAATCACCACGATGTACATTTCTATAAAACAATATATTCTATGAAAACGTCGTTGTTAAACCTGGGATCTACATGCAGAATAAAAATTGTTTACATCATTTGAAAAAAAAAAAACAGGAACGGTATGAAATTTATTCCTGTCCGAAATCATTTTAACGAATTATAAATATTGTAACGAGATTGTTAAACTTTTAATATAGTATCACTATTTTCTGTTTCACTTGCTTTCTTCTTCATCCCATTTCATCTGTTTCACACCAAAGACTGCCCACAATACGGCAGTGTCAAAATCATTTAATTAATGAAACCGAAGATTAAAATATACCATGGCAACTATTAGTTCATCTCTTCTGCATTTTAAAAATCCTAGTATCATTCAGTTTGTTCGAATTTACGACAGTAAAAATTCATTTCAGAACCTATTTAAAAATTTATTGTGAAGCATATACATATGTATAACCGACGACGCAGCACGCAACGTGATGACTGAAAAATCTCAATGATACTGAGATGACGTCCTTTATTTATTTAATCAATTTAACGAATTTCCTCTTATTCGCGAAAGAAAATCATTAAAAAGGAATATTTAAATGCCACAAGAGGGATTCATCAAATACGTTCGACCAAAGGAAGTGGCGCCATAGAAGACAAAGGTTCCATTGTCTTTTCGGAGACGAATTTAATCGTCGTCTCCCGGAGAGTAAGATCGACAGAGATATTTGGTTTCGGAGACAATTGGGGATTCAACGTCTTAATTAGTACTCCGATCCACGAGCCACCGTGATCGAAACGTTAGATCTTGCCTGCTGCGGCCATACCGTGTTCCCTTCTTCGAGATATTATCGAGCAGAAATTCTTGAAGCCTGTGGAAACCGTGTACGCGTCAAAAGTGCCTAAGTAGGAACATCACGAAGTAATAATTATAGTTAAGTGGTTCTAGTTCCATTTGTATTTCAACGAATAATAATTGTTCGCTGCAAAATAGACGACCGTTCGATAATTTCAGATTTTGAAAAAATTAGTAAATTGCATTAAATAACATTTTATTTAATTGGAGAAAAGACATTGAAGGCATTCAAAATCGAGTGTTCAATTTAACTATAATGTTAAAGCAATTTTTATAAAATAAAAATATAAAATTTAACACAGTCATTTGACCTATTCTGATTCTGCAAATCCTAATCAAATTCGATTTGGACAAATGTGTTATGATAGAAAGTAGCTTTTAGAAATGAATGGATAATTATAGACTCAAAGTAACTTTTACATTTTTACTAAATACCTAAACGAATCTTAACAAAATATTTGTATATTTCGATTTTCTATTGTTTGTAATATTGAAATATACAAATGTGGTTCTTTCTTAAGTTTTCGTTTAAACGTTGCTAAAAATGTAATAGTTAGTTCGAATCTAAAATTATTCACACCACTGTATGAACGACGCGATAATGAATGTGTTGAATGAACCGGAATAAT
Organism: Augochlorella aurata; assembly: GCA_028455555.1. Classification (NCBI taxonomy): domain Eukaryota; kingdom Metazoa; phylum Arthropoda; class Insecta; order Hymenoptera; family Halictidae; genus Augochlorella; species Augochlorella aurata. The sequence continues at coordinate 75,270 of CM052166.1, read as the reverse complement.
TTATTTTCGGGAAGATCGTATGAATCTTGCGATATGACCTAATAATTTCGGATGTACCTGAAGAAAGACGGAAAACAGAAGGTTCGACGTTGAAATGTAGGACGTCGAGATGGACGAAGAGGTAGGATTCTCGAGTTACTAATTAAGACACCGGCGGATCGGCCATTGTCCGGCCAACAAAAAGCGTGCACACACTTCTCTGCCGGTTCTATAGCGTCCGAGTGTTTGCGATTAAATCAGCACGTCCGATCGAACGAATTAAGTCTTCAGCGTGGGTGGACTCAACCGGAGAGGAATATAAAAGGGCCTGAAAGATCATCTGACTCTCTCTCTTACACGAGCAGAAGCGGTCAGCGTAAATAAACTCGAACGAGCGGAAATTTGCATGTTTAATTCCTTCGTGGAACTAATCTAAACGTATCGGAGCGAGTTTACTCGTTACGTTTTAATTAGCGGCCGTTTTTGTCAGTGGACCACACAGTCTAGGGGAATTTGGCGTTGTCTGGTGAATCTTTGATCAGTTCTCATCAATCACTTTCCGGTATGGAAGCTTTTATTCCTGAGAAATTAATATAATTGTCGATTGAATCTCTTTCTTGCATAGATTTTCATTGATCATGTGGAATATTTGTTGGAAGTTACAATTGCTAAAAAGAAAATTTATATTCGTATCAACGAATTATTAAAATACTACATTACAAATGATTATGTAAATTTTTCTATGTAATTTTCGCAAAGGATGGATATAAAGAAACGGATACCCAATTTCGTTTCGTAATTGATTTATGAAACGATGATCTAAACACAAATAACACATCAAGTAGGTCAAAAGATTTCAATTTTTATAATAAATGACAAGCTATTTGCATAGACTGCTTGGTACTATTGCTCTACGAAATACTAGTTGCATTTGATTAAACGTCCGACACGATTTTTGAAAGAATCATTTATCCGTTTATTATGAACGAAAAATATTGTTGCATATACATTAGACGAACATGATGCAAAATTTAATGATATTTATCCAAAATAGTAATGACATAACAACTGATATTTTCTTTCACCAAATATCGAAAGATGCGCTGTCTTTCTGCATGTGAACTTTATGGAAAGTATCGAGGCTCTTTTTAATACTTTAATCGATAAACAGAAATTTGTAAAATATTATCAACCACATTTATTCTGTTTCTTATAAGGAAGATAAATATATTAATTTTTACACTGGCGTCTTCGTAGAGAACGAATTTTTTCATTTCATTTACCTTTATCCTTAATGGAAATCATTTTCATATTGAACGTATAAATAATTATAACGATATGCACTCAGTTAATTTGATCAAATACATTTAAATGTAATTTACTAACGACTGCATTCTCCATTATCCGAACACCTCTCACATTTAAACGTCACGGCTTAAGACGATCCGTGTAAAACGTTATCTTTTTACTTATTTATTCAGAATATCTCCGAAGAACTTTGCACAATATGGAGAGCAATTAATTCCGTAACCTTATACGAGCTTAAGATTAATTTTTACAATTACTTATTTCTTTTTGTACATGTGTAAGCAATATTTCTACACATATAACTATTAAAATTTTTTGAAATGCATTTATTTTATGAATCATTAAGGACTGAATCTAGCTCTGCGACTGAAGTAATGAAGTAATTCATCTATTATCCGAACACTCTTGTCTCTCCCTCTAATTAGTTCCGACAACCGAGATCTCGCCGTAGTTCAATGATACAAAGAAGATAAAAACGGAACAATTTTCGAGCGAATCCTCGTAAGAGGGTTATCTAATTCGGAGTTTCGGGAAAGTGTGACAGAACCGTGTGTGCCGGTAAACGAAAATCGACGCCTATGAGCAGAGACTCGTATGTCTTTCTATAGTCTACTCCATCTCCAGCAACCGCTCGGCCGATCTTTGTCTTGTAAACGAAGCCAGAACTGATTCGTATCCGGACGTTGATAAATTCCCCCGCAGAGTTTAGCAGTTCTTCGCGGAGGCTCGGCCTGAGGCTCTCCGCTTATCCTTCCTTCCCATTCAGTACGGAAGGACGAATGGTCCTGACACCGAGAGCATCCTCCTCCGACGAGTCCAGTGGGAGAGGGAACAAGCGAAAGAAGACTTCGTGGGAAACCGCACGGACAATCCCTCGAACAATCTTCATTCACAGACTCTTCGTTCTTATTAGGAATGTACATTTAAAAAAGGACATGTTACCTAATAAATAAAACTATGAACATGAACGCCGTATCGCCGTGGCCCCGGGGCAAGTGAAACTGTTTCCACTCAAAAAAAAAAGAACACGGAATTTTGTAATGTGTCCCACGTGTGCCAAATTGACACGTGGAAATCTATATAATGTCTAATTGACACTAAAAGGTCGATAGAGCAAGAGGCACACAATTTCTTCGAGTGTCTCTATTTTTCTCATGCTCGTCTAAAAGTCTAATTAAAAACGTTTAAAAATTCTTATAGGCATAAATTGGCAGCTAATTCTTCGTTTGGAAGTATAATTAAATTGGATATCAATTGTTTGAATTCTAATGTAGTTTATCGGATTATTTTTTAACATCGTTAATCACAAGACACAGGTAACTTAGAACATAATATCTAACGGAAGGTAAAGTACACACTTGCCTGAAAGAAACCTTTGTAATGAGAATACTTGATATGATTTCTGTATGAAAATTAAACGTATGAAAATTATTAATGAGAGAACGGTAATTCAGAAACTAGTTAAAGGGAGAAACAGTATCGCAGAAACTCTTTTAACAGAGCATAACGCTTCGTGAATGAAGAAAAATAGGAAAAAATATTGAAATATCGTTTTCAATATATTAGCTATTTCAGGAAGCACAAAAGTACGTAGTATCATATCATTGTAATTTGTAATGACAAATATTGAATAACATTTCCCTTATTTGATTCAGTCAATTATATAATTTTATAACTGTAAGTTTTGTTTCACTGTTATATAATTATGTGTAAATGAAATTGGAAAAATATTTGTTATTATACAATAGTTAGGAGAGAAACGTGTAAGTATTTAAAAACACATTTCGCACCACATCATTAAACATGTTCTGAGAAAATAATACCTATCAATAGAAATATTCTATAATTCTAAATAGTTAAAATTATTTCAAAACAGTCTGTTTTCAGTAATAGTCTTTCCATAAATATGTTTAGCTCGGTAAAAGATTTGTATTGTTTCTCATTTACTTTTATTGCATGCAATTCGTGAATCAGATATAGTTAAACAGACAAGTAAATAATTTTGTTCAACAGTATCTTATTTTACCCTATTTTATATTCAGTGTGAAGAACATTTCATGTGTTATAGCACATATACATAGTTAAAAAATATTTTACCTTTTTAAGTTAAGATCGCTATTAGTAAATTATCGTTTTCTCGAAGTAGTCTGCAAAATTTATTTGTAATTAATATTTGAGAAAATAAAGCTAGTGATAATAAATAATTTGTTTATCAAACTTTCTTAATGGCATTAACAGTGGATGCACCGTGCGCTATGCATGGCCGATGCATCTATGCAACAGTGTTGCACGGGTCATAAATATTCAGGGGCAGTGGAGAATGATGAATTCACTACAATCCTAAGACGTTTATAAATAAAAATTATACAATCGTATAATTACAACATACACTCAATCCCAATTTTTGCCAAAAATAAGTTATGCTTTGTCTAGCAAACTAGCCTTTCTATCACAAAAAGTTCGAATCGTTAGGTCCAAGTTTATAAAAGTTATTCCGTCTTAAAAAGTGTCAACACTTTATTCGCAACTACGTATCTCTTGCTTAATCTTAAATGTGTGTTAGACTGCAGCAGTCTTGACTTTGAATCCTTCTACTTCGAGAAAGTTTCTCAATTCTCAAATATTGTCCACGTGTTTCATTAACGCGCTGTACCCATGCACAGTCGGCTAAGAACTTAATTTCGTCGGGAAATCCTCACTTCCTCGGCATTGTTACTGCACGAAATACAATCAACCCATACTCTCTCAACTTTACTTTTCATCTTTTTTCTTATGAAACTGTTCAACCGAGAAATCTCGCAAAATGAGGAAGAAGTTCTAATTTTTCGTGGGGGTGTGGCGGGACATCATCGTGCCTCCTTATTGAAGCTCCCGACGAAGAATGAATATAGAAAAAAAGGTTTCGAATATCTTCGAAAATCGTGAGCATCCGATAGATTGAGGTGCCGGAAGAAGGGTGTGGTTACTAGACTCCCTTTCGTGATAAATGGTCAGCGATGAACCGCTTTCCTCCGTTTTTATTCATTGCTTTTTTCGAACCTCCCTCTTCCTCCGTTCTACCAAAGGGACTTGGTCCATTATCCTTTTTTTATTTAGTTTATTCCCATGCTCTTCTTGGGTGTTGATGAGCAGCCGAAAATAGAAAAGTTTAAGCGTCATTTAGAGATCGAGAGAAATCACTTTCGATATAGAATTTATATTTTCTACATACATGGCTAACGTATATGTTATCTGCGCTGTTCGAAATAACGTTAACAAGCCACAAAGTAAAACAGTAAAGCGCTTCTCAAAAATGTTATCCCGATTAAATGACCTTGGAAAAGAATTAAGGTTTTCGTACCTTAAATTATTCGTTGATTAATATTTGAGATTTGCAATAATCTTTAGATACTTGTTATTTTTCAATTTTCCAATTCTGGAATTTATATTTGAAAAGTTTTCGTTTTTTGATGAGTAAAGTCGACATTGGATTTCATTTCCTAATTGTCATGTAGCCAAATATTTGTTTGCATATAAACTTTAAAATTTAGAATCGATTTTGATATTTTACCTAAAATTGTATCATTTTCTTGTCAAAGGGAAGTCAACATGGAAAATTTAATCAAAATTCGTTTTCAGTTGAATTTTACTACATTAATGCATACGTTTCAAATCCTAATGCACATAACAATTTATGGACAATTTATTGTCGAAACAAGTAATGTTTCGAAAAAAAATGGGTAATGCGGATAAATTCTTAATACTAACTACCAAGTCTCATAATCAGATCTAAATGCATAAGTTTCAGAGTAGCAATGGACGTTCACAGCAAGCAAGTAGAAGTTTTTTAACAAATGAGTAAGGCATTACAGTCTACTAAGTAATCAGTCTAGTAATTACCAATCGCAAGGTCTATAAAAATTTATCCAAATATATAAATAAATGGAACCACGATTTAATTACTGACAATATAATAGACAATTCTGGTATTTACTAAAAACAAAAACTTTTCAGCTCATTCATCGGTCCCTAAAAAATCGAGGAAATTACTTCAGCTCGAACAAATCTTCCCCTCCTAGACGAAATTTAAAAATTCTTCCCGCCCAGTTAGATGATTCCTCGCATGGTTGTTTTCAGATTTTTCGGTAAAAAAGCAAATAATAAGTTGGAATCTTGAATTAGACACACTCCTAAATGGTAGAGTCTGTTTCAGCCCGTTTAGCTTCCACACAGTCACGCTAGTTTGTGCTCGGAAATGCCTTGAGACCTCGAGTTTGTTTAGCCAAACCTTGTGATTAGTTGCGCTATTCTCAATCTCGAAACACCTATTACCTTCTTCAAACACAATAGTCATATATTATTTCTATCACCTGCAGGAACTTTTCCACGTTCTTAAATATCATTTCTCGTATGGGCTTTAATCTTAAAAAGATGAATGCAACTATATAATATTTAAGAATAACGAAAATAATCTTTTAATTTTGACAAACATGATTTAATAATTTCTCTAAAACATTCGCCTCTTGTAGTTTGGTTTCCGCGATGGAAATTTATGTGAACAAATTAAATGAATAATATTCTTAACGATTGAAATAGAATGAGAAATTACTGAATATTACTTACTGCAATGGAATTACATAAATGTTCATACTTTCTTATATGAATAAAGTCAATATAAAAAATAATATTATAATTTTCTACAGGCGTTACTGCATTCTTTAAATCGCAAAATATCTATTCAAAATGATAATAACAAACAAATAATTATTATCCGTAACAATTTTTCATTTTATGAAAAAAATTCTTATCATTTCTTAACAATATTAAGTAATTATTACTATACACATTTGCAATCGCTTATTCACGAGAGGAATAAATTGATTTTATAGAAAGATGTAAAATAAAATCTCTGATGAATTAGAATAATGCAATAACGGTTATGATTGAGAAAAATTCCACGAAGAAATCGCACGGATTTGTTAGAATTTGAGGAAACGGACGAAAAAAGAGGATGAACTTTCCGCGAGACCCGATAGCTTGAATCGCGTTCGCGGCTCTTCTTCATACATACATCCCACGCCCTGCGTTTTCCCCCGGCCCCAGCCCACCTCTGCCACCCTTTTCTCCATTCATCCGGCCACCGTCGGGTATCTCGCTCCCATTTCGCTTTACGTCTTTGTAAGTACATAATGCTCTTTGTACCGTCCCCGCTCAAAGCAGAAGCAGAGGAGCCGGCGCGGAGGCCAAAGCAGCAACAACGGCAGCGTTGCACCGCGTCGCAGCGTTGCAACCACCATCCTACTCCTCCACCTTCGAGGAAGCAGGATCTGGTTGCGTTCGTCGACCTCGGTCGATCATATGGGCGCCCCTACGTACTTGCACGTGGGTGGCACGAATTCTTGCAGATCGAACGCTTCTCGCGGAAGGGAACTTCTCTTTTTCTGCTTCCTCTATCAGCTCGTTTCGTAACTCCTTGCGTTTCTCACACACGACGAGCATACTGGGTGGACCACTCCGTAATTATTAAAAATCTATTCACCACTATACGTCGCTGAAATTCTTTGGATCGAACCTAATACAGTGCCTCGTATTAAGGAGGGAGCCTCGTGTGTAAACCGTTAAAATAAAGAAGATTTTCGGCAACCTTTTTATTCGAAGATACATCAGCTTTTGTTGTCGTTATATTTCATCGACGTTTACTGTTTACTAATAATAAATCTTAAAGAGTGGTAATAAAAACTCGGCTCTGAATACAAAAGTATGTTTTCTGTGTAAAATTTTTGTTCTAATTATACTTTCACAGCCGCGTATTATCGTTCTTTCTGCATTTTTTAAAACAAGGTTGGGCTAATTCAAAGGCACATCGAAGAAAAGAAATGCTAGAATGCATGCCATCGATCGGGAGGTTCATGAAGAACAAAATTTATTATTTCTGCAAACGTCGACAAAATGTAACGACATAAAAATTTACACTTTATGAAATGTCAAAGGATATGAATAGAAAGTGACGAAAAGTTTCATTAATGTTTTACGCTATAAAAGAATTGCCAAAAATCATCCTTATATGAATGGTTTACATTAGACTCTTACTTTAATATTCGAACACTCTTTAAATTGAAACCCTTTTAATTTAAATCTTTTTATCTTTTGTTTAGTAAGATAATTGGATTTTCCTTTCCAATTGTCATGTAGCTTCGAAATTTGACAACGATCCCAAATTGAATATTGCTAACGAAGTACAGTTCTTTCTTTTTTATTCTCCCGATCAAAAATTTATTTCTTTACAGATACACTTTTAAATTTAGAATCCACTTTCTCACGACTTTTCCAAGAATTGCATTATTTTTTTGCGAAATACAGTACGTGTCACGAACACACAGCACCACGTCAGTGTTTTTTTTTTGTTTTTTTTAAATGTTTTAACACTAGAATTGACAAGCCTCAAACGCAACAAATGTATATTATTTATAAAAGTAACAGATTTCTGTCACAATACATATTGCTCGAATAACAAAGTTCATCGTGAAATTTCTCGTTGAAATGTTTTTACAATGGCAGTAAAAATGAAAAAAGAAGTTTTAGCAGCTCCTTGCACTATAACAACGCGATGTATGTTTCATGCATAATCTACTAAATATATGTTTTAATTCGAAACAAAATTTCATTCTTCTGTTATGAAATTATGCCTTCGAATGAAAGATAGATGTTACGTATGTTACTTTTAGTGAAAGAAAATGAATGTTTCAAAAGTGCAAGATAGGTACTGAATGACTTTATCATGCTAAAAAAAAGTGTTCTGCTTGATCGACGAAGTTGCTGACTCGAGGTGAACGAAGAATACATCGTGCTACTTCCAACGCCATTAAAACACTAATTGAAATAAAAAGGTAACGTCAATCGAATGTGTCGGAAAGTGTAATTGACAGGTGTATTTTAAGATAGCCGTACATTGTAAGAGCAAAAAACGATATATCAATAGTAAAAGAAAAACATGAAGACGAGGAAGCAAATCTCCTCTCCACTAAAACAAACTAATATTAATGAAAATCAAAGAAAGATAAATACAATTTTCGAGGCAGATCGGTTACGATTTAATCTTTCAGTACATGCAAAAATTCTCATCCACATACGCCATTTGTCAAAAATTTGCCAATTCATTTTTATTGTTATTTTATCATTATTACTATTACTATTACTATTATTATTTTTCTTAAGCTTTTGCGAAAAAGTAAAAGGGCCGGTTTACACTAAAAATTAATTTAAATCTAGTGCTAGGTAATTAGCGACGCACGATGTTCGAAAAACCCCTAAATATGACAAACATTTGTTTTCTACGGAAACATGAAAACTGAACGACAGAATATTTTAAACAATAACCTGTTCCCATTTGAATGAGAGAAAAGACTCAGCAGGGAGTGTAAGACTGAACGGAAGTTCAAAGTAGCCACTAACTCTACCGGAGGGCTCGTTACACGCTTCAAACAGCGTGTCAACAGTAACGCTTAGCCGCGTTCACGATTAATTTCGCTAATGCTTGCAAGAATGCTAGTTTATTACCGTTGGAAGCGTCCGATTTAGGGCTTATGCGGCGGACAGCTTGTCCAGTCACTCGACGCAACAACAATCGACACGTTCCGTTCCTTGTTTCGTTTCAGAGGAACCGCAGGATCCGTGTTAACTCGACACCGGAGGCTTAGGCTGGCATTTAACGGCGCGGAAGAGCCGTAAAAGGGTCAGTCGCGAACCAGAACGTGAATCTCGACGCATTTTAATTCGAGATTAGAGTTCGTTAGTGGCAGAAACGATCTCTAAGACGACAGATCCCCTCAACGGCCCGCATAAAGCCGGCCTAAATCCAGATTAAAAGCCCGCGTCTGACCGCAGGCTTAAACTAGTTTTTGGTAGCCGATTATCCGCTAGGGTTCCGCCGGGAAATCGTTCGAATTTTCGCGCGTCTTTTGCGGTCGGAAACCTCTGTGCGAGGCCACCGAACCGAATCGCCGGGAAAACATTAATTTCACCGCGAACTGGATGGTCAACTTTCTATCCTTTTTTCCTGCGTGGTCATTCGACAGGCGTCGCCTTTTCAGGTCTCACCTTTGAGGCACCGACAAGACGCGTGCTCGGGCTCGGTCGGTGACAATTTTTCGTGAATCGACTAGAAACCGGTCGACTTTCAGCCTAGGGTTCGGATACAGATGGCCAGGAACGGTCCGGCGTTCCGCTATTTAACAATGCGTAACAAACCGACACCGAGCTTTATGGACGCCCATGTTTCGTGAAATTAATAGCTGAAAAGGTTCAGCGGCTCGCGATGAACATTCACCGCCGCTATTTCTTTACTTTCGACTGCGAAACGCGTTGTGGAAAATATATGATGCAGGGAAATGTGTAGTTCGCAGCCTCGGGTTTACGGAATAGTTTACTTGTACCGCAACGTTACGCGGTGGAAAAGAACATTTTTATGTTTTGTCAATTCCTGACTAGTATACAGCAAATTCTCCCGAATAATCCCACTGCTTGGAAACGAAAATGGACAACTTAGGCAAACCAGACACGATTCATCCAGCCTCGCGGCTTGCCTTTACAGTTGCCGACATCTCGTCGGAAAGAGAGAGAGCGAAAGAGAGAGAGAGAGAGAGAGAGAGAGAGAGAAAAAGAGAAAAAAAACAGAGAGAGAGAGAGAGAGAGAGAGAGCGAGAGTACGAAAATCGGGACAGTCGGCAAACTTAAACGCCAACGGCCAGCATATCGCTATACATTAATGCAAATTCACAATAATGCTAGAATGAAAACGATGCCTTAACTTTTTTATTTCTAGTTTTCTATACATGAAATTTTTTTTACAAATAATGTGAAACTTAGGTATTTGTCTTTCGCAGTAAGTGTTGTTAGAAGATTTTAATTACACTTGAACACATCTAGGGCTAAAATTAGATTGCACACCACATGTGCAATATATTTATAGTGTACTCGAATAATCTTATACTTCACAGGGTCGTTAATAATTACTGTTTGGTCACTCAATTACTTACGTTCTATATCTTGACCTAATACGTTATAACGTCACGTCCGTCTCCTAATAAAAATTGAGAACAAGAGTGACTCATAAAACTATCTGTACACAATTGGTTTAATCTTGTTAATTCGTTGAAGAGATTTCTATACAATATTATTATATTCTTAAAATTTAGCAATCAATTACTTTACACTGATTATGTATAATTACTAATCTACCAATAAATGAACTACTCGAAAAATATCGCCAAATTCCGCAGAGATGAAGTTATATACTATTCTTCATCGTAAATATTCTATTTTCACGGAAGTTGTAAAATCGTGAAGTAGCTTTAATAAGCGCAATTACGATCGGAATTATAAATCAAGGTATTAAAATGACGTTTATATAATAGTACCCATAGAATTAGGCGACAGAAAACGACGAGAATAATGTAGAAACAGGATGAAAATAAATTAACATTTTATAAAAAAGCACACTTTCAATAAAGAACCGACAATTATGGTATCACATATGCATGTATGTATACATAAGCAACGCCCTAAATATCTTGCGTCTGTGGTTAGAAAAATGATAGGCGCGTAAAAACCAACTTGAAATTGCTAGTTTCTCGGTGACGAAAGAAGGGTAGAGCATTCGTAGAAGCGCAAGGTTATCCGCAAAGGAATTGCTGAAACATTCATAGCGCCAAATGAATTCTCCAATAACGGTACGATAGACCCTATCATTCGAACGGAAATGAACAGGAAAGTACTCTGTCATTTGAGCAAAATCTGGTTTCTAGAGTGATCGCCGTTGGATCTCGATGTCTATTCTTTCCTGACTGCTTCAGCTGTTTCGCAATCGCCGAAATATAGCTTTCGATTTCAAGGATGTCCTTTGGGAAGCGGAAACCATAACGTTGCGTCATTCGGGGAAAAAGATATCGCGTTTTCTGCGCCGAAAAAAGTTGCTGCGATTATTATAGTATACAGACTATAGTACTACAGACGAGATAGGTACGAACTCTTTAATTAATATTGCAGAAGGTATTTCGAAATACAGAAAATACTACCCAATTTTCCTTAGCTTGTAAACAAAAATGAACAACTTGGGGAGAGGGGATGCGATTATTCGAGCCGCAAGGCTTATAGTTGCCGATTATAAATTTTATAGTTGCCAAGTATAAATACGAGCCGCGAGGCTCGAATAATCGTATCCCCTTTTCCCAAGTTGTCCATTTCTGTTTACAAACTGGGGGCAATTACGGAGAATTTACTGCATACCCGAACCCTGGCCGAGCAAATTCGGAGCTTTTACGAGTACATGTGTACAGGATTCTCTCGACATTATGTATACACGAAGGCTTCAATATAAGTGCTTCTTCGAGACTTAAGAGAGTTGAAAGTTAAGTCGCCCAATAATGGCAATGATACATACAATAGACTTTCCTATAACGCAATAACGTGTGACCCGGGGTTAGGATCGCTCGTAACATTTTACTCTCTTCCATAAATAACTTGGATATTCCTTTACATATAACAAAACCACTGTAATTGAATAATTTCATATAAGTAGGATATTCGCACAACAATTATCGTTGTAAATATAATACAACTATCTATAGTACAACTATCCCCAGTTTGCCCTACGAATCTTCAAACGACAGGTGTAAAGCAGACAATGAACTTCTGAGGAGGATCTACAATGCGCTGGGCTTGTTTTACACATAAAATTGTTAGGATCCAAGACATCATGTGCAAGGAACAAATGTTTAAACATTTTATAAACCAATTTACCGTCAGTTGTTAACTCTATTCAGTACGATGAAGAAGAAACTATATTTCAACAAGGTTCCTGTATATCGCTGTGTAACTTTTTCCTATTTCGTAAATTCAAATCACCATTTCGGGAAGGCGTCTTTTTGAGTTGATCGAAGTCGTACGAGAGAATTAGCAGGAATTGGAGGCTATATCTTCTTCAGCGTTTGAAAACTGTTTGGAAAAACTGTTTCGCGACAAGCGTTGGTGTACGTAGATTTCCTCGGATGGGGAATACAATTTTAATGTCTATGGAATAAATTTTGACGAGTAAATAAATATTTCGTGCTTCATTTACACCTTTGGGGAGTTTCCGTGTATACTTTCATGAGTACATTCATGGCAAAAATGACTATGTGAAATACAAGACCGGGAATATATTCGAATAATTTGAGGCTACTGTTGTATTATTCTCAACCGACTACAATGATCAAAAGAGGAAAGACATTATCATCTAACTTTCTATATTTCTTATAAATAACGTGCACAATTCTGATGTTACACAAGGACCCGCAGTCGAATAATGAAAGGCTTGTGGATTTCGGCGCGACGCAATTTTGCTAGGCCACGAACGAAAGCAGCCGCAGGAAAGAGTGTGCAAAGAGTTGAACGCGGTCAGCAATAGATAACCGTTTCATTGTCTCGGATCGAGGTTCTCGCGGTGTTGTAAGGCAAGCAAATGGACCGGCGAACAGGGCAGAGGAAAAAAAATTCCTCGAGGGTGGATCGAGCACGAATTCTTGAATGCCGTCGCCCGATGCACCTGTATAGCCTGCACGGTTAGGTTCTGCATTTTTCGCCTCTCCTCTGCCTTCTTTTCTTTCTCTTCTCCGGCATCAGGTTGCTGCTCGGCCCTGTCCCGTTCGCTCCAACGCGGACCACGCTCGCCTCGTGGCCTCGTGTCTCGAAATCATTCCACGAGCCTACTACTCGTGTTCAAGAGCGCGACCGAGCGAGCATTCCTCCTCGAGAAGACGCGTGCCTGGCGTGTGCTTCTTTCCCCCCACCTGCGCAGCTTCGAAATTCGGTTTCTCTCCTCCTTTCCATTCCCCCGTGAATCGAAATCATTGCTTGCCTCTTGCGTCCCCGCTGAACCCGCTGCAAATCGAATTTGCATCTTCGACGCATTTAATGCGTAGGTATCGCTGACCGATGCAACATCCGGATGCCGCTTATCTAACCCCATCCTACCACCGAAAAGCGATACTTCATTTTCGCTGTACACGGTGGTCCACGAATCATTCGCCATGACGTTCCAAATCTTTTCGTATGTGTATCTTGCGTTTATTGCCGTCTGGTGCGAAGATGCTTATGTACAAGCTTAATATGCGATGAGAACAGAGATTTTTATTGGCACAGTCCTAGATAGCGACATCTTAAACATGTCCAGTTTACGCCCGTTTTAGGTCTGAACGTCTTATAACCTAAAGTGGACGTCTATAAGACGTCTTATTTTAGACGCTATAACGACGTCCAGTTCGGGACGACTTTAAGGCATCTTGTGCTATCTGGGGAGAGACATACACACAACTATTTCAAAATCGAATTTGCATCCTTGATGCATATGTATTTATAAATGTGTGTGCGTTTAAGATGTTCATAGTGTACTGCTTTATCACAGAGATATTTGGGTGTAGGCTTAATCCAACAAGCTTATTTTATGGTGAGAACATCGACGGATAAAGATTCTTCTAAATAGAACCATTTTCCTACTCTTAACACACAAACAAATTTTCTTTATCAACTTATTTCATTACACCGTAGCAAAAATCATTCAGAATATTAGGTGGAACACCCTGTATACACACCTACCGCTCGTAATTATTCGGGCAACTTTATCTCGAGTGCCCCTGCCATCCACGTATGGATGACGCAATTATTTGTCCAGATTTAAAGTTTAATTTTTACGTCGCTGTATTTGGTGTGCCTTTGATTTACCACTAAAAACAATTTTACGACCAAGTTATCTTATTAAACATTTAAAAGATAGAATTTTGAGAACAAGCAAGTATTGATGATTACAATGAACAATGCAATATCACGAGGTTAATGAGGCAACAATATATTCGTTTGTGTATTTTCATTGTATGACAGACAATATTGATAAAATTAAACTAATACTGTGTATATAATAAATTCTTTGCTTTTACGAATCATTTCTACGCTAATCGATTATACCTTCCTAATTCGATCAGGATCCACAAAGCGTAAGAATGCATATGTAAATAAAATATTTCAAAATGTAAATTAATTATTGTATCTTGTTTGGATAAGCAATTTCGTATTCGAGCTTTTTTACAGCTGCTCCAACAATTTCGGAATGTTTTCTTTATACAGTCCTTATTCATCGCACCAAAACAGGGTTGACTGTACTCTAATTTTATATAATAAATGGAATCTTAGGAGTTTCAAATAAAATATGCATACTCAAGTGTTAAGGATTCAAACACATGTAATAAAATGAGTGTAATAAATGAGTGTAATAAAATGAGATGATCGGTTGCGTTATAAAAAGAAATTTCCCCAAAATCAAGGAAATGTTCTTATCGCAGGCCTGTTAATCGTTTGAAACTTGATCACTGGGACGTTATCAGCCGTGTTTCGTGTCATTGGGATTCCCGTCGTAAATTCGAATGCAAAATAGTTGAAAGAGAAGCTCGAGCAGCGGAGGTGGAGGAAAAAAGAGAAAGAGAAGGGAGAAAGAAGCACGAGCACTGTCAGCTCGACTTCCCTCACGGCAGGTTGGCAGCGACTAAATGATTTACCAAACAATAAATCCTCAGGGAGATACGATCGGATGCAACGCGGTCTGAGCCTGGGAACGAGCGAACCGCTTACATCGTCTTACTTGTCCGCAAAAGCTTCTTTTACTTCTTCTCCTTCGTTTTGGGGCCACGAATCTCCGCATCGTTCTTTTTCGAACGTTTTTAATTTTCAGAATGGTGACCGCCGTCGCGTGTTCATCGCACTTAAACTATACATTTTATGCGTTTCTACCGATTAGTTGGCCGGCTGGCTAGTTTTTCAATCGTTATATATTAATTGACAAATGTCACGACCTATACACAGAACCACGAGTAATATTTATTTCAGTAAAGGTGAAATAGAAAAAGAATTTTATAAATTGTCATATCTAAAAATGATTTCGAACAGCTCATAAACTTTATATTTTGATGCAAACAATCTGTTGTGCTTCAAGATAACACGACTAGAGTTACTTGTGCTTCGATACTATTGAAGTTTCCAAATGCTTATTAATTAATTTTCTTCCTAACTTTCTCGTGATTTTTATGAAAAATTTTGCCTCTTTTTATGACAGATCTTTCCACTTTTTTCTATGTTCTTATTTTCTCGAATATCGTATCATAAAGAACATCACAAGAATCACAAGACATCATAAAATAGTCATCATAATCACGATTTTCGTTTTTGTTATGAACGAGATTGTAGTTTTTACTAATAGAAACATTAGAATCCAATAATAATGACTGTTCAGATTATTTTTTTTAATCAGAACTGTCATGATTAAAATTTGATTAGTTCGTTTATCACACACTCTGAAACTGTAGTATCATTCCAATAGAAACTTCATTGTAAATAATAATATATGGAATGCGTGCATAAAAAAAAAATTTAACTACATTTAAACTTTTCCTTTATGTTAATTTCCGATCTTATGTAAGTTCGTGCTTTACGTTAACTGTTTTCGCCCGCATATTCGCTTCGCACACGCACTTCGCCCAACGTAAATTTCACTTTTTCAGATACAATTTTCTGTATTACGAATTTGCATAACGATCAAATGAGAGGTTTCGAAAACATAAGCACAATGACATAGCGGGTTCTGAATTGTTGATGAGCGTCTGTCAGCGAAGGGAAAATTATAGTGTTTGCGATGCTGCGTTTCATCGGGAGTCACAAATTCGTCATATCGTTTGCATGCGAATAAAAAAGAAATCGGTATAGTGGTTTCGCGGATTCAGTAATCCTTTCTCAGAATAATGCAGTAATTTCACCTATATGTTTCCCTAGTGATTGTACAATAAAATACAACCGTGGCAAGCGTAAACAAGATTAAGCCTAGTGCTAGTGAACCATAAACGTCGCTAATGTATTAAATGTTTTATCACAATAACAAGATTGGATTTATTTAAAATTCGTACAATTTCTATTAAAGTGTATGGTTGAATAAAAATATGTCGAATACTTAAATAAAATTCTTGTTAAATATTTGCTAAACTTTAAATATTTAATCAAAATATCAATTGTAACGAGGGCTTTTTGTTTGATAATTCGCTAATAATATGTTACCGGTCTAGAATGTACGAACTACTTCGATGTTGAAGATTGATATTCGAGACCAGTTTTGAATGTAACAAAGATATTTTGCTTCGAAATGGACGCTGGAAATAAATGGCCATGTGAGCAGGTAAGTTGCATGATCCCGAAACTTAGCCCTTCTAGGGTTAACCCACAAATCCATAAAAATATTTAAGTGGACGGTTTCTTTCCATCGACAATATACATGCATACGCGTGTGCAACGGCGCAGTGTACACGGGCTTAAAATCCACTGAAAAGGGTCAATTTTATGTGACGCGCACCGAAGGAGCCGACAAACCGTCAAGCTGTGTATATGCGAATGCTCGCGTGCACGGCATAAAGAAACCGAAAAGAAAACATATTTCGGTTCTACAAGTGCATTAATTTGTTCCCATGCTTAAGAGGCCGCATATACATATATGTATCTAAGGCAGGCCTATGCGACGAGCATATTAGCTGCAGGCCTATTCAAATATATTTAACATCAATATATGGTACAAATAACATGCATGTAATGATACTACATGATCAAATGGGGTACTGTGTTTTGATTAAAATCACTATTTACCAAAAACTGGCGGTAAGAAGTTAAATGCGATTGTGTTAAATTGTAAGCTCAAAATGCTATTAGGCCTTGTTTACTGGTACGTTTTCTTCCATTTTAAAAATCTGCATATGTCATAAGTGCATAAGAAGACACAGTCTAGTAATAACTGAACAGTGGATCTTTATGTGAAATAAAAACTACAAAACGTTTCTCTTCTCAGCATTTTAATAAATCGATCTTTTGAGTCGTTTCATTCTGCCGTTTCGCTTTAACTTTATCACAACTTTTAATAAAAAGGTTAATAAAAATTAGGGGAGAGAGTATGGATAATTACTTTTATTAAATCCGATATACTGAATGATGAATGAGAAGTGAGCGGTGATAGAGATTATTATTTATTGTTTCTTATGTTTCAATTGTTGTATTTAATAAATTGATATAAAATATAATTGGCGAAGAGAAGCTAGTTTACCAGACAAGGTCAAAGAAAAGATTTTGTAATAACAAGTAAGATAAGAAAATGATATTTTTTCAACAATTTCCATAGCATAGGCTCGTATAATGCAAGCTCGTTTCGACGATGTATGATTACGTCACAATACTAAATATCATTCGACAATCCCGGGAAATCGTTATGCTATCATCAATATATGTTTGTTCTTGCTCGCGGAAATCAATTACGAAGAGTGCGCTTACTTTCACGGGTTCTTAATTATTTAGAAACGGTCTGTTGGCTTGTGCAGAACCAATTGCATTACGTCGATTTGACTGTGTCAAATCATACGTTGAACTGCTCGACGTGTGTGCGTTCACCTGAAAGAAGAGAAATCATACGAAGTTGATTAAGACCCTGTGGGAGTGCTCTACGGCTGCCAGAAGAAACTGATGCAAACCTTTCTAAACTAGAAAAGCATGTACTCCTTCGTTTCCACCTTCGTTGAAAATCATTCGTCTTCTGTTTTTGCTCTCATTTCTCAGACCAGACGAGGAAATTGTTAGCACTCGGAATTTATTGTAATAAATTACTCTCGACTCTTGTTATCCGTTTTTGCACGCCGAAAGCGAATCATGATGAACATGAATGAAAATGTTTTCGCAGTGATTCGCACTGAGAACAATTTCGTACTGTATTTGTTTGTTCGAAAATGGGCCAGGCGTGCGGTATATTCCGGTTTGTTAACACTGGAATGATCTGCATGAGCAAAATATCCCCAGGCGACTTGGCCTACTAAGTACACCCTAGTTTATGAAAGTAGACATTAAGGTCCTGTCGTTCGTATGAATGGTTTATCAGTGAACTATCAACATTATTGAAATTCCGATAATACCGGCCTGCCGTTACTGCGAAAGAGTATTACCAAGGCTGTCGTAATAATTTTAAATTAGAAGACTACTTTTAGTAAAGAGGTTCAAGGACATCTTTTAATTATTTTTAATAAAAATTATTCCCTATGTTTTATATTTTCCATGTAAGTCAGCGGAAGACATATTTTCGAAAATTTTGACTTACCTCTTAAAACGTGTAATCTATGCAATAGATAAAATAATAGTAAAATGTTAATACTGCAATGTTAATAAATAAATTATAAAGAAAAGTAAATAAATTATAAAGTTACTATGAACTAACTTAACTTTAAACTATCTTAACAATACATTTAAACAATGTACATGTTATTGAACAATAACAGCCCTTGTTTCTCAGAATGAAGAAAATGTGACTTGTGATATGATTCTAAGCCACTTATATAACCTCGACATTAACAACCTCATCGGAATTGGTCAAATAATAAAAACACTAGTTCGTACATAGAAAAAAATGCATTCATTAAATTGCAATGTTTTTCTTGAGCTGTGAATTATTTAGACATCAACCTGAATTTTATTATGAAATGACATTTCTATGATTTAATTGACAAAAAAGGACAAATTGCAAAAAAAAATGGAAGCATTATTAATTTTATTCTTCATTAATTTTTTATTCTTGCGAATTTTATCCTCAAGATTTGCGTAATCCGTAACCAGCTTTATTATTAGTTATTATTAAGATCACCGTGCAAAACGTTGATTGCAAGAAACAAGGACTGCATAGATATTTATTCCTGCCTTGAATCATTTTAATCAGATATAAATAATACAATCAAATTTTTTAGTTGTTTCAATAGTATCACTGTTTTACGTTTTATCAACTAATTTCTACCATAAATGCATTGACTCTGCGCAGTCCAGTTATTAGAAATATGAACCGTATTGATAAATCATTATTATTTCGGTTATTCCTAAGTTCCGACGGTTTGCCCGTGAGAAGTGAAAACAGACGAGCACGCAGCGAGCGATTTGAAGGGGCAGAAAGACGAAAGAGAGCGAAATTCTGTTTCTACAGAGCTCAAGATCGGTAATTGCTGGTCGTTGAAATCGCGTGCCAGCGATCGGGATCAAGATCGACCGGGTAAGGGGCGAAGAGAGGGCGTAAGAATGCACAGTGCACGTGCCTTTATTTATTTTGCATAATTGGAGGTGCTTTGCCCAGGGTATCGTCAGCCTGACAGGTTTCCAGCTCATCTTTCTTTTTTCATCCTCGGTTTCCAAGTGTGCTTTGCTTCTTTTTCCCGCATTTAATTGAGTGATGTTCGGGTCTCACATCTCGCCGAACCAATTGTCAAAATATTCGACCACCAAATTATTAAAAATAATTAGCCTGCGGAATGTATGCATTTTGGGTCTTTGAGGATAACGATACACCGAATGATTGAAATTATTAAAGGATAGGAAACACTTCTATTCATCTCTTGCTTTTTCTAATTCTTCAAACTAATTTCTTATTTATATAATTACGTGCACACAAATAAATGAACTGCTACTTCTTATACAGAATCGAAATGTTCGAAATCCGCTGAAAGAAATAGAAACGGAAGAAGAGTAAAACAGGAGAAAGTAGAACAAATAAAGGAAGACAAATTAGAACAAAAAGAAAATACGAAGAACGAAAGAAATAAGAAAGACATAAGAGAGCAACGCAAAAAAAAGTTAAAAAAAAAAAATAGTCAAATCGAACTACTTTTTCGTTATCGTGATCATATATCATTACGTGTATGTTATAAGATCAAGATTTTCAAATATCACAAGGCAAAATATAGAAAAGCGAAATTTTTTATAATTATGCTGCATTTTAATATTTCATTTTGGAGTATTTTACTATTGTTATATTGAAACAATTCTATAATCATTTTGTTACGTTATTGCTAAAGTTAGACTAAAAGTATTAAATAATTTATTAAAACACACTTTTTGTTATACAGGACTTGAAAGATATTTGCGTTGAAATTCGTATAAATCCTTAACGTAGCCACTTGGATTCAAATCATGAGAAAATTAATATAGATGTCGGTTTCAAGATGATTCCTAGGAAATAGTCGTCCGAATAATTGTCGGATAACGTAGCGAATGTACCATCAGGTTATCACGGATAGGTGATAAGTCTATTTGCATCTCATTTAACTGCCACGACTTGGGAGTATCACAATTTCTGTCGCTTACGGTCAGCATTACCTCCTTCGAACCGTAGAAACTGGTAAACTTCCACCTTTCTCTTTAATTTCTCGTCCAATTTCCGTAATTGCGCGCCTTACACGAACGGTAGCTTATGTTAATGATCGCGTTGCAAAGTAGAACACGAACGTACATTTCGCCGCGGTAACATGTTTTGGGTGCGCCACTGAATTAGCCATATTACCTTTCGGAAAACGAGCATGACCAGGTACCAACGTGTAAATATTTTCAATCAATCATTTCAATATCCGACTACACGGTGCTAGAGTGAAATAGAACAGTGTCGACGAAACGCCTAGAGCACGCTCCTTTCTTACGATAAACAGCGTTATACCATACTTTGCGCAATGATCTCTTCGTATGTCTTGGACTATAGGGAATCATTAGCGCGCAATAGCAATGGATTAATTATAGCAAATTTACAAAAGAGGTGCGCAGTTAGTCGCAATAGCTGTTCATCATGATCCAACCACCTCAAAGTATAATATTATAGTAGCACGTGGTTACGGATAGAATACAAATCACTGCGCAAAATAAAAGTGATCTGCGACAATTGTGTAAAACAAGAGCTGAATAAAAATGTTCTCCTTCTTCTAATACTTCTAATTAATTGAAATGTGATTGTTAATTGTTCACTTAATTGTTAATTAAACAGATATTAAAATGTAATCAATAGTTATAATTAAAATCAAAATAATGTAATAATATTCCTGAATATTCTTATGTCTTTGCTTTTTCTCTATTTCTTTTATTAATTTGTGTATCGTAGCGTCCCGCGTGTCCCGGAAAACGGAACGACGACGTATAACCAATTTTATTATAGTGGAGAAAACACGTAATAGTTTTATTGCATTAAAAGTTCTATTCTGCATCACCAGCTGTTACGTTTTTAATATATTAAATAGATTATCTACATATTAATTTTGTATCCGCAAAGAATGTAACGTTTGCTTGTAAACATGAAATTTTTCGTTAAAAGCCAGACATACGCTATTTGAATAAATTACAATACTTTGTTGTAAGTATTCACGCATTCCTCGCACATAATTTCGTTCAAATGTTCAGTTTTTACTTATGTATACATACTTTGAAGAAAACGGCGTGCAGCTAATTGTTGCATTGCACAAGCAGCGTATGCAAATGTGGCAGTCGCGTTAAAATTAAAGCTCGAACAAGTCGAATAAACAGAATAAACATTTGACTTTATCCCCGACACGAGAGGTAAAGTGTGTCTACTTCCGGCATCGGAAACTCAGTAAACTGGTTTGAAGAAATCTAACTTCGCGAAAATATTTGCAATCAAATTTTGAGCATCTTCTGTTCTGAGAATAAAATGTTGAGTTTAATGCGGAGCGTAGCAGGTTGCAACAGCGATCGAAGCGATCGAAGCGATCGAAGCGATCGAACGAAGAAGATTATTCGGTCGGGCCGCTTAATCTTAACGACGAGCTTCGATGAAACGGATCCTGGGAATCGACAAACGGTCCGAAATTCCGTCGGAGATCGAAGTTAGCATTCATTAGAGGGCCATGTGAGATTTCCGGCGAGTCATGTAGAAATAATTAAGGTAAGTGAGGGGGTCCGTGGTCTGAATCGGTGCACGATCGCCTAGTAGTGGCCTCTCCTCTCTGCTTTTCTTCGAACAGGATCGCACGCGCCATCTTCTTTCGGCGTGCACACTCTTCACCCAATCTTCATCTTCTTCCCGCTCTTATTCACTTACGCTTCCCTCAATCAATTTCTCTTTCACACGTAGCAAGTTATCCCCTGCTCTCCTTCCTCGTACTTTCTTTCTCAATATCTCACTGTCGCACCGGCAATTAATGCTTTTCATTCCGCCGGCGAGTCGTTCTTCCGTTTACCGGCAATCTTCGAAACGATCCGGTCAATTAATTTTTCCCTTTGCGCAACATGCGCTCTAATTGTTCGTTAATGAATTTCTCCCATTCTTCATACTTTCTGGATACTCGCAATCGTTAGTTTTATCGCGTCATCGGGACGCGATTTCTCCGCTATTTATGCCGTTTGGGAAACTGAATGGTTGTTGGAGAATCGCTTGTTGCTACATCGCGGCTCTTATGCATTTACTCTAATGAGAGGATCCTGAACATTTTAAATATTCGTTGTTTCTAATAAAACAATGAAAATATTAAATTAATTTATCGACTTAATAATATTATTATCGACTTCGCTTCTGTTTCAAATAGTCCTAGGTTATACAAAGTTCTTCATCAGTATTAAGTGTTTCAAGTACTTATTTAGATTTGGCTCGAACGTTCAAACAATTAAGTTGAACGTTCGATCCCTGATGTGCGAAGAAAACGTTTCATGTTCGACAATATGCTGCACACATTTTATTCGAAACGTCGATTCGGGCATGTTCAAAGGTATGGGAAAGACAATAGGGGTCGGTGGTTCCGCAGTTTCGAGCCGATGAAATACAGTTTGTCCAATTAAGTCGCGATAAGATCATCGCGGCCATGGGTGACGATTTGAAAACGACTTCATTAGACTAGCCATAAAATTCATTGGCCCGTTGTGAAACGGAAAGAGGACCTGATGCACACGGACAGGTTCAAGGGGCAGGTGGTGTCGTAGATCACTTTTAAGGCGGCAGGTATCTCCACATAGCAAACGTCTAGGCCTCCACACAAAGAGAAATGATTAGGGTTTATTAGAAGCGACATACCACTCTTCGAAATTCCGATATAACTGAAAGATGGAGTTCTCCTTGCATGCGCACCCATCGCCCGGCATTGAAATCTCCATTCCTGCGGTAGATCTTTATTGGCGTGCCGTGAGAATGAAATATTCCGGTAGCACCGTTTCGAGAACCAAAAAGTCTTCTAATATTCGTGACGATAAAGATTTGAAGATAAATCAGCACCGCTTTCGTATAAAATGAATTTAACCTCTTAACCTTCTCGATGACATAATTACAGTACTTTCGGAACTTACAATCTGTCTTTCTTAAAATCTGTATACCATCTTTCATAAAATTTCATTTCATATTAAAACTACCGAGCAGTTCTGATATTATTCTTTTTTCAAGTGTAAAAACTACGGATATATTCAGGTCAGCAGTTTATTAATATTAATTTATTAATAAGGTATCATGTTATTTTTGTACGAATTAAGGAAATTCCTAGTTGCAGTGCTATTATTAATATGTTCTTCCTTCCGAGATTTTCATTTCCTGAACTATTAAGGATATCTTGCAATTTCCTTTTGTATCATTGAAGGATGTATATTGTTGGTTAGATAAGACTTTCTTCTTTCATTGAAACTCTCTTCATAAATTAGAGAGTGTACACAGAGTGTATATTTATTGTACGATGCATACGTTGCATTAGCCATCAATTAATATGCGTATCTACATACTTATCCCGTGATAAGTTGACTGTGTTAACTAGGATTATGCATTTAGTAAAAATAGAAAGATTGTAATATTAACTTCACTTGTTTAATGCACAAGTCCAAAATAGTATTTCTGACCTACGGTTTTTCCACTTATAATAAACCATGTGTGACTCATACAGCAATTACACTTTTAACAGTTTTGCAGTGTAAACAAATCCGATAATGCAAAAATTATTCTAGAACGTGGTATAAGGGGAAAAATATATTACGTTAAAAAAATGAGTACATTACTCGCGTCGCCCGTTACATGTATTTCGCGCAATACGTCGCACAAGCATTACGTTACCACCTGTTACCACAGCAAATCCTTTAATTTCCACGAAAGGAAAAAAGTTCTCCTGCTGCGAAGCATTTATACGAAAGCAGTACGTCTATGTGTGGGTCTTACAATTATCGAGTTATTTTTTCTCGTTGCCATTAATTCCGTAATCTCCCTTATTAAAAGTATCGAGTGTGCGTGTGCCCTCTCACATTCTTCCTTATTTCAGGTTCAAAATTGCTGTGATTTTATATTGGAATGTAGTTTTTTCCATTTCAAGAATATTTGTGCGTTGGGTCGAGATCTCATGTTAATTGGTCCACTTCCTCATTCCTTTCTGCTAATTGCGATTCCCCAGTTAAGCCCGATTACAATTAATTTTATTCAATCGATTAAAGCGTACTTATATACCAATACAGACAATTTAATAATTTAAGGCAATTTTGCAATTACAATTTAATGTACATTATTGCAAGTCATCATTAACACCATTTAATTACACCAGTTTAGTATGAACTGTTACAAGTACAATTTTATACATTTTAATTCACACTTTTGCTAGTTTTTGCTAATTAATGCAATTTAATAAATGCCATTACGAGTACAGTTCAATAGACACTAAACAAGCAAAATTTCGTACTATTTAATATACGCTGTTACAAGTAGAATTTAATACAATTTAATAAGCAATATTACAAATACAATTTAATATAATTTATTACGTACTATTACAAGTACAATTTAATATAGTTTAGTATAGACAATTACACGTATAACTGAATATAATCTAATATACATTAGTAAAATTACAATTGAATACAATCTAGCATACACTATTATAAGTACAATTAAATATAAGTTATTATAATTACGATATAATTCAACGATACAAGTATTAGATGATTTCATTAGTAATTTGTATTGCCTTTTCTATTTTTGAAAGGTGAAACACAAGAGCATGATTTCAATTACCAATATTTTACATATTCGTGTCTCCTTCTTTACATACAATGATATTTTTACAAATGTTCTAGAATTTTATATTATTTAGTAAATATTTGTTGGAAGTAAAAATATTATTGTAACTTGAAACCGTACAATTTATTTCTCAATTAAAAACAAATCTTTCTCATTTTTATGAATTGTATAGCAATTTCCTAGACTTTTATATTAGTTAATAAATGTTCGTTGCAAGTACAGATATTATTATGATTTTGAACAATACAATTCATTTCTGCATTAAAATAAATCTTTCTTATTTCAATGAATACCATACAAATTATCAAAGCTTTTATATCGTTCAATAATAAATTACTCGCAGAATTATTTAATATATTAGCGATTGGACAGAACGGAAAAATGTTCACATATAAACAACGTATAACAGAACTCTGAAATATATTCTTTTAAAAAATCATTTCCTAGTCACTTTTCCAAAAAGAGGAGCAGAGACGGTTGACCATCGTTGAGCGAGCGAAAAGAATTCTTTGCCGCAGATCGCTGATACAAAATTTCGTTGTAGCAGAAACGAATTTCGCCGACGACTGACCGTTTGATCTGATTTCAACGAAATAAAGCAAGAAAAAGGTTGCTTGCCGGTTGTCGGAGACCGGTTGGATATAAACGACACCGCGCGGAAGCCTCATGGACGCGTGTCCTGCCAGTCTGTATCATTACTCCTTGCTGGTACGTCTCTATTGGCCAGCATTTTTCTGCGCCTCTGCATTTTCTATGCTTCGCGGATATTGCCGCGTCATAATTTCACTTAAAAAAGGAGTCCGCCGGGAAATCAAGAATCACCGGGCTGAATATCGGTGTACATAGCGAACGTGAAATGGTGAGCCATTCGAAGTGAAACCGAATGTTGTCGAAGAAATGAAATGCTTCGCAGGTAATCAGTGTATGCATCTCTGTATGCACTCCTTCATGCATTCGCTTGTTCTATCTCCGATGCGATAGACGTTCTGCTAATTTTAAACACACAGGTCACAGTACGGGTTGATAAGTCTCCGACGAATTTTATTCGCAATCGCAAAAGTCGCATCAGTGATTGAAGATTAATAAGATTCGAGAGCTTTAATATGGTTTCCTGGAATAGATCAAATACGTTTTTCAATTTGGCAAATGAATGTTATTTATTACTGACTGTTTAAACATCAACTCTAACATTTTTTTCAAGTAAGACTTATAGACCACGTATTATATTCGTATTAAAAATATGTATATATTTTATAAATTCATACCTAATTATTTACAATAAAATCTACAAAGAAGGATGTAATTTTGTACATCCGTTTATATAAATAATAAGTTCCTGTTTATTAATGAGGTGCGTATAACATATTTTACAGTGCTAAATTTAACTAAATAAATTCGACTAATGTCTGTAACTTGAAAAAAAAAAAAAAATTGAAAATGTACTCTCTATGCCAAATTTTCGTTTTCAAATTACTGTGTTAATAATACAAGTTGCTCTATTTGAAACGAAATAATATGAAACTAAAAATAATATGTAATTATGATAGACTTTTTAAAAAATTGCGCTGCGTCGATTTTTGTAATTCAAATTTTCTCAAGGTCACGTATACGTGTTAAATAAAAACCAAAACATTTTAGTTTTATCTTGTGACAACTCCTCGCATGGAGTTGCGCTAAGTTAAATTGTCAACGTCCGCGCGTTTCTGTGAAAATAAATCATAAGGTAAGGGTTTAAGGACGGAACAAGTGCTAATCAACTTAGCCGTGAAAGTAATGCAAGAGGTTAACGAACATTACTGGAACAAAAGAACAAGACACGGAATGAACGTCACAGTTAAAAAATCAGACATTCCATGTGTAACAAATAGATAGCAACGATAACAACAGCTGCGGCATAAATCGCGAGGCAGGGTGTTAAAGGGAGGAATTCACACAGCGCTAACAATAAGTCACAGGAGTGTGCTAATCGTTCCGTACAGTTGATACACGCCTATTAAACATGTAGCAAGCGCCCTTTTAATTGAGCGTCTGGGATCACGGCGGAATGGCACGTGTTTTTGGTTTCTGGCACGCGCATCGCTGGTCGACTGGTGGGGAAAGGGCCAAGGGAGCTGGTCCCATAAGGACGAAAGGGGACGAAAGGGGACGAAAGGGGCGGAAACGGCGATAGGGAGAGGTGGGAGGGGAACGAAGAAGTTCACTTAACTTCCCCTCAGCAAGTTGTCTTACGTTTGCCAACGCTCTTGTTCAGGCCGAAAGGGCCACGGTACTGTATGTAGTAAGGCGGCAGATTCTTTCGGTTATATTTTATACCCGTCTGTTTAGGAGGAAAAAAGAGGGAAGAGGTCGCGAGAGACGAAGGACGAACAATGCAGTGGCGTAGTCTGCTAGTCCCGTGGACCATTTCACAATGGTCTAGCAACCCGCATTTTGTGTCCAAAATGAAAATTTTCAAGTTCGATATAATCAAATAAATTCGTCTGCTATAAACTGATAACTAGACTGCGAATTTTATGCATTTATGACGAAAATGAGCAAGTCGAATGCAAAATAGTGAAAACGATTCAAGAATTTAAGAACACTGTTTTATTGTTTTCATCTCAGTGATATATTTATATGATTGTCCGTGCATCTGCTGTATGCTGCAATTGATAAAGATAATTTTTATTTCGCATAAAAATAAAAACAATGTTAAAAGAATGATGTTTTTCCAACTTTTTAATGCACGCTTAAGATTTTTATGAGCAACAAACAATTAGAAATTGTAGAAATCAAATGGATGAAACTGTCTGTTTGCATGCAGCTTGCCAAGATCTGCAAAGCAGAGTGTTGAAATTGTTCTTACAAGCTCGGATAATAAAAGTTAAAAAAAAAGGCTTTCAAAAATTCTGTTGCCAGTCCTAAAAGCAGCAGATTTTGCAAAAAGGTTTTTACTTATTCTTTAGTAAACTAGTCTTTCCAAGATCTCGAAACACAGTCCACGCAGCATTTTTATTGAGGATAACACTAAAATTCAGGACTGAACTTTATGAATAAAGACACGTGCTCTCTGTTACACTGACAGCCACAATTGTTCACGTTCTATTGCACTAAAACGTATGCTAGCACGCTGTTGTCAGATTGTAATTCATAAGGATGATATTTAACATCAGAACTACCGA
Source organism: Augochlorella aurata (assembly GCA_028455555.1). NCBI lineage: Eukaryota > Metazoa > Arthropoda > Insecta > Hymenoptera > Halictidae > Augochlorella > Augochlorella aurata. The sequence goes on along the minus strand of CM052166.1, from coordinate 46,953 downwards.
GCCCTTCAAAGGACTAATGCAGAACTTTTTATAAGATTGGCAAGATTCATTTACACTTCGTGTAACTAAACAGCGGATTTTATGCATTTATGCTAAAGTTGGGTAAATGCAATCTAAAATAGTGACAAGATTAAAGGAATTTGAAAATTTCGATGTATTACTTTTAAGCTGTAACCGGCTAAATAAAGAATAAATTTACTGGTTTCTATTTCTTCCAAATAATGAAAACAATTTTTATTTTATATAAAAATCGGCAGTTAATCTAAAAACTTTTTTCAAAAATATTTTTAGATTAAGAACTGTGAAAGAAAAAATCTGAAACAATTTTAATTTGTTTGGTAGTTCTAGTGTTAATAATCGATATCTCATCGTTAAACATTTGGGAAACGCGGAGCCATATTTCTGGTTATAAATTTTAGGTAATGTTTTTTATAGAAAAGCAAAAGATACACTTAAAGTTAACGATTACGATTTGCGATTTTGAAGATAATGCCAGGACTGTTCGTGTGCTCTGTCAACCATGTGATTCTCGAGCAAAATGTCATTGAACGAATAAGAAAAGCTTCGGTGAAATTGATCGAACGATCATCGGAACAGTACTGGGAATGTTATCGTATTCGATGCAATGTATAGAGATTGGTAGAATTGCGTTTCCAGGTCGGTTAATAACTACTATTGCTTACTTTTAGAGTCCACGAATGATACGTTACTGTGGATAGAAGGGAAGAGGAGAGGCCAGAGACCGGGCAGGTGCGCGCGTTTCATTTCGTGTTCCGGCAAACAGCCTCGGTTCCGACCAAAGGCGCGCTGCGATTCGGCTGTTTGCGATTTTATCCTGAAACGTCTCGTATGCCAAATCTCTCATTCGATAGAATAAAGGGCCACACTCTGAATAGCAAGAACAGTCGTATTTCGCAGTGGGAAGTATCGCGGATCACGAGGGATTTCTGCCTCCGCTAAATACGTGGCCCTCGGACCTCACAAAATGAAACCTGATTTAGTAGCGTCGCTCGGCTTATTTCAATATTTTTATCGCATTAGCATATACATTTGTTGCTAGCGCCGACACGGGCTAGCACGACCAGATCAGTTATTTAGAAGGAAGCTTCGCAAACGGCCGTGTGCTGTGAACAACGAGGACAGATTGTTGTATACATAATTGAATTTCTAATCAAATGTTCGGCCCAATAAAACGAACGTTCAACGAAGGAAATATCTCATAGTTTCTCGAATGTTTGTTGTACACAACACACTCGTTTTATATATTGTAGTATTTCAACTAAATAATATATTTATTGTAATACAATTCTACGACTTGGAATAAATAACATTGGAATAAATAGCAAAGAAAGAATCGATGCTTGTCTTAAACATTGGATAGGCTTTATTATTTAAATTATTTTTATTCTATTTCAATTAGTTTTATTATTGTCATTAGCATTATTATTACGTGCAATATTTTGCACTTAAAATCTGGTGTTTGAAAAATGAATAACTGATAAGAGAATTCTGTGAAAGTAAACGGAGTTGCAAGACGCGGAGATATTTTCTGGATGTATGGCAACACACGACTGTTCGCATTTGACAATCGATCAGTGTATTAGATAATCGATCCAGTAATTAGTCAAGTCATTGCAAGAAATTGAACGAACTATTCTAACTGTCGTTCTTGAAAGAGCTATTGTTTCTAAACTGGTTCTTGGTAAGCCTTATTACTAGACTGGATTTCTATGCAAAATATAAATGATCTGCAACAACTGCAACCTACAGGGGTTACATAGACACCAGTTCCTATTTTTAATGATTTTAATGACTTGTAATCAATACGTCAGCAATTTAATATTTCTTAAATGTTTCTACCATATTTTAGTTGATTTATTTACAGAAAATTTTTATCCACAATTGGTCATACTTTCAAAATAAATTGCATGGCAAAGCAGGGATAAATTATAGAAATACTAATAGTTATTTTTTTATTTTCGTAAAGCAATTTAAAAGCTAGTTTCGTAGATTTTATCGTAAACAATCTTTGACAACATTTATCTCTTAACTACAGCAATAATTTTACTGTTGTTACATGATATATTATGATGTGGATGAAACTATAGCATTTAAAGTATGTTTAATATTCATACATAAATTGTTAACCAAGCTAATGTCGGATATATTCGGTGACACGACCCACGTAAACATTTCCGTGCAGTTCTTTTTTTAGTGTACTCGAACCCACGAAGGGTCTCCGTATGAAAAATTCGTACTCGGCCAGGTGAACACAGGTGTATGAGCTAACGAGCACGGTTTTGCCTCCCCTGCCTGGTAGAGCGAAAGTGTAAGAAAGAGGTTGTAAAACCGAAAAGAGACGGCAGTAGGAAGCACGAGACTAGCAAACAGAAGAAAGGCGAGAGAGAAGAGGTAACAAGAAACAACTCAGGTGGTAAATCAACTAAAAGAATAATAGAAAGATTCTGGAGTTATCGATTCGAGACGATATTTGGATCGATTCCCAATTCATGTTCTCGACATGAGAAAGACAATCACCTTTTGCACACGTACGTACACGTGGATACTTATTTATGAATATACTGCGTATTTATATATTTATCTACGAACATTTTTATTTTTATAAACTTTACGAAACTTTCACAAACTTATATTAAACTTTACATGAACGTAAAAGTAAATGAATTTGTAAACATTGACAAATTTTTTCGATCAATCACATCAGTTTTTGCATTATTTATTTCATAATAAAATATGATTTTTCGTCCGTAAAACGGTTCAAAGATACAAAAAAAATAATGCTAGTTGCTGTCTTTATGGAACCGTTTATCCAAAATTGAATTTTACAGAAACATATATAGAACTTGTAGTCCTTAAACTGTGTATATTTTAAAGTAGGAATAATTGTCAAGAAAATGTAAAAAACTTGTGTTACAGGAAGATTAAAAGATTCATATACTGCGTGCATTGTACCTTCTACCTTTTTATGCCTCAATATGGCATTTCCGAGTGTCTGAACCATTTCGTGGCATTTCGTGGCATCTCGAAAGATTGCAGAAAAAGTAGTAACCATAAATCCCAGTTTAGGTTCTAAGTATTTTTAGTCCATGGCAGCAATTAAAACAAATAGTACCACGTAGTGCCATCATGACGTAAAAGGTTAATTATCTTCCTAGAAAAGAATCCAAACAATCCAGATCAAGGAAACAATTGCATCTGAGGGCATGTTTTCTCATTTTGGCGAAGATCTTAGGATTGGACCATCGTATTTCAATCTAAAAAAATTCATTTTCAAACTCTCAATATTTTTAACTCTCGATTTTTAAACGATTATACTTCGCTAAAATTATTTCTGAAAATATTTGTTCCATATTTAATAAAGTACAGAATGCTTTGCGATTAAGTCACTGAAAAAATCATTTATATATTTCAGATAAACGAGATAAATTGACCCAGCTGTACATGAAAATAACATAACCTTGACATCGAATGAAAAATATGTATTCCAGATAAGTGGAATACAAGGAGAACTATTAACAAACTCTATAAATCTTTGCCAAAGAGAATGATGGCATATTATTAAATAAATGTTATTAAATATGAAAGAGGAGCCACAAAATATTAAGCATTAAATATAATTCGTTGACTTGTTGCTGCACATAACTTTTAGTTGAATGTGCTATCATTTTGTCCCACTGTATTTCCATAAAAATTCCTTTTCTTCAAATAAGATTGTTTAGACTGGCGAAATTTAATTCTATTTTATTTGTGTATGTTTATAGTGGTATTTTGCAAATTTGTATAGAAACAAAACCTTGGCTGTAATGCCAAATAAATAAAAATTACGTTAATTTTCGTTACGTTAATTTAATCGTGTGTTATTTTTTCCCGGAGTGAACGATCATTATGCGATATATTATTCGATCTTAACAATTGTTTAGAAAATATAAGCGGAGTTTAACGTTGCTGGAGTATTTGTAGGTGGCCTACTCGGCAACCCCGTATACTCCTTGAAAGACGGGTTGCCAGAAGTTAAGGCTCTTCGTATGTTTTGTATTAGAATTCTCCGTTAAGCCTTTGCACTTAGAGAACTTTCACGGATCGTTTCGTAAAAATTCGAACGTATTTATTCGCGAAGTAGTAAGTAACGCTGTAAAGGAAATATAAAATCATAGAACGTTGAAAGATACTTGGATCGTTTAAATAAAATTTTATGGATGATCAAGAAATCAAGAAATCACAGCAAACTTCCCAAATAATGTGTTGCTTTATAAGAATTTAATAAACAACGTTCTTATAACGGAAATTTTACCGCGCTTCACATAGTCACGGCGAGAGTGGAGAAGTCAATTATGCTAGCATTGACCAACATTCGTTTGTTCGCGATAAAAACTTTCGAAGAAAAGCCAAACGCAAAAGTTGTTAATTAAATGTGCCACCTCGTCGGCTGCAGATTACGGATGAATAACATGGTCATGATGCTGTGTTAGGACATAAAGTATTGTGAACTTTCTATACCAGGAAACATGCGGCTATATAAGAATTTCCTTTTTCTATATAATCGAATTGACGGTAATTGGCGCTAACAAGGTTTCTACGCCTGCATACAAACGTGTGCGCACTTTTTTACACGCAGCTCATGGTCGGTGGTTTACGCGAAACGAAAGTTGCGCGATGAAAACCGTAAATCCTTCTGTTTTCAATTTACTCGTTAGATAAAGGTAGGCTATTTCCTAAAGTTAGGCGCCAAAGAAACGCAGTGGCTTTCCAGTCCGCAATTCACTGTTGTAAACAATGCGGCGGCGTCCAAAAAACGATTATTATGCTTCAAGGTACCTGTTGCGTGAAAACATTCATCGTCGTTATCAGATCGTAATAACTATTGAACAATTCTCAGTTGGTTAACATGTCAATTGCCGAATCACAATCCACAAAATATCCACGCATCAAAGTTATTTGATTCATGAAACCGAAACTAGACGGATAAAATTTACCATGTTATTGTCAATTGTACTCTTCTGCATTCGGGAAATTCTGATTAGAAATTAGGATCACCTTCTGTGTGAATAATTATAGACTCAAAGTGACTTTTACATTTTTAGTCATCCGTTTTGCGTCTATAATTGAAGAGTGTTCATAGAAAACAATGTAAGTGCCAAAAATGTAATTTTCTAAGAGGGAAAAGTATTTTTATCTTTGCATATGACTAAGACCACAATAACTTAAAAACTTTAAAAGTTTTTCATTTCTTGCATTAATAAAGAATTGCTCTCCTATTTCGGATCGGAAAACCATTTTTATTCAACCCTTTTTTACAAATTATTTCGAAAGATTTTTATTTAAAGATCTGCGGTCCACTTCAAAAAATTATTCCAACTACTCGTGTATATTTAAAATTGACTAAATGATTATATTTCTGTCTTATATTATATTTATTTAATAAAAAATTTGCTGTGATCTTAACGGATAAATAACAAAGAAATTATGTGCACTGTTAAAGGTACTGCTAAATAATTGTACTTCATTTATGTGTAAAGAGGCTGCGGATCTTTATGCAAAATAAAAATTGCCCGCATTAAGTGTAAGATGCACGAAATTAAAAGTACATTTGCTTCTTTTATTAATAAGCTTATAATGACCTGAATAATATAATAACATAATAGTATTTCAAAATTGTCGAAACTTGTTCTCACTGTCTTGAATTTCAACTATTCATTTTTGTTATAAATGCATAAAATCCACAGTCTAATAATAAGAATCTATATTGTCTAGGTGACGTTATTTTTATTGACAAACTGATTTATTCATTAGCTTAGTCTTACATATTCGAGCGACAGTAACTTTCAATCGCAGGTGAAATTAATTAAAGAAAAATATCTCGCATTCATATAAATGCCTCTGTTCAACGATTACATACGAAATGTATGATAGAAAATATTCAGTATCATGTTTTATATATTCTTCATTAACACGCTCCAGTCCTATGATGAATAGTTATTACGTCACGGATAGTTAACTGTACTATGAAGTAACAAGCGTTACGTAAATAATTAACCTATTTAGAAGTCACTTTAAATCCAGTTAAATAACATTCCATTAGCTATAACAGATGTTTATTGTCATCTTTGAAGAAACCAATGATGTACTGAAAATTCGAACTGCCACGCTAATTTCATTGAAAACGGCGAACAAAAGGCATCAAGAATTAATTAATATTTTTACCGATTAAACAAGGTGAGGGAACATAAATAGAATTTTGAAGATAGCAAAACATCGATGATTTATTAGACTGCAGACCTTCGTGTGTTTACAACTTATAAAACGTCCCAGAAACAGTAAATTACAAAATTCGATAGAATTCGAAGCTGGTATACAAGATTACTTTATCTAGAGAAACTGTTTTCTCGTTGCCTAACCGTTGCGTCATTATAGAAAAAAAAAAAAAACGTAAACAATATTCGCTAATAGATTATCTCTCGATAAAATTGTTACATCGAAAGTCGAGCGAAAATCTAGGCAGAGAGCACACGCGAGTGTTCAAAATAGCACAATCGACCTAAACTTTTCGAAATCTCGTATTAATTTCGCATTATATAATACGTCGTAAAAGCAATCAAAGAAAATGGAGCAAGACTTAGAAATCCATGAGAACATTCGACGCCGATAAAATCGTAAATAATATCAGCCTCCGAATGCAGCGAGATAATCAAGGCAGCAGAGAATAGACAATACCGTCACAGAATAGGTCATAGACGCACGTTTCGTAATTTCGTGTTGCAACCTGCTGCATATCAAATATTGTACGAAATTTATTCGAGAAACAAACGGATACTCGAAAGAACTGCCAACAGTGCCTAGGAATTTCTCATGAATGATTTAGTTTCTTAAGAGCGGAGTTGGGCATTATCCGAATTCTTTCGAAGAAATATTTATCTGAGATAATTATCCGAATGAATTCTTTTCAGTCGAATATCTCGTTCGAACAACAATTGTTCATCATTCGTCGTAAATCATTCAGTCCATTTATTCAAATAATTCTCTATCTGATAGACTATGAGAAAATAATTCATATTCTATCATTTCTATACAAATCGATTATTTTCCGTACGAATTCCTGTACGAATGAATTCTTCTGCGAACGAATTCCTGTAGCAATCGATTCTTACGCGAATGAATTCCTGTACCAATAAATTCTTATTCGAATAAATTTTCATTCGATTAGATGCTTCATTCGATAGTGTCGAATAGTTAGTTTTTATCGCTGGTTTTTATCTCTTATCCGTCATCGGAATACAACTTTGGCCAGCTCTGCTTAAGGGCACAAGATCGCCGAATACACTGGAACAAAAGGAAATAACTCGTTAATAATCGCCAGTACTTCATGGAATTACAATCACGGCTATGTAAGAACAAGTCCGTATTGCAAAATACGTGATAACCAAAGCAATGAACACGGTGCATCGAAATAGTTCGCATAACTGCTGGTTCATTATCATTGAAATTGAAATTTATACGCTGTTGATGGCGACTCGGATGAATGTTCTTTCTTTCACAATTGGACGACCACGCTTGGTGCTCTCTTTGTTTCTCCCACTTTCTTTCTCTTTCTTTCTTCCTTTTACTTTCTTTCTCTCACTTTCTCTGCCCCCCCTCTCTCTCTCTCTCTCTCTCTCTCATCATCTCTCTTTTTCTTCCTCTCTCTCTCTCTTTTTTTCTCCTTCTATTTCCCTCTTTCTTCATCCTTTTCTCTTATTTTCTTTTTTTTGCTCTTTCTCTCTTTTCCTTTTTCTCTCGTTTTGTTTCTCTCTCTCTCTCTCTTTTTCTTTCTCTACTCTTCTCACTATACATAATATATCTTTTTCTTTATCATACTGTTTCTCTCGCTCTCTCTCTCTCTCTCTCTCTCTCTCTCTCTCTCCCCCTTTCTTTCTCTTTCTTTCTCCGAATTCTGTACCTCCTGCGAATCAACCGAAAACCTACAGCTGTGCGGCGCACTGCAGCTTCAGCAATAATTTCATTACAATCAAAGAAGTTTGGGAGACTAATGATTGCAATTTGCTCGAAAGTTCTGTGTCGGAATCGCGCGGTGGAATTTCAATCTCGGAGGTTTATAGGCCGCGAAAGTGAAGCAGCCGTGCCCGCAGTGAAATTAACGAGTGACACGTACGGGACTGCATGTTTTCGAGGATTTCGAGATTCCGTTACAAATTACAGGGGACGTTTAAGCCCGCGATCGGGAGCTCGGTGCGCAGTTTATCGTGCTCGCGTATCGAACTTATTATGCGCGATTTTATTCGCAACTTTTATTGGATAATTAGGTGAGACCCTTTCAAAAGATTGTTGCAACTCTAGATTGCATAGATGGAATATAAACACGCCAAGTGAGGCAACGTGTAGGAACGAGCACCGAAGATGCTCTCATGTTGCAAAAGTGACGGAAATAATCAAGTGTGTTTTTTATTTATAAATGCAATTTCAATTGTTGCTTATTCGTGTTACGGGCAATGGACAAAAGTAGAAAAACTGAAGTCTACAATTCATAGCTTATCGTATCTTAAAATATTAACAGAGGAATGTGGATTCTAATAGCGTACACAATTTTTACTGAATTCGTCGTAAAAATGTCGTAAAAAACGAGGCTTGAAATTTATTCCGATTTTCTGTGCAACATTTTCCGAGCTCACGTCATGATCAGGAAATAATGGTCATCGAAGAAAGACGCAATTTCTTCGATAATAATGAATTTAAATTCGTATTATACATAGACGATAAAAAGTAGACGGTAGAAAGTACACGATAAACGAAAAAAGAAAACATACAGTCGGTGATAAACTGAATTGAAAATGCTTTCTCTCAAAATCAACTATGAAAGTGGACATTCTAGAGGAAACAAGTTCTTAATGGTTTCTCGTACGAAATGATGTGGTGGGTTAATTAGCGTCGAACTTATGCTGGTATGTCGGTGTTAGCTGATATTGAGAATACGATCTGATGTAGTGAAATCAGTTCGCGTGAATTCCATTTTCAACGGCTCCTTTGATGTAAAACTCGATCGCATTCATGGCAGTGTTTTGAAACTGGCAAGATCTGTTACAGTTACCGCAATTGCTTCCACCTTCGCTCCCAATCGTGTCTCAGCTTCTTCTGACTTTGAAGCGGCAGTTCTTAACTTTCGTTTCTCGGTGATCAAGTATTTCGTGGAAATTAGGTTACTGGAAAAGTCATAAGCAACATACGGATCTTTATGCAAATTCGCATTATCGTACGTCGTTTTACAAAAATTCGAATCGGAGACAAGTTTTCTTTGTCAACTGAAAAGATTACGCATTGTAAAATATTTTGAGATTACTTAAACGTAAAATATGTTGTTACATGGTAGAACCATGTTAAAAAATAGAATTCATGTAGCAAACCTAATGTAGTTTCAATAAGAATACCAAAATAACATATAATTTCTTATTATTGTGTCTTAAATTGCGATGAAATTGTTTAACTATTTTCATTCTTGCCGTGCCTGAAATTGTATCGGAAAGAATCAAAATAAGATAAGTATTCGGGTGAGTCTCGGTGCATAGACAAAATTTTTATAATTTTCCTAACATCAGTACCAACTACCATACTTAAATTATATATAGTTATCAACAAGTGCCGCTTTTATTAGGCGAAACATCGCTTAAACGATTTCAAAAACTTTTATAATCTTATAACGCAAATCGAGAATGAAATATTACCACAATTTTTACTGACATTTGGGAAACAATAGTTGAAACACTGGAGTGCGTAATAAATACGTATTTAGTAACGAAAGCTGGTTCAATAATGCATGTATTTTAGCAATGTGTAGCAGCATACAGGTTTCAATCTATGTATAAGAATCCATTTCAAGTTCACAGTTGCGGGTTTGTTACAAGGTTAGATGCAATACCAGTTTTACATTGCTCATAAGTCGCATAATAGATATGTAACATATTATCATAATACCTTACATGTTTAACACACCTGCTAATGGCGTTCACTACTGTGGCCTTGAAATATACATTCCGCACTTGATATAAAATTCATGTTAATGTAATATAAACTTGATCACCATTGCGGAAACACGTGACGTTCATAAAACTACGATAATGAGTTCTAATTGGAAGATATGTAATGTCGTCTAAACAAAACTAAAAATATTGTGCAACAGTTATAAGCAGACTCTAGATATTTATTCAAAACAAAAATTGCCAGCATTAATTGCAACAGTATTAATTATTTATTTTTAAATTCTCTTAATCTTTTTACTATTTTAAAATGGCAAGTAATCAATTTTTCTACAAAATCATAGAATCCGCAGTCTATTAATATACAGTGATAATAAATAAGATACAGAGATTAAATAGTAATTCATTAATTAAGAATTTCAATATGTTGAAAACAATATAAATACTTAAATTAAAAAATGTATCTACTACTTTAACTATTGCCTCACCTACTAATGTTATAAATACAAAAATCTGTGATCGACTGTTGCACATAAAATTATAATGTTAATGAAAGCTGGAGTGAACTTAAGAAATCCTTCGTCTCGTATTAAAACACAAACGACGATGTACTCATTGTCAGTGTAATTAAAGTGAAATTGTAATATCTTTTTCGTTCTGTACACCGTGCTCGCAATTAGTCATTTCGAGAAACATTGATTGTACCCCTGGTATAGAGCTTCTGACGTGATTAATGACGGGACAACGGAGGAAAAGGGTTAAATAAAATTTCATACATCTCTCGTCAGGCGAAGATGACGAGCCGTGCTCGGAAATTTATTTCTCGGTGCCAATCATACGTAAAGTTACGCCATTTTGATGTCGCCCCATTAAAATCGGCGAATTGGCGGTCCGAAGTTTGAGATTTGATTATACCCCTCGACAACTGGTTCTTGCCTTATCTGAATTTCATGAGTCGCGGATTCGTGCTATCCGAATCGCTGTTGATATAGAAAAATTCGAAGCTATCCCCACAGGAAGAATCATTCCCGTTCCACCATTAAGCAGAGTCGCGTGCCGAACACCACTTTCTAAACACTCGTGAAGCAATTCCACGTGCGACTTTGCACGCTCTGGATTTAAATGTACGAGTCGATTTTTATTTCAGTTCGTGAAACATTATTGCCTAATATAACACACTCGTAAAGAACGCCTAGAAATAATTCGTCATTATGAGTCACTTATGTTGTTAAGTATTCCGTCGATAAGTCGATTTTTCTATGGCGTTTAATGTGTTCGAAGTATTTAACCAGATCTGACGAAATATTTCATCATACCAGGAAGACAACTCCAACGAGTATGACGACCTTTTTTGTCATGGACGTATTTAAAAGTGATATCTAGGGCGCATTACGTTTTACGTCGTTCTTACCCATTGAAACCTAGCGTGACGACACAGTAACACTTCGAATTAACACAGTTGAAACACCAAACCATCTAGATTGATTATATTCAAAAGATTTGTCAGAAGAATCGAGATTAGGTGTCTCGAATATAATGTTGCTTTGCGGTATGCCTCATTGCTTCAGGAAATATCATACTGCGAAATAATTATTTCAACCTGTTTAATTAATTCTTTGTACATATAATATATTGGAAATACTTGATTTATATATTTTCTAAATATGTCATAAATATTTTGTCAAAAAAAATATATAAATATTATATTGTATAGAAAAATGTTAAAAGTGAAATTTTAGAAACAGTTTATATGTTTCTTTTGATTTTAAGTTTAATTCTTCAGGTCTGCAATCTTCTAATTTTATATTTAATTTTTCAGGATATCAATCTTTTCATTTCATGTTTAATTATTCAGTATATCCTATAGAACAGAACCCTAATTATACATATGTTTAACGTGCAGAACAATACATTTCATTGCATTTAAATTTCAGCTAGAAATAGGCAGAGTTTGTGCTCATTGCCTTGACATAAAATTTGAAGGGAAAATATGCGACTCAGTTGGAGAGTGAAATAATTCACAAAAAGTACTGTAACATTATCTAATAAAGTACACGTAAGGAACATGTAATTTTACGTATCTTATACCTATGTAGCAATTTCAAACACTTCATTTAACGTATTCTACGCGCAATGTGTCTACGTCATCAAATCTGAATTGCGAGTTTAGTTACACTTCGTTGGTGGTAATACACGTCGACCGATGCACCGCGTAAACATAAGCTAACAATTTACCGTTATCAAACTCAGAATGATATCGTGTAGTACCTTCTTGGATTTTTCTGACCACCAGTTATTATATTTTAAAGAAAAAAATGGCATTCCGTTTGAAAGAATCAAGTTGACCTTGAAATCTCTTTCAGTTGTTCATCCAGAAAAAAAGCTATTAACACTAGACGATGTGTCTCATTTTATCAAACAACTTTTGTAAGAACAATTCCGTCCGAGATATTACACTGTTCTCACTTCAACAAAACACCCTGCAACATCAGTTGCGTTAATAGCTCGGTAATCTGTCATTAACTCTCGTTCTGCGGTTAGCGGGGCATTTTAACCGGATGTAGTTCAATCGTCATCTAATTACTCAATTTTTGGTAATTAAATGAAATGAATCTCTGACATCGTAGAAGCGATAGCAATTGACAAATTGATGAAAAGAGTTGAGAATAATGCTAAACATTCGTTCGTCGTCCGAAAGTTAAAATGTCTACAATTTCATTGAACCCTAATGCCCAGCGTCTGCTTACAGTTAGAATGAAAAATCTCACACGAGATTTCAATATTGACAAAAAAAAAATTGGAACGAAAGTGCATCCTTTATTCGATTTCAAACGTTACTTTCAATTACACTTTCTCATTGCTAAAACCTGTGAGCTCGTTTAACATTGAAAGCAAAAAGAAATGTATTTGTTTTAACTGTCTGCAGCGTAAGACCCAATAAAAAGAAATAGTAAGGCAATGCGATTTCACGGTAATGATCTCGAACCGGTTGTCGCGCCGCGCGACAATTGTGATCCTTTCCATCCTTCGCGTACTTTCTCTGTTCCGCTTACTATCGCCTGCTTTTCACATGCTTTTCACGGGACAGATTAATCACCGATGCAATGCTCAGAATCTTGAACAGCGATTAACAGCTAAGACAGAATAGATCAAAATGAACTAGTGGAATTCTAATAATTACCATGTGGTGATAGCATATGTACGTATAATTATGAGGTACGTATAATTACATCTTATAATCGTGTGCAGTGTAACTTATTCGTACAAATCAGTACGTAACGGTTGATAAGAAATGTTAGGTATGCTAAATGTCTGAGTCCTATCATCAAACTATGCGAAATTATAATATAATTTACAACTCGCACTTTGTTTTGTCAAAATTTAAATTAATCGACAATTTTTAATTACAATAACAATTATTTATTGATGTACGCTTTAATATTTATGAAATTTCTTTCAATTCTTCTAATGATTTAAGCGTGGAAACATGATCTTTTTAGAATAAAGCTTTCTATGTGTGGTAAAATGTCCCTCCTATTGTGTTCACGTGATCGCCACATTATTTTCTATTATTTTCTATTATTTTCTATTATTTTCTATTATTTTCTATTATTTTCTAGAAAGCTGTGTCCAAAATAAGAGGACTGCAGAATTCGTTGATATCATATGCATTATAGTATATTAAAATGATCGTATCGATCCGAACACAATACGTTTTAAGATATTTTAACTAAATACTTTTCGCATGGGTTCCATTTTCCTGGTCAGCCTTTTGAGAATTGGAGAACGACAAGCTTCTGACAGACTTTATGTCCGTAAAGTTAAACGAAACTGTATTACTCAGGAGGAAAGAGCTGTGGTGACACCGTGCCGGAAACAGCGTCAAGTTTCTGGACAGCCTAATATGTCTATGTGCATGTGAGATTGAAGTCAGGCGCACATTTAAAACCGGAAAGTTAACGATTATTTAAGGACTGCATTCGTGAAATGCACTAGTCTTGCTCGAAACGAAATAGTGTATAATTGTCGATCAAGTTCGATACGTGAAGAGCAACGAGAGATACTTTTTTACTCGAAAATAAACATAATAAAGGACTAAAAAAATGTCATATATCTTATTGAATAAATATAAAGTTATTTATAGCCGAAAACGAACCAAAGGCATGGAGATTGGTTACCTCGCAGTAACCGGCTCCACTATCCTATATAAGTATACTAACACTGTAAACCTCGAAATACTTCATTTGAAATGCGAACTTGACTTTAAATATTTCACAAGGCAGGAGAAAGAAGTTGCATTAACATAACTCAGAAAATCATGAGTGGGTCGCGGATCTTGCGCGCATGTAGCGTGTACAGTGGTCGTGATAGTTGAATAAGGTTAAGAAAAATATATTCTGCGGTATTCATAAATTATGAATTAATAAAATTTACCGTGCTTGGATGCCATGTGTTGTTCAGTATTTTCGATTATCTGATAAAAGATAAGACACAGGTAGTTTCGAACGAAATCCTTTTCGGATCAGCCACGCAGAATATTTAAACACTCCTGTGTTCAATTGTTATACTTTTATATTTACTATTCTTATACAGAATCTCACTGTCGATTATAAAACACTTTGCAGACCGGCTCAAGGATTTTTCATTTTGATTATCAATGGTACATTGTCTAGGAGAAAGTAATTGTATTTTGCAAGGCTACCAAGGCACTTGCGCGATCAATGGTATCGCAGGATCAAATTTTCTATGTGGTTGTTTTCTAGCTGCACTTGAAATATCCAGTAAAGCGATTCAATCAATCAAAACCCAACTGTCCAGTCAGTTAACAAAAATGAAGTTGAAGTACAGTCAGTTGAAATAGGTTGAATCATTCAATCGGGAAAATAAGTGAGCTTTCATGTAAGAACAGAAAGTGTAACATGTTTTCGTTCATACTCAATTGCCCATCTGAGTTTCAAAACAGCAAATGCAGTAAATCTTGATCATTTTAAAAGACTGGTCGAAATCTTTCTAACGAAGGCTAGAGAAACTTACGTGTGGAACTTTTTGATGATTGTTCGATCGAGAATAGATATACAAGAATTTGGACATCAAAGTGTTTTTATAACAGGAACAGACATTTTATTGACTAAGATAAACTTAGTTCTCAAACATCATAACGAGTGCCGTGTATTATTTAATAAATAATGTTATGACAATATTAAATGATTATCCTGATCATAAACCGAGAACGATGTTAAATCAATGTAGCATATAATATAATATAATAATTTGGAATTCTATCGATTTTGTAGGGACTTCTTTACCAAACATTCTAAAAGAATTTGTTCCCACGGAATTATTAGTGTAGGAATTCTAAAATATTACGAGGAGATTTATTGAAAAAATCTCCAAACGGTAAGAGCTATTTCAAAGTTCCACAGGACTAGACATTTTATTGAAACGTAATAGTTCGAACAGAACGTGTAAGTTTAAATAGAATCTCTTTTACAACTGGAACTACCCGTTTATTTCGAATCCTGGTTTAGAGGAATATACGTAACACGGTAGTAACGATTTCTCAGCAGATACGGGCGTAGTAGTAAAATTTATTTACTCAAATCGACTGCCTCATTTTGTATACTAGATTTGGATGCAACAATGGTTCTAAGTAAACAAAATACTAACGCATGTTCATTGTAAAACGTAGTATTTGTGAGATATCTCAATTCATTAGTCTATCACTTTCGTTTTATCGATGCACATAGTCGATACTTCAAACGTGTATCATAATAAAAGTAATTGCGTGAATGAAATGCAACATTTCACAAACTTGTAATTGTCTTTTTTAATTGTAGTCTTTTTCATAATTAGAACATGACATACAAAGCACCTGCATGATTCAGTTCAAATTTCTTCGTAATAAAATTTAAGTTTAGTAATTGGTCCGGACAATGTCTCGATAAAATATGCAATAATATTCATGATCCAGTTTCATATTAGCCTACTTGCATACCTGTTCAAGCTATGCACCCTTGCATAACAAATTTCGAAAAAAACTCACTTCGAACGGCTCCTTGATCAATTGGGGAGAACAAGATTTCACAGGTCTACTTTGACAAGCGTACATTCTCGTGCATAAGCAAATACATAATTTCATATTTTCGATAATAATACTGAGTCATACCACTCCGAATGAATAATTTATATCCCGTAGAATTTGCGTGAGAAGCCTGACCAAAAATCGAAACAGCTGAAATTGCTGTAGACTTCTCACGCTAACGGGAACAATGTTTTCATGTACTGAAATAAAGAGGCAGCGAAGAAATGACTATAGTTCCTAGGTTTTAGAAAAATTATTTCGATCATGCAAAAGTAATTGCCTTGTTAAATTATGATTGTCTATGATCATATGATTGTCTTGTTAAAAATATCGTAAATTGTATTTGCAGGGTAACGGTTCTTATACATTTTTGTTGTTTTAGGTCAATTTTTAACCACGAAAGGTGAATAAATATTGATTTCTTATTGTACAGATTGCATAAATTATGAATAATAAAGACGCTAAATTTCATACTTTTAATATTCCTAGTTCAGATTTTAGAAAAATGATTTTGATCATACAAAAATGACGAGATATAATGATCTTATTAACAGTACTATAAATTATTGAAATTACTAGGCTAGTGTACGACATTTGAAGTTAATCAAAAATCTGCAAAAGCGTTGAAGACACTAAACATCATAGTTTTAAAATTCTCAATTCAGGTTATAGAAATAACCTACGTACAAGTCCAATTTTATAGGATAACTTACGACAATTAAAGTTAGATAAAAGATTATTTCTGATACTGAACGCTTTACAAATAATGAAACAGTAGTTACTTCGGTAGCTAAATCAGTTCTGAACAATATAGACACATGTTGCTTCCAGTTTGATCATTACTATAGAGCTTATCGGGAAATTGCTAAAGTATCCCATAGCTTTTGCTACCGTTAAAACAATAGAAATATTTAATCGTTTGATTTATGGGGCCATTGTATTTCCGGATGTTTATGGATCAGAGTGTACCAACACAGGTTTAGGCGGGTGAACGTCTACAGCCGAGTGGGCACGTGTCACACGAACTGAGTACATATATACCGGTACCGTTTTGCAGGAACCAACAGTTTACTTGCACTGTTTGCCACTACCTTCCTACGAATCGTGAGTCTATTCGTTCCGAAGACGAAGTTATCGACTACCGTTACCAATTTTCGCCAAAGAGGTATATTAAAGCGGGGCCGATCAACTAGCGTGCGGTTTCTCATTCGAAAATCATTCATTTATAGACACTCGTGTGCTTTTGGGCTAATAAGTGTATAAGAAGCAAATTTATCGGTAAACGCAGTGCGAACGAACTCTTTCGTTCGATTTGGACAATGTTTCTTTAATATTTTCACAGTCGTTAAATATTTCTATGTAATTACATAATTTCTGAAAGCATCGATTCGGGTACATTTTGTTGTTGCGTTTAGACAGTTCGAATAGATGTACAGCTTTTCGTTTTAATCTCACATCGAAATAATTATTTGAAAACAATTTTCATTTCTGAAGCAACTTTTTAACTATGCAAGTGACAACCCATACAGAAATCTGGTCACAATTATTAATAAAAATATTACTTATTTGTGTTCCTTTTTTTATGAACTGTTCAACTGATTCGTAAAGTTGAAAATTAGAATCGATTTAAGAAGGGAACGAAAATATTGTTAATTAGTCAGGTGTATTATTCAAGTGATTTTAAAACAGTCAGGTGTATTACAGATTCATAAAATTTGTTATCCTGTTCCAAGTCTGTTAAATAAATTGCTATTCCCCCATTAAATTACATTGCATCGGTAAGAAAGGTGTCAAAAATATTGCAATTCTTTTGATAAAATATTCGAATAAGCACTTTTTTATTGAAGTTTTTGGACGGGCGAGTGGCTGTCGTTGAGCACAGTTGATTAATGACGTTGCAAATTATCCTACGTTCTGATCAGCTTGATCACACACCATGACAGAATTTGCTGAGAACTAAAAAAAAAAAACACCGTCCTGCCGTCGAGTATCGGTGTTAGTGCGAGTGTAAATTATTCATTCGAAATAAAACATTCTCGAGTTAAGGGCCAGGGCAAATAACGGTTCAGTTTTTTCGTTTTCGATATTAACTTATTAGTTCGGTTCGTTTCGAGAAATCACATGAAACATTCTTATTAGTAATTATCTCCCCTATTCGTGATTAATTATTCCACGTAACGTAAGTCGTAATAGAACTTTCAAGGAATATTTTGGTCCACAGTGTCACTTATGCTCTCAAAAGACATTCTTTAAAGCAATCAGGAGACTTTTTTGTAAAATCATTTGAAAACACTTTATATAATATTAAAAATATTTAATACAATGAAATACAAAATATTGAAAATTGTACGAGCTACGCTTCTCTAAATATTGTTTTTATAACAAAAATGTTGTACCGATTGACGCGATTTCGATCGCTTTGGTAACCTAAAGCAAAGAAATAAAGCAGCTTGTTTCATTAGTATGAATAAAATTAAAAAGAATATCTTGCTTTTTCATAATATGTTCAACACCTTGAAATACGAATTTGGATTTATCGAATTTTAAACCCTTCTCGCTTGCAGCATCGTAAAGAATTAGAAACAATCACATTCGACATATCATATTTGATATTTATGAAAACGCCACTTTTGTTAAAACGATGTTCCATGTAATCTGTCTTATGAACGAACACTGAAGCTGCAGGTTTGTTCAAGTGATCGTTATCGGAATAACTCTAGCATTTTGTGATAGCTATATCTTTCTTTAAAAGCGTAGTACATGTAAAACATAGTGAAAAATATTTCGAATACTCAATGAATGAAGACGTAATCGAATTGATACATTTTTACAAAATGGCATCTGTAAGGCATCTGTGATGCATCTGTAGGTGTGTAATAGAACTACTGTATTTCGAATGCGAGGAGCGTGGGTTTACTTTACTTTTACGTTACTCCTTCGCGTAATACAAGAAATATTCGTATTATTTTGGTTAAATTGCAACTTTACTGACTTGCCCTCGCAGAGTTACAGCGAGGAGCAAAACTGAGTAAGTACTTCTTAAAATGATACAAAACTTCGGTAAACGATTTGAATTTATTTTAAACTAGTCTACTAAACTATGACTAAAATACTTTTTTCTTAATTTTGCTATCACTTGGAATGACAAAAAAAAAGAAAAATAAAAAATCAGCATGCATATAAGTTACTGAGATTATTCTTTTGTCATTCCAAGTAATGACAACATATAAACAAATGTGTTTTAGTGATTGTCTAGTAAGTAGGCTTCTATCATCTAAAAAGATTGGAGCGGTTTATCTTCAAATTATGAAGTTCCACACGATTCTCATTCCACAGATTACTTTCTTCGCGAATCACATCAAAATGCACGAATTCGTGCCGCTTAAGAGCGAGAAGATTGTATAAAACGCAGGTTAAGTAAAAGAATTATGGAATAGCTAGTTAGGCAATTATACGTGCAGGAAGTGTCTTGGAAGCAACGCCATCGTGGTCTGGTTCACAGGATAATTATAAAACAAACACTATCTGCAGAATTAATTACGGTCTAGGAAACGAGTTATTAATAGTTAGATCGCGATGCCGGATGATCTGTGAAAATTCGTCAGTCACGCTTCATGCGTCTCGAATTTAAACAATTCGATGGAAAATACTAAATTGATGAATAATATTTCATGTGCGTCGAGTGCACGGGTTATCGTCGTTACGCGTAGTTTCCAGTACTCTTTCGGATTAGTGCACACGACACGCTTCCGTGACCTCATGCCCGATAACTAAATAGATTACTTACCGTATGCTGGCTCGAATGAAAAATGTGATCGAATTAAATTAATCCCACGCTTTGACTTCCACAAATGAGTATTGAATAATGTATCAATTTTTTTTTTATAAATCGTTCACGTTTGAACCGTAAAATGCGTCCTGAAGTGACAGCTGACGCTTTCGCTAGCACCGATAGATATGTTATCATTCAAGTTTTCATCGAGTTCTTATTGCTGTCTTATTTGCCATGCTTAGAAAGTAACGCTACCATGCAATTTTATACACTCCGCATGAAGCTGACGGGTCACTTATGAGAAATGAAGCTGCGACTTGGTCTCAGCTTTGGTCTATAGAGAAGGCATAAAAAAATTGAATTTCCTTTTCGATGCATATATACTCCCAATATTTTATAAAATCACTATTCTAAGTATTGATTATTAGATTCTGAATAACTATGCATTTATGGCATTTTTCAAAATGCTGGAAGACGTTTAAATCAACAAGATCTAATAGCATTTTGATTTTCGTTTAATTTTGTTTAGTTTGAATTTTGTTTAATCCTTTAGCTGTCGAAGAAAACTATTCCTTAATTATAATTTTCGTAAATTATGAATTATGATTTATTTTGCAACTGCGATATGATCTAAAACTATTGAATGTTCTAATACGTATGGAGGAGTGTGTATGTGTATGACAGTTTCTATTCATTCATTGTTTTGTAATTAACAATAAGTAGTCCAATTCAATAATACTTAATAACTATTTTAATCAATAACAAATCAGTAGCACAGAAAGCACTATTTACGAAAATAATGACAATACCATAAATCAATTGTATTCCTAGTAAAATGATTTTCGATAACCAGATCAATGACAGAAGCATAATACGAACACACACATATACGCATATTTAGAAGTCGTAGAATCAATTCATTGCTGAAAAATTTCAAAGTGACACCTTACGTGATTGATGAAATTACTTGCAAGCGATCATGTCTAGTTTGAAGACTGAACATTTTAATTATTAATTAATTTTATAAAAAAAGTTTGTACCACATTATTTAAAAAAAAGAATAACATAAAAACTTGAAGCGAATCATGATTTGTAAGAACAAAAAGAGATACAAACTTATTACTAATATTGTAAATACGCAAAAATATTATTAATATCATTAAATAATAATTACCAAAGAACTAAGAGCATTTACATTTGATGAAAGATGTCGCAATGATCACCCATAAATAAGAAATTTGAGTTACTGTGAGAAAATAGTGGAATAATACTAATATGGAGTATAGAATTTTCAACTGGATCTTTAATACAATATTGCATCGAAAGAGTATTATAAATAAGATTTTCTAGATTGGAACTATTTTGACATTTACAAGCAATCGTGTCGTTATTCTATACTCGAATAGAATATATTAAATACTCGAATTGATACGAACCTTGACTACAAGGTGGTTCACTTCCACTGAAGGTCGTTTCGCGACTGTAATATCAGATAGAGGTGCATATAAATATTTTATCAATCGCATTTTCTAGTAACGACTAATATATACTACCACATACATGTCACTTTTCCACTATCTGAAAGTAAATACGTTGAATCCTTTTTTAGCTGGATTCTCGGACTGCTTGAAGACGAATTCAATGATCAACGACGAATAGAGTTGCCAAGATCATACCATGTTTGAAATCATACGGTGTTCACCTTCGTCAAACAACTCTAAGGAAGATTCTTTTACCATTTACACTTTCCAAGCTAAAAGAGGTCACATATTTCCTTTAAAAGACCGCTAAGATTGTCATGAATTTTTGTGCACCATAAGGTGCCATATCCGTAATACACTAACAGTTTGAAAAGCTTCTCCTATCATACTTTTCATTTATCACATACATACAATGTATCAATGCCAATAAAGCAACAATTTATTAAGGATTACATACAGTTATTATTCCAGTATTAGTTTATCAAACTTCTCAATTTGAGATGTAAAATTAAAAAACAAAAATTAGCATAAAAGTGCACGATGTAACAATTAGAAATTTATTTAACACTTGGACAGCAGGGCTAGGCTCCATTTAGATTCAGTATATAAATATCGTTATTTAACTATCTAGTTTCTGACAATTAATTTTAATTTTCACAAGTCCGATTAAGGTTTATAGAAAAGCTAACGTATACAGAAGCTCAAAGCCTGCTCAGTTCTATTGTTATCAAATAAGTCCGTCGTTCGAGGACTAATCTAAATAGCAAACTTAAGTTTATCATCTTTTTATACTTGGATGATGAATAACCATAAAATCGTTACGAATTTTAAACATTTTGAAATTTTTTCTAATTTCAAAGGTACCAAACCATAATGAAAATATATTGGGGATTACTTTGCGTGAGTTTGTTGTATTTGGGAGCCGGAAAGGTGGAAGGACTCCAACGATGGGGTTCTAAGTATGGGAAAGCTCCTCTTTTGGAGAGATTCTTCTGGAGGGCGTTGGACTTTGCTTATCCAGACGAATCAAGCAGACAAATGGCGATGATGAAGGGAGATTTTGTACCGGAGAATGCGTTGCCAGTTGGTATCGAGATATGGCGCAACAAGCTCTTTGTCACCGTACCAAGATGGAAGAATGGTAAGTTTAAATTGAATATCTCTTCATTTTTATGTCTTTTTAATTAACACTAGATTTATGGGACAATAGAATGTCTAGCATACGTATAACTTACCGAGATGTACAAAACGCATTTTTTTAAGTTTTCGTTGTAGGCTCAGATAGAAAAGTTAAGAAACGAGAGTCGTTTATTTGATTTTATCACCCCAAGTAACAGCAAAATTGGAACAAAGTAGTTGAACTATTGTCCAGTATATTAGTCCGTCTATCGTCTAAAAAGAATTCAAATCGTTTAGTTCAGTTTTTAAAAAAAGTTATTGCATTTTAAAAGATGGGCGAATATTAGTGCGAGTCACTGTGTTTCGCACGAATCATATTTTAGTTTATGCTCTACTCGGGAAAAAATCAGATATAAATCTGTAGGAAACCGGAAACTGACGCCATTATAGTGGTCACAATCCCCGTGGTCGGTGCACGCCTCGAATCTCTCGTCTGGCCGACTTCCGGTTTGCGACACAAAGTACCGAAAACTGCACGAGCGATTTCAATAAAAGAACTTCTATCTCACTCTCTACCTCCGCCTCCGCTTCGACCAAAATCTAGAAGGGAACTTGCGAATGAATGAAGCTTATTCACTTTTATGTTCCCGTATTTCCGACTTTTTCTTCTCGGTACTCTAAGTTTATCATAAGCGATGGCGCGCGCCAAGTTATTGTCCGCGAAGAACGTCCGCCGCCAATGCTCCACCATAATTATTATTCCGGAATTTAACTCTACACCTTACCAATTTCCATCCATCTTCTAATTCCAATTAATTCTCTGCTAGAAACTGTGATTTCGTCCAATGGCCTGCACATTTCAGCGAATTCTTAAACTCTTATTACTAGGCTGATATTCTATATGCAAATACTCGCATTCATAACATACGCTGGAGGAACATTATAAAAATGGAAATTTTAAACAAGAATATGCTGTTAACCTTTCATGCATTTGACCTTTAACCAAGTATAAAATAATACACTGCCCAGGGCTATGTAAGAATTATAGAAATAATTACGTAGCAGAATAATTCATATTTTTGTTGCTAGACGCGACAAATTCTATCACTATACTTACCTTTATTTGTAATAAAGAAACTTTGAAAAATTATTATAGTTCAGGAATACAATTGAAAATCAGTACGAACAATAAACTAGAAAGATCAAGAAACAATTTATGAAAAGCATTGCAAAATCTTCAAAATTAAACTAATTGAATAGTATTAAAATAATGTACGTATTTTTATAAGGAAAGCAGAGTATCTGGAATATTGAGTGGAACATGTTTGAGATTTTATCCGATTTGGAAAAGGATTTAGAATATAATCTTTCTGCAAATCAATGAAAACTGCAGTCGAATCGAAAATTTATTGTAACATTTATGGGACTCATTGCGTCTACTTCTGTTTCTAAAAGGTTACTAACGAAATGGAACAGACTAATCTATCTTCCTTTTACATTCGGAACCAGTTTAGATCACACATAAAATTGACACAGGATAAGAAGAAAATGAAATTGTGAAACTGTAACCGGAATGTAAGCAATAACCAGTCTTACCTAAGTATACGGGGTTGCACTATTAATTATTTGTGGTCACCCGAATCGATATCTCTACATCAGACACTTCATTTGTAATAAACGCTTACAATAATCTAACAATTAACCTATTAATGTTATGTAACCAAACATTTTATATTTGTAAAATACTATATAATAATATTAATAATAATATATTGTATTTATATAATATTATAGTATCTTATAATTGGACGGAAAATTTTATGAATTCAGATTGGTAGATGTAATTTGGAACATTATGAAAAGTGAATGAATTTAGAAGCGTCGTCGTATTAATACGATCTTATTGGAGTAATTTAAGAAAAAACAAAATTTCTATACGGTTACTGTTTCTTAAAGTCAATGGAGACAATTTTTATTTTGCGAGAAGATCCGCAATCTAATTATTATAATAGAAAACTCAGGAGCAGATGTTCGGCAATAACTAACGAACTAACGTCGTACTAATCATTATTTTCTACTCTCAATCGAAGCAAATAATTTGCATGTTGTTACATTTTAATGTATGTTAAATTTTAAATAATTTACAACTGCTCGCTTTCAAACTATCGTAACATGGTATCAAACGCGATGAATCCCGCTGATACGAAATATTAAAAAACATTTAACAAAGGAAAATTACGTTACATATTTTCTTGATCATTCCGATATTACATTATAATATTAAAATTAAAAATGAAAAATTTTAATTTATATTTTAAATTAAAATGAAAGTTTCTTAATTCAGACCACTATAATTCCACTATATCTCACTCTGTATTTCGTGTAACAGGTCCCATTCCCAAGTAACCTTTCTAAAAAACGTTTCGTAGTTCTGTGCAACTTTCAAATCACGTGTAGTGATTTATCATTGCATTTTAATGTAACTTCACTTTTAGCAGAAATGTAAAAGTATTTTTTACTGTTCTTTCATCGCCATGAAGATTTGCATCTTGATTTTTAACTTTTGCTTCACACATCCGAGTAAATTAACTGTGAAATTATGAATTCGCTATCAATTTATATCGAGGGTTAATATTCAGTGATTTTAACAATAAGCCTGCCGAGCTTAAAATTGTTGCTTTATAAGAATGACAAGACCGATTTTAGTTAGACATTTTGTCATTTTTATTACAGCATAAATTACTTTGGACTTCTTTTATGGGAAATGACTGAATTAGACTTAATTTGGATACTTTTGATCACATAACAGTGACAAAATGTCTAAATAAATTCAGTCTTGTCATTCACATAAAGCAGCACACGTCGGTCACTTTTATTACTCATAGTTCTAGTGTTAAGGAACTCGCTTGTTGCTCGAATTATTCATGAACCATGCATAATTCAGGTACAAATAGATTTTACCGAACGTTTCGAGCTAACATTCCGTCATTCCCCGTCTTCTTACGTCTCCCGGATAATTTCCACTTCGCTTCCGCTGGTTCTTTTTCACGTTTTTCTCGTTGTTCCGGTTCCGATCTTCCCAGCAGTCTTCTGAAAGTTCTCCAAACGTGTTAAAGACCACGCAGGTCGGTATTGTTTTTACGAGAAGGTTTTATTCGTCCGCGGCTTTGTTTGCTCCACTCTTTCTTCCGACGACAGCTTCTCCCCAAACAGAGGATATGAAATATTAAGAGAGAAAAGAAGAAAGCGGTTCCTGTCACACCGTCCGAGCAGAATGGACTCGGAACGTTCAATGACTTCCTTCCTGAGCTCGGGAAACGAATTGTTTTCGAACTCTGCGCCCAATCAAAGCGAATACAATTCAATTCGAGATTCCCCGACCCCTGAATGCCATTATCCTGGACGCCGGCGACCATTTGGTTCTTCTCGGAACATGTGAAACTGGGGTCCATCGGTTCCATCTTTAAAGATATGCCGATTTTTCCCGAGTACACCGTAACATTTCCACCAAGGAAAAATGTTTAAGTAAAAGACGTTTGAATCGAAAATTACCCGACGTCTGTATACCATTATCCTAGTCTCCGGTGACCATTTTCTTCTCCTCAGAACATGTTAAACTATGGTCCACTGACTTCACCTCTAAAAGTTCGCTGGTTTTTCGAAGCTGGCCGTGACATTTTCTCGGAAGTAAAACGTTTCTGTAAATTACAATCGAAATCAAGTTTGTCTCACCTTTAAGTGTCGTTATCCCGATCTCCGACAACCATATTATTTGCCACGCATGTTAAACCACGGTCCATCGATTCCGTCTTGAGAAGTTTGCCGATTTTTCCTACATCGAACCTAACGTTTCCTCCAAGGCGAAAGATTTAAGCGATCGTACACGGTTAACATGCCGATAAACTTTTTCCTCGTTATCTGTCAATTTTCGATCACGCAGCCTTTCCGTTGACCTTTCTGTAGATCGTCTAAATCTATATCTCTCAAAACTTTGCTGCTATTGTCAGGCATACACGTTTCCGATAAAATCGAATTGCATGCTTCAGGATTTCGATAACGTCGCTCACGCTATCCTAGATTCGCGTAGCGTGCAAATATTCGGTCATAATTTGAGGCGTTTCGAATGCAGATCTCTGTGACGCTTGGTACTTACGATTTCAGGAATTCCGGCGACTTTGAATTATATATCGCTCGATGCGAATCGTGGAGGCTCACCTAGGCTCACACCTTATCCAAACTGGACGCTAAACAAAGCTGGGGCGTGTGGTACCGGCCTAACCACTGCTTACAGGTCAGTATGATCTAACAATGATAAACACACATTTATGTCGTGTATGAATATGTAATCAAAAAATGTCAGAAATTAAAGAATTATTAATAGGTATTGAAGTATAACAATTATGAATAGTCAATAAATCTATACGTGCATATCAATTATATATAAATATGAAATCCAAAAGTATCATAAATAAAATATATTAATCCAAATTTAACTCTCAACAGGTTCTTTAACTTAATTAACAATTGAATGAAATTTATTATGGACACAATAAATTTAAATTTAAGTCATGTTTTCGTAAACTGAGATATACAAATATATAAAATTATATATAAAATAAAAAATTATATATACAGGTTTATATCTTGTGGTGGTACTGTCTTCAAGTGACAAGTA
>CM052166.1:7154-19741 GCA_028455555.1 Augochlorella aurata | reverse complement strand
GGAAACATTATATATATATTTATATATATCGTGTCCTATAAACAGAAAGGTGTAACATATTGTTACTTGTCACTTGAAGACAGTACCACCACAATATATAAACCTGTATATATAATTTTTTTCAATAATTGTCCTGCACGAGTCTAGCTTGTGGAAACATTTTTTCAAAACATTCACAGATTTTAATGACAAATATTCGTTTCTCAGCGGCAGTACTCTCTTTACATTATGAGAGGAAATCATCGAATAAGATTAACAACGTACAGTTCTAGTTTAATAATAATTGGTAATACTTTTATTAATTTAGAATACACGCAGACGCATGTGACAGACTTTGGGTACTAGACACTGGTACTATAGGCATCGGAAACACAACGGTGCAAGCCTGTCCTTATACGCTGAATGTTTTCGATTTGACAACGGACAAAATCTTAAGGCAATATAGACTGAGACCTGAAGACATCAATATGGTATATCTTTCTTCGATTTTATTAATTTTGCAATTACAATTTTATCATAACACATAACTACTCTTCCTTTAGATTTTCTATCATTAATTTTATTACAGTGAAGAGTAACTGAAATGATAAATTTAAATTAACAACACTAATAAATCATGATAGCCACATGTTCGCCGAAAATGACGTACTATTAGCTGTTTAACTAAATTATTACTTTACTTTGATATTGTAAGTACGTAATATAGAATGTAATAATTTATTCTCATTCTGAACAATAAGAGAATGCAATTTATGTTACCGTTGCATACTTTTTTTTATGAAATTAGCGTTCTGTTAATTTTTGAGATTATAATCTTTATTGAGCCATTCGAGAACCCTATCGCAACTTCTTTCAACCGAAATAATTCCTTTCTAATTTACAAGAGATGGCTTGATCTGTTGATAACGTGTAACAAACTTTCACATTTCTTTATATCTACACTACAGTTATTAACGATTTCTCTACATATGGCGCATGTTTTAGTTTCAAACTTGTATTTTTCTGATAATGTTCACTATTTAGCGTTTAATCGCGCAAGTATAGATGGAATATCCTGTAGTAAAACCTGCCACTTTCGCTATGTTAATGTATTAATAAGTTCAGTGATTTTCACGAAGGAAATTATAGTTAATTGTCACATTCGATTTCGTTTAACAATTTTTTTTAACTCTTTGCACTCGATTGCCCCCCTCTCGTGGAGTACAGTTGTGAAAACAGTCCTTCGTCCGAGGGTCAATGAAAATGAACCCCAGAAAATTCTCTGAGTGCAAAGTGTTATGTAATAAGTGCAATGTTATTGTAATAAAAATTAACGAAAGATATATTACTCAGAACACATTCATTGCCAATATCGCGGTGGATTTGGGGAAAGGCGGATGCAACGATGCGTTCGCCTACATGTCAGACGAGCTGGGATACGGCTTGATCGTGTACTCCTGGGAGCAGAACAAATCGTGGCGCGTTACACATAGCTACTTCATGCCGGATCCTCTAGCCGGCGATTACAATATCGGCGGCTTGAATTTCCAATGGGGAGAAGAAGGAATTTTCGGTATGAGTCTGTCCCCCATCAACGTGAATGGATTCAGGACTCTGTTTTTCCATCCTCTCAGCAGCAGAAGAGAGTTCGCAGTCTCGACACGAATTCTCAGGGACGAACAGCTGTCGCAGGACAGCTACCACGAATTCCAGGTACCAAGTTATCTTCATACAGTAGTGTACGGTTAAATTTACATCAAATCCGTACAATTAAATTTACTTGACCCAGCCCTACTCTTTTACTACCACAGTACCTCGATCTCGGGATGTCTTGATCTCAATGGGCAGGGAGAAAGAATGACTAAAACTTTCAATTTGAGATTAATAATTGCGAGGGCAGCAAACATTTTGGATATTTTATTAACTAAAATTATTTTTTACTTTCGTAAAATTTCTACAGTTTTGATATGATTCGTAAATTACTATTGCTCAACTTGCTCAAGTTGAATTACGATTGTTATAAGTAAAAGTTAATTGAAATTACGTCATATTTTTTAAACTTTAGGTAATATTGTTTGACTTAATATTTAAAATGTTATTCTTCATTGCAATGGATCCGAATTAGATGTACCTACATTTATTAGAAAATTTAATTTAATTTATGGCCTCGGTATTTACAAATGTTCGCAAAGAATAACATACTGCATCACTATATATCACAATAGTTAGTGGTTAGGTCAACAATGGAAGCAAAACATAAATAATTTAATTTAGGACATCAACATTAGTGGAATAATTTTACTTTGTTATGATTAAGTATACTTAACGTACGTAGTATGTACAAAACAGAAGGATTCCCGAATTTTACATTTTATTATTATTAACATTGTTAGGTCCTGCCAGAAAGGGGGCCACTTGGTCATTGTACTGCTTCCGCAATGGACGAAAATGGTCTTCAATTCTTTAATCTAATTGACCAAAACTCTGTAGGCTGTTGGAATTCTTTATTACCATATGGACCTCAAAATCACGCAGTTGTTGTAAGACATGACAATGCTTTAATATTTCCAGCGGACGTCAAAGTAAGTTTTAAAAGTTTCCTTCTAAATGTAACATTAACATTATGAATAGATCTTTATAGCTTAATTCATGGTCTCATATTTGAAACCGGAGTCTGTTTACCCTTCTATACATTTTATTCATACATAAATGAAATGAAGACTTTATTTATTTATTGTTTATTGAATTTATATTTTATAGTTTCTAAAGATTCTAAAAAAGGACTAATGCAGAGAACGAAGCTCTTTTATAAACATTAAATCATGCACAAAAATTCGCAATTCAACGATAAAATTGCGTCACTGCGTAGCAATAATACAGAAACTTTGCAGGACTCTTCTTTTGCTTAAACTTTCACTGATTAAAAATGGATGTTTATTTATTTGATTTCGTTTTCCACTATTATCATGACCATCGTAGCCAGAAGAGTAAACTAGATTTTAAATCGAAGGAGTGGGGGTAGATCGCGTAACGCACCGAGACTCCGGTACAGCGGAGTGGGAGGCATATAACGGGTGTACACTACAGGGTTTTCAAAAAGTCACTCACAATCGGGAAACGAGGGATTCTTGAGGTAATTCGAAGTAACTTCTTCCTCTAGAAAAAGTGTCTCCGAGGCATCCTTAACGAGTTATTCACGAAAAACGCTGACCAACGGGAGGCGAACTCAGCTGGCGCTAGACGGCGAGAGCCAACCAGCGGACGAAGCCCAGTTCTGCTGATTGGCTCGATTGCCTAGCGCCAGGCATGCTCGTCTCTCATTGGTCAGTGTTTTTTGTTAGTAACTCGTAAACAAAACAGCAGATTGTATTTTCGCTGAGGAAAAAATTACTTGAAATGACCTCAGGTACCCCCCATTTTCAGACTGTAAGACACTTTTGGAACAACCTGTAATAATTCAGAACTACGAACGTGACGATATTGCACCAGTATAACACAATAAGATACAAACATTGTGCCCTCCACTTCGCTGTACAAAAATCCCAGCGCGTCACGTAACCCACTTCCTCTTTTTTGATATGAAATCTAGCTTATGCTTCTGACTACCATGATCGTAACTTCCTTTCATCGCGAGGAAATGATTGAAACATCATATTCACAATTTCAATGAGCCGAATGAAAATAAAATAAATAGCAATAATGAGGGCTTTCAGTTTGAACGAACGTTTTCAAAAGTCGTTAATATTATTTTTAGATAAGAGGGGGATTGTTATGGATTATATCAGACAGAATGCCAAACTTCCTGATAGCAACTCTGAATTACACCGACGTGAACTTCAGAATATTGACAGTGCCCGTTAGGGAGGCGATCGCTGGCACCGTTTGCGAAAACTCGCCTTGGGGATACGTCAGCAACTCCATTTGGTGGGAGTAATGAATTTCGTTAATAGATTTATTAAAACTACTCGATTTAAGATCGCAAGTTAGCAAAACAAACTTTTTAACTGCAAAAATGTTCTACGATTTTGCACGACGAGAACTTTGTAAATCAAAATTTCGACAATCACAAATTTCCTAGAATATAATTCTACATACTGAACTACGTAGCACCATTTAATTCACTACCTTCTTCTGAGCTTCTGTAAGTTTATATATTCCATTAGCAGCCCAAGGCATTAATACAAAAAGCTCATTAATCGTAACATTCGCTTAATCGTCACTTTTAATACAGTATAGTCTGCTGATTTTCGATATTTACATAAAATGGAGATGCGTAGATTCTGAATGCTTACGAAAATCACATCTAATAATTGTGTACTAACTACGCAGCACGGAAACAAATGAAAATAAAAATGCTCTATGTTCACGATGCTATTTATTAAAATACTATTAAACTAAATTAAGTATTATAAGAATTGGCACCGAATTCATTATTCGTAAATTAAAAAGAAAAACTGCACGTATAGTAGCTTGAAGCTTTATTCTGAAGTAGAAGCAATGCTATTCGTTTGTACGTCGCTTATGCTTCCAAGTAGTTGCTGGTGATAATGAATTCGTGACGATAATGAAATTTTAAAGATAAACATGTAAAGCGAGACTCCGAAATAAATAATGTATATTTTCTATTTAGGTAGAGGTAAACAACGAAATTTCGTTCTGGGTCCGGTTGGACCCGGCATCCTGCCGACACGTCTATAAAACCATCCGTCTTTCATGGGTTCGCTGTCGGTGCATTAGCTCGTAAATACAACATGTCGTTGAGCAGTGGCAATAAAGAAAGAATCAGGAAACACGAACCCTTTCCTTCCACCTACCTTCTTTCACTTCATTAGGCTCGATCAAACATACTTGTTGTCAATTTACCGATCGTGTAGGATCGTAATTAGTCGTTTCAGCAAATAAATTCCGATTGTGAGAAAACACGTACGTACATGTGTCGACCGAGTTTCCTCGGTGTACAGACACATAATGCCAGGCTGTTACGCTTTTCTAAACGAGACGAGAGCCTGCAGTAGCCGATAAAAACGGCACCAGGAAGAAACTCGCCGCATTTCGCTTTGGCAGCTATTCCGCGTCGCTCATAGCTTCTAGAGAAGCCTCGGTAATAATACCGAGAGCCATTGAGGCCAATAAATCTCACGACCGTTACAAAACAGACTTATATTGCTTTTAATCGAACGGATTTTCACTTGTTTTGCCCATTTCTGGCCTTTTCTGGGACAATAGCCTGTTAGAAACATTTCACTGTTACTACCCCTTTATAGTATTTCTGGTCGGTTTGTGGTTGATGAAATCGCAGAGCACAATATACTATGCGAGACTATTCTACGACGCTACACAGGATATATTAACAATTTTATTAATCAACTAATATTGTGGGGTGCGAACTAACAGTATGAACACAGAGCTAAATACATAACATCAAATCATGCAAATATATTAATTCGTTCGAAAACGACACAGTTGTAGATACAGTAGCGGACAAAAGTTTAAAACGAAAAGAAGGAAAGAAATTGGTGAAAAGCATTTGCTCTTGCTACTCCTGACTTGATACTCATTTTTGATATTCCCAAGGAGGGATTACGAATATGGAAATCGTTTTTAGGATAAAATTGAGTATAATTTGTAGTATACATATAGTATAATAAAAACTATATATCGTTCGAGAAAATGAGTTCTTCAAAATATACATTGTTATAAAATAGTGAATAGAGGAAGCAAAAGAAACAAAATTTAATTCGGGATGTGGTCTGTTAGGATAGTTTAATGAAGAGAAATGGCGCATGTGGACTATTTTGATGTAACATTTTGTTCCAGTTAGGAACCGCTTCGAACTTCATTTAGGACAAAGCGATCGCGGTTAACGGTGGTGCATTTAGGTTAATTCGTCCGGTGTGAAAATGGTGAAGGAGTTGGCATGAATCAGCCAGCCCCGCGGAGCCAGATGGTCCAACTCGGCCCATTAGTTTGGCCCTTGTTTCCGATAATTTCAAGGCGACCGACCATTTCGTGCTCTGATATACGATCGGATATCGCTTTCTCCCTCCTCCGAAAATTATCCGTTTCACGCCGACGCCTGTAAAATATGGCCACGCGCCTGCCTTGTGTCTCGGAGTAACAGCTTAGAACCGTCTGCAGCAATTAGTAGAATATTTTGCTAGAATTTCGCCTGAATGCTACAGTAACTCGCTACTCGACAGAAATATTAAACGTTATACGCAAGAGAAGCTTCTACAGTAATAACAATTCGATAATAGCTTCTAAGTAAACCATCTGGTTAAAGCATCAATAAATAAATAAATAAATAAATAAATAAATAAATAAATAAATAAATAAATACATAAATAAATAAATAAAAGTACATTCTAATTATTGAACATAAAAAAGCTTGTACAATTGGTACAAAAAAATCGATGAAACA
This sequence comes from Augochlorella aurata, assembly GCA_028455555.1. NCBI lineage: Eukaryota > Metazoa > Arthropoda > Insecta > Hymenoptera > Halictidae > Augochlorella > Augochlorella aurata. The sequence continues at coordinate 13,341 of CM052166.1, read as the reverse complement.
GTATACACAGTACTACGTTTAGATTTGTTGTTTGATTCTTATTTTTATATGACATGTTTATTGTAGATTGGAATCACGAAACAAGGAGTCTTTGCTTTGCAATATCCACTGGACGCTTTATACAAATTTTGATGCGCCAAGCACAAGTCGAAAAGTTGTGTTTCTTCATTATTCTCGTTTTGAATGTAATTTAAAAGAAGTTAAATTTTTAAATTATAGAATATTTTCTGTTTCAGCAAAAACTATACCTCCTTTGCGTTGATTTATTCTGTGAACTAACCTAACTTCAGTAGGATATTTTCCTTCAAAGGAATCACGAAATTGGATATACTTGAATTGATTTTGAAAATTAAGGAACTTTTTTCGAAAATCGTTAAGAGAAGCTAAAACATAGATTTCATTTACGATTGACAAAACCCTTTCATGCCTCAACCAATACGAACAATGTGTCTAGTTGTCAGTTATTCGAATATGGATTCGAGTGCAAAAACAGCAGTAATTCTAGGGAAAATTAGCTATTTTACAAAAACAGAAAAGTTCTCGAATCAAGGAGCTTAAAAAGAACACCCTGTGTGTAACTTAAAGTGAACAACCGTGCATGAAACATAATGATGACACGTTGTAATATGTAACTGTGTTTCACTTCAAACCGATCCCAAGAAAACTGAAAACGAAACGTCTCGCAGATCTCTTAAATTAAACAACGATGGATGAAACATAATAACATGCTATAATGCAACGTGTTGTTATAATCAAATAATTCTATAGAATTATTTCTATAACGAACGAGTAAATAATGACATGTACTGGTACATACATATTTAGGTTTCGTCATTCCTTGACAAATTTGAAATAAAACGTTGGAAAATAAGAATGTGATCGCATAAATATTTCAGATGTGCATGGACATGTGAAAAAGCTGTTGGTAACACAAGAAATTGTTTCACGGCCTGCAAATGCATATTTATATGAACCGAGTCACGTGGGTTTGCACAAGGAATAATAATTGCTGGTTACATAAAGTGCCAGAAAACGTGTGTACATGTTTCTTCTTAACCACTTTCCTTACGATTCGAATCTACTCAAAAATAACAAACTTCCCGTTGAAAAAAAAAAGAAGTTAATTATAACAAGAAAGAAATGAATCAATAAACTACGAAAAAAATCGGTTAATTTTCGAATCAATCACTGTACAAATAAATTCTTACTGAAATAATAACTTCTTATTCAAATGAATTTTTACTCGATGACGTCGAATAAGATTTTATTCTTTAATCCATATTTCTGATCTATCATCCGAATTAAAAGTTGCCCTCAAGTCTCGCCGTAAATGTAATTCTCTTAATATATTTGGATGGCCTTTCATTTACGCGATCCGATTCACGCGATCCGATTCACGCGACCCACTCAGTACATTTCCGCCATCCGTCCAAATGCTCCATTGAGTCGTAGTACACGTCGGAGTCTGGATTAGAAACTTCGGAATGCAAAAAGGCTAGAACTGGAAAAAGAAAAATGGACGAGGTTTATGCAACCGAAAGTAGCCACGTGGAACACGTAATGAGTATCTCGCCGATGTCGACGCAGCTCGTCTTCGAGACCCGTAATTACCGGTGCCGGTGAAAGAGCCGGAGATCGGTGAGTAGCCAGCCACCTTTTAAAAAGGTGCTAAAGCGTGCCGCGAGCGCCGCGATAGGTGTTAATTTAAAACAAACCAAAGGATCGCCGCTATTCCCTAAGCTAGGACCGTCGACTATCCCTTGTTCCCGAACGTTTCGGTAACGTATCGGCCAAACAGTCCCTAGAACTCCGAACAAGATCGTATGTTTGTTCCCAGAATAATGAATTATTCAAACGTTGTCGACTATCGCTGTTTATGCGTAGGACACACGTAAGCAATATGCAACATCGTCGCATCTCGATCAATTGAATAACGAGCTGAGTAAAAATATTTGGAAAAGTATTGGCAATAGTTGATAAAATGTTCTTGTTTGCATGAAATAATATTTCAAGATTTCTTTGGCATCATAGAGATAAATACATGTGTTGTAAATAGTTAAAAAATTATTAATTGAAATAGTATAGATCAGATCAGTTGCATCTAAAAAGGCCATTTATTTATCTCATTTCACTCGACTGATCTATCGCAATGGATCTTCGAACGATTTTGGACTGTAAAATGTTTAAATTAGCTCCAAACCTACGTCAGATGAAATATAAGATTCCTGAAACATTTATTATTATATTACGATTAGAGAAAATTATTCGATGATTGGTTTTTAGTAAAACACTCTATAGATTTTCAAAAAGTTACTGAAACTGTAATGGAAATAGTTTTGTTATATTCAGGCATCTGTAAAATTACAAATAATTGAGATAAACGCTCCGTGAAAAATTATGAACGTGAAATGAAAAATTTGTATTTGTGTAGAATCAACATCTTCTATCTCTGTTTAGTTGGATAAGGTTTCGTTTCATTTCATTGCTCTCTTATGTGTCACTGGAATGTATAAACACGGTAAACGAAAAAAACGTCTTTCTAATATTAACCGCCCATTAAGTTTGACGAGGTAACTACAGTTCTAATATAGCGTTAGACATACAATGTATATGTGTCAATGTTAAGAATACTACGTAATTATACCTACGTAATTATAACCAGTTTGATACACGAAACTATTAGCTTGACGGAAAAATTTCAAGTAATTCTAAGATAAGGCTCACTGCATTATTATTTAACAGTTATTTTTATTCGTTATCCTTCGATTGTAGCGTGGTAAGCATGTTTAACTCTTCTACATTCATTTTTCTTGTAAACTGCAGGTTGTATAAAAAAATGTTTCGAACAAAGGTAGTTTAGTATAAGGAAGAAAATAATTCATATAATAACAAAATCAAACTATGAGTACTCATGCAAAGAACGAGAAAGAACACAATATCAAAAGACATGAGTAAAAATCGTCTAAGTGAAAGTTAACATTGAAAACATTGTACGGAATATTGCAATATAATAGCAAATTAAGTTGCTAAAATCTGCTATTAGTTATGACAAATAGTTAAGTTAACAATTCAACATGAAAAGCATTTTCTAACTTAATATAAAATAATGCAACATGATATCTTGAAAACATGCAGCGTTTACATTATTGCATAATGTACAAAATGGACAGGTGAAATATTAAAATTTCACAAAAGCAATTATTTAAATAATTTTGGAAGTCATTATTGATGTGCTTCTTATATTGATCAATCTATTAAAGTACAATATATTGTTTTTCAGACGATATTAAAATAAATTAATGATATAAATTACAAAAATTCTTACGAAAATGTTTTTACCACCACGGGCTACTATAACTTCGCAAGATACCATTGCGGCTGTTGATTTGGAATCTACCATGTAATCAGAAAGATTTGCAGCAATTTTTTTAGCAACCTTGGGGCAAGATTATGGGTCCTCCTTTCCTTTGCACCTTCGTTTTTATTTCTTATTGGCGGGGATGGTTCTTACGATGAGTGACTGCAGACCATTTCAGTCTTCGCACCAAGAAACTGCCTATATCCGAATACCTAACAAAAGTGAGATAGTAGTAAAAACACTAATTGGATGCACATCAATTGCAACAAACAAGAATTTGAAATTATGGAAATTTCGTATTAATAATTGGAAATCATGTACAATATAATAAGATGAAGAATGAACGGTATTTCCAAGTTATTCTGATGTTTTTTGTTGTTTCATATTTTATCTACTCATTTTTGTTATAAATATCTAAAATCCACAGTCTATGAACAGTCTATTACTTTTCGTAGGAAAAGCCTAAGTTTGGTCTATATGAATTCGACATTTGCTTTGTCGTAATGATATGAAAGTGAAATGGAATAGAGCATATGATATAGAATGCGCTACTGTACAATCTGTTTCTTTTATTTTCATCGCTATGAAAAGACCATATCCTTTTATTCTTATTAGTTGTTACGTATGGAATAACTAGTTTACCAATACCATCCTATTTGCATGAACGAGAGGGATTAATGAATGTCATTGTTTGCGGAATAAAACTATTGGGAGTAATGTCGTATTGCTTTATTATAAAAATTACGTTAAAGTCAACTAATGATTCGCTGAAAAAATAATATACAAACACGTAAGAAAGAATTAATTTTGAAATTATAAGAAGTTTAAATACATATTTACCACCGCGATATAAGATTTAGATTTAGATTAGTTTTTTTAGATTAGTGTCAGAAATAATGTTTAGACTTAATTGCACATATCGAATGATTAAATATTTAATATAATAATAAGTAAAGTGGAAATTTATAACGTTTAACCCGCGTACCGACACTTGATAGTTTTCGAAAATCTGAACTGCTCGATTTTCATTCTGTTTCATGGACAAACAAAGGTGTAAAATCATTTCCAATCTGTAGCACAATCTTTGTGCGTAATTTGACCCTTAACAAGACAGCTCTTGAGCTCATTAAAGTTTTGCTTTATCACGATCGATAGAATGCTCCAAAAGGTCTGTTTTCCAAATTGAAAACAACGGCGTTATCGAGTTCGCCGATCTTCGTCTCGTCCTTTAATCGCCACTAAGGCGCGAACCATCGCGATCTACGATCTATTGATCGTCGGAATTAGCATTCTAGGCGTGAATATTTCCCTAAATCTGCACCATCGACATCTTTTCAAGTAATTTGCGGTCTATGCTAAGAACCCGATGCAATCTGCCGTGATATACGATCACGCGCTAATTTTTAGGATAGAATTCGATACCCTCGTTATGCCAAAGAATTTCTGTTCCCATTACTCGTGTACCTCCAACTGGTTTGTCAAAGGAAGATCTACATTTTATAATTTACGTTTCATAAAATTTAATTGCATTACATTTTTAATAGAAATTTAAATTATGATAGATTTTTATAGGAATTTAAATTATATCAAATTTTTATGGGAGAATTTAAATAAAAATTTAAATAGATATTTAAATTAATTGATTTTAAGAGAAAGCGAGATCAATTATAATCGATTTTTAATATAAAATTTAATTATAATGAATTTTTATTATAAAATTAAATTATAATAGATTTTTAACAGAAGGACAAATGAGTAGACAACATTTTAAGAATACAACTGTGCTTTCTACAGTTCTTGTACAAGCGCAAATGCTTCAAATTTACACGAAATAATTTCGAGTATTAATAGTTTGTCTTATAAATGGCTTGATTTCATCTTAGAACGAATACGTTTTCGAGAAAGTAGCTCAAATGGTACATGCTATGATTTTGCATGCGCTGAATATATAATCATAAAATAGGAAATCGAATCATTAACTTTCCCTTATATCATGACCACAAACCGGATCAGTAAAACTCGCCTGATTCTATGTATGATAACTACCAGGTCAAAACGTCCCTCTCATTTTAAAATGGGTGATATGAAAGTTGTCAATGACGTAATTACAAAATTCAGGAAGTAAAACTAAATAACAAATGGAAACCATTAACTAGCATCAATTTGTCAATCAGATTTAGTAGGATCAAGTTCCACGCTTCAAGCTTCAAGCTTCAACTTTCAAGTTTCAAGTTTCAAGTTTCAAGTTTCAAGCTTCAAGCTTCCAGTTTCAAGCATAAAGCTCCAAGCTTCAAGCTTCAAGCATAAAGCTTCAAGCTTCAAGTTCTAATCTTCAAGATTCGAGCCACAAGATTCAAACTTCAAGATTCAAGCTTCAAGCTGCAAGCTTCAAGCCTCAAATTTCAAGCTTCAATCTTCAAGCTTCAGGATTCAGGATTGAAGCTTCAAAATTCAAGCTTCAAGATTCAAGCTGCAAGATTCAAGCTTCCATTTTCAAGGATCAAGATTCAAGCTTCAAGCTTCAAGATTCAAGCTTCAAGCTTCAAGCTTCAAGTTTCAAGTTTCAAGTTTCAATATTGACTTGAAATATGCGCTCTCTTCTCGATGGAATATCTGAATTGTCCGGGGCTCAAATCGATTCCAAAAGCTATTAAATTAATCAAGACACTAACGTTTATCGAATTCAATTGCTTTTTCTACTTCCAATGCTATTAAACAGCGTTAAAATAGCAATAATAAAGGTACAATGTTAAAAACGGTGCAAGTGGCGCCACCCGTGGAGAAACGCCCAAGCTTCTCGCCGCATATTGGCGAACAGTTTCACCGTTC
>CM052165.1:10133797-10309943 GCA_028455555.1 Augochlorella aurata | reverse complement strand
GAGATTATTCTACCTTAACCTAGTAACATAAGATGGCGCGTCGAACTCTTGTCGCCACACTACATGACGCGCCATCTCTCGCAGGAACGGTGAAACTGTTCGCCAATATGCGGCGAGAAGCTCGGGCGTTCCTCTACGGGTGGAGCATCGATCGGTGGAAGAGGAACGTTCGTAGAGGAAATTTTAAAAGATCGGGTAGAAAACGAAGCTTAGAATTTCTGTTTACCGTTGAACGACTAATCTTTGTCAAATCACGTTCAACGATTTCCACTTCGAGATAACAGAGAACTGTTGCAGTAGTTTCTGTGAATTCAATTTCAAAGGATGTTCAAGTATAACCTGAAAACGATGTTATGTGGTTTAGTTTCCATCAATCCGGTGTGCTTGTTGCGTGACGTGACGCCATTGCAAGTTACCAGGTGTTGCAAGGTATGCGTGTACATTTGCTTACACATGCATAGGTTAATACTGTATAAGTATAGACCAGTGTTCGTACATCTGGTGTCATCATTTCCAGTTGTTTTTGATAAATGATATTGAGAATGAAAATTGCTGAGCGACAGATACCTCAAATCATTTGAAAATGAGTGACAAATGACCAGTTGGCGATCCATTATTGACGAAAAAACCTGTCAACCATCTACGACAAAAAGTTGCTAGTTGCTTGCAAGGATCTTTTTTCCGAAATTTAGCTGAATTGTGTTTCAGCTTTTTTATTTAACTGCGAACGATATATAGCTTAGAAATAATGTATCCCGTGTAATTGATCGCAAAGCAGGTATACTTATTCTGGTAAAACTGATTCTATTCTTGTTGTATCGATTTTTACCGGTTAAAGAGACATGCGTTTAACCACGGAGTTAGGAATCCGTAGTCTTCGGTATAACGCGTTAGTGTCATAATGTCGATTCGACATTAGTTAGCGACATTGTCGAATGCTCTGCTCGGAAATGTTTCCACGACACTGTTAACTATATAAATATATAGTATATAGTTTGTTTCATATTGTATCCATGCGATATTCGTCGCATTCATAAAATGCAACAGTTCAAGCGGAATTTTCTGAATTTGCAGTGACGTTTGCTACACCTGCGTTTGTACTTATAACGTGAGTGTCTATACATATATATTTTACTATTGTTCATCCTTCTTCGTGTACCGTCGATTCTCGGCGCAATTTTATATAGATAAGTGTTCCAAACTGTCAAGGAATAAATAAACGGAACGTACAAAGATTACATTGTTTTCAATCAAAATATAAAATATAGTTTGGGTGGGTGTATTTGTCTTGACATCGACATTTATTATTCCGAACATTGCGTTTCCGAAAAAGAAGAGAAAAAAGAAAGAAACAAAAGCAGAAAACAAATTTTCAAAATAGAAGACATTACTAGGTATGGACCGCTGATTTCTCAATAATCTTTAAAGTTGCCACATGTGTGTAAAAATTGGATTTTATTTCTCACATTTTGTTTGAATGAAATAAATAAAACTTGAATTCCAAACCAATCATGTTCGTCACCCGCACGCAAGTACAAATTTCAATGCTCCCGCTCAATCAAACGTGTACAACTCTTGAATATCGTATGCAATAAAGCCACGTCTACGGAACGGGCAGGGCAATCAATGTCAAGGTCACAACGCTTTCGCGTTTTACTTTACCACGTATATTTCCTGATGCGACGTATTTCTTCGCAATGCACATTGATCCTTTTACTTGAAAAAAGATCAAAGTGTGATTCGTGTGATAGAAGAACGCGTGAACCGTGAAATTGTTTACAGACTTCGTTTAGGAAAGAAAAGAAGGAAGAAGAACGGAAAAAGGAAAAAAGGAAGATGAATGTTATCCTTGTTATCCTCCTTGGGAAGTTGTATCCTTGTTATTTTCAGTACGAGTAATATGAGTGCTGCCGCCGTCAATATAGGTGATGTGCAAGCTCTGCAAACCTTAGCGATTCATACAAGCGACGTGACAACTGTTGATTTCGCCAGCGATTGTGTACTAGTGACCGGATCAGGGTAAGGGAATGATAAAAGTCAAGAAACAAGTAAACTATCATAATTTGTCGAATGTTGTCGTTGCACATTGATTGAGGTATATGTATTGTACGTAATATGTCCATTGACTAACTACTGTTTATTGTGCTATACGTTTGTCGTTACTCTGATTGTTAGGGATAAACGTATTCGGGTATGGCAATGGAGAGCGTGCAGTGGATACGTCGAAGCATGTTTTTTCACCGTTAATAGGACACAAATATGGCATTACGTCGGTAAAAGTAAGCCCCCGATCGACAATGTTGGCTTCGGCTAGTATAGACGGAACAACGTTATTGTGGAACTTGCGGGTATGCTTCACTCTTATCGTGTACGGTCTAAACACTCGTCAATTTAACTGCTCGTCACAAATTGTCATGTAATTTGTACACATACATACATACATACATACATACATACATATATGTATATATATATATATATATATATATATATATATATATATATATATACATATGTCGGATTTATAGCTATAGGAATATATACAGTACATGTATACACATACATGTATACATGTTTATCGTATCCATATCAAGTGCGCGTATACGTATACATATGCTTACTACCTCTCTTCTTAGACCGGGCTGAAAATTCACACCATGGTCCAAGTGGGCGGTGAAGCTGTAAGAGTCTGTAGATTTTCGTCAGACTCTATGCTACTTGCAACTGCCGGAGATAACGGACAAGTCTGTCTTTGGGATTTGATTCGACGCAATTTGATCAAGTAAAAAGCAATATCATGGTCTTTTGGTGTAATTTTTCTATATAATTTTTTTAATATTCGTACGTATGTATGCGCGCGCGCGTGCATGCTTCTAAAAACGAAACGATACCTATGTTCACATACTGTACTGTATAGATGTTTCCAAAAGCATGACGGTGCTATACAGAGCATATGCTTTTCGCCGGACTCGAGTTGGTTGATTACAAGTTGCACCTTTGGGGTCTTAAAATTATTTTCCACTGCCGATATTATCGACTCGTCGTGCATGTCTGATAAACAAGCAATTACCGCGTTTGCCTGGATAGACGATGCTCATGATTTAGGTGTCGTTTCTTGCGATTTTTCGACTTTTCAAGAAGTTACAAGTACGTAAACGATACGATATGTCTATTTCTACCAATCTATATATACACTTATCTAACTTTTTGGTATTGATCACCGAAATCACGCTGGGAACAGTATCCATACATTGGTACGTTGTGTTGTATGTAGGCAGTGAACCATTCACAAAGATGTATCAACTGGTCACATGTGGAAACGACCATTGCGTAAAACTGTGGGAGGTAACAGTGATACGAGCAAAAGGACAAGCTCAAATGTTCACTGCCAAAATAACTATCTGTAGAATCATGGAAAAGCATAGTAGTGCCTTGACTTGCGTTCGTTTCAACTCGAATGGATTATACGTGGTCAGTAGTGGTCTTGACAAAACTGCGGTAATTTGGGAAACGGTAGGTTTTTAGATTTAAATTTAAAATTTTTAATTAATTTCTAGTTTTTAGTTTTTAGTTCTTGTAGCAACAACAAATAGAGGCAAAAAACAGAACTATTGCTCAACGATGAATCAAATTTCGGATTTCAGAGCACGGGCAAAGTAACGGCGATATTGTCGGGGCACAATAGATACGTGGCATGCTGCGCATTTTCGAGGGACGGACACTTATTAGCGACCGGTAGTATTAGCAGTACAGTTAACATATTGGAAAGAAATGTAGAGCCACGTTTCTGTTTTTCTTCACCAACATCGTTAGACTGATATCTATGCATATTTCAGGTTCCAACGACAAGTCTGTGATCGTTTGGGATTTAACAGGTGGTTTGTGCCTCGATTCGGAACTTTCGCGAAGCTTCGGGTCTGCATCGTTGACGACGGCGGACCACGAAAAGGTAGAGATATCACACGGTTTGCAAACATGGTAACGCAAATACCATGATGCATGGAAAATTGTTCGAAAATTCTCACAAGATTGTACAGGGTGTCCAAAAATATTTTGTCGTGACCAGCATAAGCGAACTCGGCATCCTTGGATCGGTGAAGATCTACCGAAAAAAAGTTCTCACAAAAGTGTCCTTGACCGACTTTTTCACGGTCAAAATTTCTTTTTTATATTTTTATAAACGACTTTAATAGTAAAGATTTAAACGGGAAAAATTTTTAAGAAGTGCTGACCTGTAAAAGTCGGTCAAGGTCAGTTTTGCAGAAACTTTTTTCGACGGATCTTTACCAATCCGAGGATGCAGAGTTCACCTACCCTAGTCACGACAAAACATGTTTTGATATCCTGTACACAGAACAGGACCTTTGTTTCGTAGGATGCGATATACGAACAAGATGTGATGAAAAATGCAGAGACATCGATCAACGAGATACAACTAATTCAAAAACTAGAGGATCACAGTGGCGTGGTAAACAGCGTAGCTTGTTATGCCAATCGTTTAATCGCTTCCGGATCGGGGTTAGTCGAAATGCAATTATTGTTGTATAAGGGATTCGCAATTCCAGAATACGCTTCTAGTTGTGGACGTAAACCCGATCTTCTAATCTTTCTAATCGTTCGAATGTAGAGACAAGTTGGTGCGTGTGTGGAGCATCGAAACCGACGACGAGATGGAAGATTGCGACCGAGATGCTGTTATGAAATGTCAGGAAAAATCTTACAGTCCACTAGATGGTCACAAATACAGTATAAATCATGTGGAATTCAGTCCCTGCGGTACTATGCTCGCTTCTTGTTCTTTAGACGGCACCGCTATCATCTGGAATACCGAGGTAATCATCTGCGTATGCGTATATACATATGTATATCCCTTATACACATGCACATGCAGATACATACCTATGTACATATGTACGTTTCTATACATTTTTCTGTGCATTTCTCATCCTCGAATACAACGGGTGCCGCCGCAGAATGGATGCCAAGCAAAATCTTCTTTCGTAAACTCGGGTTACGGTGTTCGTGTTTGTCGGTGGTCGCCGGACGGTTCAAAATTTGCTACAGCTGGAGACGACGAAAGAGCAACGCTATGGGATGTAAATGATATGGTGGAACTTCGGTACTTTAATCATATAGTATACAGTGTAATTAGTAGTAGATTTCATTGGAAAAGGAAAACGATAGAAATCAATTATTTATCGAAACTATGATGATACAGTATTTTCAGAGGTCATTCCGATGCAGTGAACGCTATCGCATTTACGCATGATTCTCGTTATTTGATTACGGCTTGTAACGAAGGAACATGGAGATTGTTTGATACCGTGGACGACAAGAGTGGTAACACTGCCTTGATGATATGCGAGGAAGCGCACGACTTGGGCGTTCAAGGTTGCGATTTTAGTCCAACATGCAATTTGAACTTTACTGGTAAGCGAATAAATATCGAAACAACCAAAATGTGGCGCAACTATCAGGCGTTATCGTTACCACTGATCACTCTGACCACTTACCATTTATCACACATTATACATGTACATACAAGTATATTATGTATACGTTACTTTGGAAAGCAGGCAGAAGACTGACGGACGATGGTAGACAATCTTATTTATTAGCAACAAGCGGTAACGATTCGTTGGTGAAATTGTGGCTAATTACAACGCCTAAAGACAGCGAGATGACAACGGTAGGAAGCGGTAGTACTGGGGGCAACGATTCCGATGGCCAGTTTAAACAGAAAAAGATTTTGACTGGACATGGCGGTAACGTTACGTGCGTTCGATTCTCCCCGATTCAAGGTGAAATGCTAGGAAGTGTAGCAACAGATAGAACAGCTCGTATTTGGAGTGTAGTAAGTGTACTCGGTATTTAAACATTCGTCGCACATACAGTGACTCTGATTAATATTCGGATACAAAAAGTTGTAGAGTTTTAAAAGGAGTACAAATATTAATCGGAGTCACGGTGCGTACTCTATACTCTGTATACTCTAAACTCTATACTATAGAACATATATTGTTATGATTGTACTGTGATTTTAGTACTCTGGAGATTGCTTATACGTGCTAGAAGAACACGAAAGCCTTGTAACCTCTTGCGCTTTTTCCGAAAACATGTCGCTTTTTATTACAGGTTAATATGCATACGTACTATATGTTTAGACTCCTCCTTTATTGATATTCTTTACGCGTTCGCGCATATACTACTCGATGCGTATCAGTTGCTCTTCGTTTCAATAGTCACTAACTAGGTTTTTTATACGGACAGGTGCATTGGACAAAACTATCTTAATCTGGAAAATGCCCCAGCAACTAATTTCGCAGAATATCTTGATCGATAATTTAAAGAGGAACAAGAAACAGGTAGAACCGTAAAATATACTCGGAAATTTCTAATGACAAAAGTGCTTGTCTGAAACAACGACAGTTGTTCGAAATATAGAAATTGTTAATGCTGTGAAACTTGCAATGTGTCAGGTCGTAGACTGGAGGGTCGACGACACTTTGAGATGGTTGCACGAAGTAGGACTGTCAGCATTGACGAAGAGAGCTCGTGTATCGTCTTTGACTGGTCGTCGATTACTTACCGTGTCGGACGACCAATTAACACAAATCCTACAAATCGAACAGGACGAACAAGTACGGCGAAGGATCAAGATTTACTATGATATATGTAAATTCACTTTAGTAAAATGTATTTCACAGTTCAAACATATTTATCTTTTAAGATGACCGACGTATTTAAAACTCAGTTGTATTGGTTGAAACGCGAGGACAGCAATGTAGTAGAAGCCTCCATAGACGATACTGAAATACCTCATGAATTTCTATGCCCCATCACGCATGAGATAATGAAGGAACCTGTTCGATGCTCCGGTAAGAGTAGAATAGAAGAGTAGAATATCTGTAATAATCTCCTATGCGTACATACTTTTATTACATCCGACAATATGCACGTTGGTTACTTGTACATAATTTGTAACATCTGAATTACGCGATCACTTTCATTTGTTCTCAGATGGATTTACGTATGAGAGAGCAGCGATAAACGAATGGTTTTTATGCGGAAAATATACAAGTCCTATGACTAACAAATCTCTTCAAGACACTTCGTTTGTACTGAACGTTGAACTTAGAAATATGATATATACTTTTCGTCACGGTAAACGACCAGAGACTTAAGCAACAAAACCGTTTTTTGTAGTTTACAGGTTGCGTATTAGAGCACTCAAATCTCTACGAATCTTATAAGATTGCAAAAGATTTCGATGATAATCATTTTCTTTTATTGCCATTTAATATGCGCGCATATACGCTTCTTTCGATACCTTCTTAGCACTTCAAGGTTTGCACTTGAATTCGTTATCGAGTGTACAGGAGAATATTTGATTCAGGTATACGAGTAGATATTAATGTATGCACTATGCACACGTGATTCGATGAGAAAGGACCAATAAAGTTACACAAATGTACGCACAAAGTTTCCTTGATGAACACATTGATTCAACTTTTAGCATTTCTATTTGGAACTTATTTATCGAAATTCTTTCAATGGATTAATTGTGTGCATTTTGGTCCATAAACCTATTAAACGTACATATGTTTCATAAACGATAACTTGATACACAACACACACATGGTGAGCAATATTGTAAAAGTTCCAATATTATATATACTTAATTTATACAGTATAATATACAGTATGAAATTGTAAAACAAAGATTTACATTGGCTGCACGGTCTACTCCTATCTCCTATATCTCATCTACGGTTTTACCATTACCGTGTCGCACTCATTTTCCATATTTATCATATACATAACCCATTACCATTCTCGTGTTATGCCCGTCGATATTACAGAAATTTAAACTTCTTAGTGAGAATAGAGTATTCTGTATATCTTATTTGCAATACGACACGCTTTATGATTTAGGTACTATGCCCATATCGTCTATGTGTAATATCGTCGCTGTTTCCTTCTCGTTTTTTGAATTGTAATCTGAAACAGATTTAATCTTGGATTAACACATGAAAGAAATACACTTGAAAAATGGTAGTCCACTCGATGTGCATTCCAAAGAAACATGCGAATGGTGCTACACATTTATGTACATATGTACATATTCGTGTTTATGTGTATCATCGAGGTGATAGCGGAAATGATTCATGTAGTTACATACTTCTACAGATGCATACACAGGCAAGTGCAAGATAATTCCTTACAGGAACGTACGAGTTAAAATCTTCCTAGGAGAATCGAACGAAGAACTTGTCACCAATCACTGTCTCCACCTCCACTTGTATCCACGTACGATACACACACGTACATATATATATATATACATATATACATGTGCGTAGGCATGTATGCATACAGCATACAGAAGACAAGAGGCACTGAGGCGTACAACTTTGTACGTATACACACGGTACGTACATACATACATCATACATAAACACGTACGTACATACACTGTATGTGTTCAAGATAGAAGGATTGGATAGATCGTCGCGCGTGTTTTAGTACGTGTCTGATAGCGTGATAGCAATCAGGATGGTAAGTTTACATTTGCATCTGGTTCTTGTACAAAACAGGATGTTAGAAGATTCTAAATCGTAGTGACATTTTGTTTACAGGCATCATACTCGGAGGATCAACTTGCAGGTAAGTGAACGCAAATCGGTTCTTGAAGAGCAAAGATCAAGGAGGGGCAGACAGTTTTTTTCCCAGTGTTTAATTCAGGTCAAGAATATCGTTACCTTATTAGACCCACACCCTGGTGTCACTAACTTGCGTGTCGGTCATTACCTTTTATGGTTAGGTACTTGAAGGAATAGTAACAGAAAAGAAGAAAGGATCGCAGAAAGCGAATAGCATCAATATCGTTACGTCGGTTTGTTCATACGATTTTATGTTGGATTTTTAAATGATTTCTTAATACCTCCGTACTATTTGCGTCAACAGAAATTGAGTACGGCTACTACTTGTTTGCGGTCCTAAATTATCTTTAGTTCGGTTTATATTCAAACAAGTGAGGCGGGGAACCGTGACATATTGCGTTCGTGGCCGTTGATTATTTGCCATTTTTCGCAGTAACATTATTTAAGTTCGTACATACTAACATACGTGAGTGTTCTAAGGAGAATTATTCAAGTCTTTTTCTATTGTTTTCAACAATTTGTTAAGGCTCTTTAATTCTGTTAAACGTTAAAGTTACAAGGTGCAAGATGTACGGTTGTAGTTATCAAGAGCTTACTAATAGAATGATGTCATCCTTGGAGGGTAAATATCGCAGTACATAAACTACTAGAAATCAGTGTTTTCCACTTCGTCGAAAATCTTTCTTATGCGTATCTACTAGTAGGCCAAATTAATTGTTTACTAGCCGTAGTAAATAAGACTTCCTTGTACTGTTGTAGAATTTCAGGAGGCATTCCAGCTTTTTGATAGTCGAGGAGATGGAAAAATTCATGTAGCTCAAATTGGAGATGCTTTGAGAGCTCTTGGACAAAATCCAACTGAATCGGATGTAAAGAAGTTCACCCATCAACATAAACCGGATGAACGTATTAGTTTCGAAGTGTTTCTACCCATTTATCAGGCTATAAGTAAATCTCGTACATCGGACACAGCTGATGACTTTATAGAGGGTCTACGTCATTTCGACAAAGATGGAAATGGCTTTATATCTTCTGCTGAATTGAGACATCTGCTAACAACGCTGGGTATTCAAAAGAAACCATTTCCCCCTTATCCAGTATTACTGAAAAGGGGCAATAATTAGACAAGTAAGCGATTTTTAACAAAATTAACATTATCCACACATTATTTTAGGCGAGAAGCTCAGCGACGAAGAGGTCGAAACGTTATTAGCTGGCCACGAAGATTCACAGGGTAATATTAATTATGAAGATTTTGTTCGTCAAGTGATGTGTGGTTGAATGTTTATTCCCCAAAACAGTAATAAGTCATTCATTGCTTCACAAAGAATTTTGTTAATTGCAACATTTTTTAATAATGTTTTCTCATTGTACTATGTCAATCGTCAAAATATTTTGTACAGAAAAGTGTGATTGCCGATATTTTCAATACAGACTACGACGTACAAAGAGATGAATGCTTGTTCAGAATCAGTAAACTGAAATTGGAATATAGAGAAGGCCACAAATTGGCTTTATGAACTGTTTATAATATTCAATACATTCCATGTGCTGTCCCGTCGAATCAGTTGTATGTCTTCGATCGTTATACAAACGATTTTATTGGAAACCATGCCTGGGTCGGTTATAGATATTACCTTCTTTCAACTACAATGCAATCATATTATTTTCTGTCCAAACAATTAACATTGTTCTAGATTAAAAACTGCAAGGCATCGAATGAAATAAAATTTTCTAAAATAGAAACTTAATGTTGGAATTGCATTATCTCCTTCTACAAAACGTAAAAGTAACCAAAACTAAGTATTTATACTTGTCATAATTGTTAACACTTGAATGGAAATTTGTAATTCTTATTTTAATCCAATGTGTTAATGTATTCATCTGATTCCAACTTGTCATCTTCTAGTGATTAACTCGAATTTATAATTATAATGATTTACATATGTCTATCTGTAAAATGATCTTACATACATTGTCTTTTACCAATGTGCATTTTTGTGCTATCAAAATTGAGCATTGTTTGTTCAGGTCAGAAACTATGTTCAGCGTTGGTTATACGTATTATTGATAAATAAATATAATTGAAAACAGCGAGGTCGATAACTGTTCATTTGCAATTTACCAAACCGATTCAAAAGAGATCATACAGGTAACTTTGCTTTCGTTAAAGAAGTTTCAAATACGTACGTATATAAAATAGATTCAATCGATTTAGAATACGATCGAATGACCTCGTATCGAGTCGAATCGAATCGACAGGAGTCGAAACAGAACGCATTAAATTCGAGAATGATATTCGATATACAGCGAACTTCAGTACCGTTTCGTACGTTCGAGTAAGACAGTTGCTTGCGTGTTGGTGATATTCTTCGATAATTCTTATCGCGCAACAATCGTTCGTCCAGCGAACATTGTGGTCTTAAGAAAGAGGGAATTTTACGGCCGCCAAAATTTTACGAAGAAAGAAGTATGAATATTAACTCCAGTCTACCATTAAGTAATTGTGAAAGTAGTAAAAAGGGCTTAATAATGCCAAGTCTAATATCCAGCAATTGGTAAGTGCTGTGCGACTACTGCGCCATTTTTAACTTGACTCCGTTACCGCCATCTTGCACAATATTTATTAGAACGCGTATTGTTCCTTCGCATTTTTTACGTACTACAGGAATTGTATGATCGATACCACAAATGTCTGCATCTATTTCAAAAATAGGCCATTTTGTTAAGCGTATCACATCAATTTTCGAATAAAATGCATGGGCAGGGTGTCAACGAGTGACATTGTGGTAACATGATTATATTTTTCAATTCTGAAAATGAATAGCAAAAGGAATTGCATATATTTCGAACTAAGTACTTTCAATGATGATATATTTATGTGTATGTGCGTGTGTGCGTGCGTGCGCGCGCGCGCGTGTACGTATGTATGTTTGTATGTATATCATGCATATATAAGCCGTCAGAGTAGTAATGTTTCATCGGTAGATTTCGGATTTGTAGAGTGCGCGCGCGCGTATATCACCACTAGTTGCCACGTGAATATGATTCCTGTAGCGTAGAATATTATATTGTACACTACAAACGTACACATACGATCTACGTTACTATGGAATAGTAGTATTACCGTCAGCTGTTCCGTTATACGTATTGTGTATTGTCACACGCTTCCAAATCTAACGATGTAGAAATAACGCAACACGATGAATTCTTGTTTTTATTTTACACGATATTTATTCCAAACGTTAAATCTCTACATGCAATTAGGATAGGTTGCTACACATAATACATACGCATACATGTACATACACATGTATTGTTGCATGTACATGTACATATATGACTGCTATATTACACAAACACGAAGGAAAAAAAAATGACAAACACAATATAATGCAAACATGTTTTTATCTAAAAACACGTGTAATCTTATCTTGTATATTAGTCAACTAATCAGAAAAATTCCATTTTGTTGGACTCAAAGAACTATATAAGTTCTAGGATTGTAGATAATAAGATAATAAGGTCGCATGTTAACATTATACATGTTTCTATGGAAATTCTTGTGTTGAGTGAAATTGGAAATTCGTCGCAATATTAGATTGAAAACTAATAAGATTTGTCGATTGATCGTTTTATTTCGATTAAATCAAATGAAAAAGATGTTGCAAATATTGGTATCTCTAATGGCGGTAACATACAAATGATTTTCTACACATGTATGCATACAATAACAGAAAATAGCAACAAGAATACCCAATGTATAGGATTCTTGTCAGAATATAATGATATTAGATGACAGAAGGTTAGCAAGAGAAAGATGGTAGACAATGTTTAAGATTAAACAGTATTTCGGTGGTGATATATACCTATAAGAAATTGAATATTGTGACATGTTTTCTCTTGATTAGCATCCCATTCTTTTAGCGTGCCAACGTAACAGCTGGTGGACCTTTTTTATTTCAAATAGATATTTTATATAGAGTTTCCTTCGTTTTTATACTGTATTTTCTGCAGCCGTTTTGGCGAGGTAAGAATTTATTGTATATCAAATTGATCATGTATTGATTAATTTCAGTGAAATGTCTACTAAGTGTATGGATGAAAGTTTAGAAGAAGGTTGCACACTGCAACAACATTACTGTATAACGCTGGGTGTAGGGCCTCTGTGGTGGTCCTGATGTGCCCCATGCCGCATTGTCTGTATCTACAGTCAACACAGAGAGCCGCGGCGTGGGGATCAAGCAGAGTCAGCTCTCTGTGAGCTCCCACATTGTACAAGTAAGCATCCTACAGAACAAGGAACTATCATTCGTTTATGCCATCGAGAATGTTTGAATTGTGTCCACTGTGTCACTTTTGAGATATATTTTGTATTCTATGTATGCATGTATGTATGTATGTATGTATGTATGTATGTATGTATGTATGTATGTATGTATGTATGATGTATGCATGCAAAGATTAAATGTTTCTCAGCACCAATTGACTTTACACAAACACTCAATTTAGCTTCAATCTTGTTATTCTCATTGAATATTGCTGAATGTTCTTGAATATTGTTTTTAGGAGGATGAATTATTAAAAGCCGTGCGAAATAGTGAATCTTTGCGTTTGACCTTCACATTACACTTGACTGAGAGTACATCCGTCGAGTGGGAAACTGTCGTGTGGCGTCGTTGTCTTTATATTCGCGTATCAAGCTGTCTTTTACCGGAGGGTTCCAAAGAAGGTTTCGTCTCTCTTTTGGAATATGCCGAAGAAACATTGCGATGCACCAATTTCATCGTATGTCTACGTAAAGACCGAGCTGATCGAGGTACTTGTCAACTACCGTTATTTCATATCAACGAAAACGATTATGCCGAACAACAAAACATTCTCTCGTCTAAAATGCCTTGTTGTCATGACTTAGCAATGCTGGTTCGAACCTTCATGTTTTTGGGCTTTACTGTTCTACCGCCCACTCACGCCTTAGTACCACCGGGCAGTGATGCCGGCAATCTGTACATGCTATATACCATCGAATAATTGACCAGCAGTTGTTTGGCTTCTCTCTCAAATTTAACGCGTAAGTATAGTTTCGCGAGAAGTTTCATTTCGTGTCAATTCTCTTTTGTTCTCATTGTTCGAAATTAATTTTTCCCTCTAATTTTCTTTTTTTGTTTGTCATTGCAGGTATCGACACACTAATAACAGACCTATAATTTCTGTTTAATGGAACACGTTGATGTATCATCATCTACCAAAAGACATCCGGCATAATCGGTTTTCCTTTTAATATAGCACCGATATTTTAAGACATGTTTGCGTTAAATTTAAGAGAAGTGGACGTCCGAAAAGTTTGTGCCGTTTCATCCGTTCCTTTGAAATAAATAATTTTGAGCACCCTAATTTATTTAACAATGTGCACATACACACGTAAGGGTGGGGAGCGAGAGAGAGAGAGAGAGAGAGAGAGATGCGAAACAAACAAGTTTCTCTTTCCAACAAGCAAAAGTTGAATGGGTAGGCAAACTGCACGGCAGAAAACGGCACAAGTTTCTAGGACGACCTAATAAATGTGTACGTAAGATGAGCGCGGAACAAAGAAACACTGTATAAAAATGAACCGACGCTAATAGTGGGGACTATATAGAACAACGTACTATTAACACAGGCTGCCGACCAATATGTCGTCAAAGATGTCGATTCATTCTCTTAGCAATACAATGTTAATAACCCTTTTTGGGAGCACGTAATCTGCTGACGAGGCTTCCCACGCGATACAATTTGACGGTAGCGACGTTAAACATACCCACATGTGTGTGCGACAAGGAACCGTCAAATTGTAAGAGAAATTTATTACCGATAAATCTCAATGTTAATTGCAACAAATTGGGTGTCGTCGTACTTTGTTTTTTGTTATTACTATTACTATATAACATTGAATCGTTTGGAAGTATTACTATGAATATCGACAATATATTTTGTATACATGTAAACGTAACCATACATGATCAGCGTAAAATTTGGCTGCTAAGCGTTTTCGCAAATCGATTATACGTTTAAATATGTACGATAATTCTGAGTTCCGAGCTACGTGTCCTTTCATTTCCTTATCGTACACGCGTAAACGATGGTACTCTCGTGGGTCACCAGACTGATTATTCGATTACGTTTATTGGGTTCCGTTATAAATATATATCTATGTACGTATTTAGATGTAAGCGAAGACACCGATGACGATGTATACAATGAAGAGAGAACATCAGTCATAATCTCCAATCAATTAACATTGTAGAGTTCTTGCTAATAAATATGTTCTTTAGTGTTGACTTAATAACAGATAATATTAGAAATCATTGCAAAAAATAGAAAAAAAGAAAATGTAAAAAAAATTAATGATAACAATAATAATAACAATAATAATAACAAAGAGTTAATAGCTTATTAGAGATATAGATATGTTAAGTACAGAGTGATGGACTATTATGTATTAATGCAAATAGTTTTAAATTTGTCTGAATTTTTCCAACTAAAACTATTTTGTTCGTCTTATTTTTTCAATTAGTATTATATATATATATATATATATATATATATATATATATATATATATATATATATATATATATTCGTACACTTGTCCACGTAAAAGTACATGTATGCTACATATTATCATTCGTACAAAAAATACCGTACGTGCTAAATAAACGTTAAAAAAATTAATTTTTTCTTTATTTGATCATTCTCCCTTCCAATTTCTATTATTTTTATACAGAAAGAAAAGGGAACGAAGCAAATGATATTTGTGACGATTGCAAAAAAATTTGATTTAATAAATAATGCCACAAGATGTGCAAGGGATTGTGATGTCAAAGGTATCAGTGTGTCGGAAAAAGACCGGTGTGGATACCGAGAAGTACAAAGAAGGAGAAGCGATCAATGATGGTACAATTTAACAAATTTTACAATGAGGATAAAATTGTATTGTAAATATATTGCAATTACATCCGCGTGAAATGAAAACACAAACGTAACAACAGATACACGCGCGTTTATTGTTTCTCCACCAATATAATGTAGTAATACTTGTGTTTCATTACTCGCAGTATTCTATTCTACATTGTATTGTGTTGATGCCAGGTGTGTGTGTGTGTGTCTGTGTGTGTCATTGAACGTATCACTGTCCCGTGATGCTTTCGTTTTTACAATTGAATTGTATTGTAGATGATGAATTGAAATCGGTGAATGGAATCATCAACTGGATTGAATTAGATGTACGTTTCTTTAACTGGCCGTTATTTAGAGATGGTCTAATTTGCCAAGTCTAATGACACGACAGTTGTTTGCTATAGCTTGGAGCTGTTTACGTTTTTGCATTAACCAGATGATTCGCAGAGTTTATCGCAAATTAGTCCTTTTGCCATCGACGACTGTCTCTTCGGAAACAGCTTTTGGAACTAAACCTAAACTATCCAGCATGCCGGACGGTGCCGCATCCTCGATCGGAAAAGCGGATACTTTTCGACATTTGACCAAATGTGTGGCCAACTGATTTCCATCGGTGGTCGCATAACCGCAGGCACATTGCATTCTTCTCTCCAACGGAATATTAATAAGAGGAGAAGGGACCACGAGGCTGGTCATCGGACGTTCGTTATGGATTTGCTGTTGGTGTTCTTTGAATGCTCGCCAACAACAGGTTATGTATCGACACTGTTGACATCTCTGCTCGCCAGGATAATGATTTTGCTCGTCTACATCCTCCTCACACTCCTGGCAAGACAAATGTTCAGCCGTGAGATGAATGTTGACCGTGATCGGTACTGAAATCCATTTCTTCATTTTTTCGTCTTGGGGTAATTCTGTTACCGGACTATCGATATCAAACCGTCTGTTTTGTGGTCGTTGTTTCGGTATCAGTATGCCATTGTTGCCGCTAGAATATGGGACAACTTTGGAGCCTGAAACGTAATCGTGTAGTTGCCTCTGATGAACTTTTAATGAGCTCTTTTGATTGAACCAGAGACAACATCTAGAACACTTGTTTCCTCGTCCCTGTTCCCTTCGGATAACATGCCGTTGCATGTGCAGTAGGAAAGCGTGAACGCTGGTAATGCTGGGGCTACTTTCGCTGACAAACTGTATCACTTTCAGGCAATAAGGGCACTGTAAACCTTCGCCTTTCTCGTGAACTCGGTAAAAATGGTCGACAGCATCCTTATGACTGGAAGTTCGGTAACCGCAGCTCTCGCACCGATACGGCATTTCCGAGGGATAATGCATCGACGACAAATGATTGATCAAGAGTCCACTGTTCCCGAACTTTTGTTCGCAAATAGCGCAAACAACCATGTCGCTGTCCGAGTGACCAAAGTTACTGTGCGCTTCTGTAACATGGGTGACCATTTGATGCTGAGAAGAGAAAGCTGTACAACAGTATATACAGACGGGTGAATCGGATTGTCCAGGCACTTGAGGTGGAACATGACTGATAGTGTGCTCCATCACATCTGTGTTGGTGCGCATCGTCATCGAACATAAGAAACATTTCAAGTACAGCGAGCATTTGTGCTCCTTTAATAAAAGAGTTTTGTCACCTTCCATGGTGGCGTAATAAAACTCTTGCAATTGTATTTGATCGGTTTTGCTTTCTTTATCTCTGTCTTTGTTAGTGGTAACTTTAGAGTCGAACATGGGTTTCTTCGCGTCGGGTTCTGGACTGCTCGCTGTTGCTGTGGCCATCGCTATCGCAATATTTCGTTTCCGTCCTTTTTTCGGTCCTGGTCTAGTCGTTTGAATGAAAGACGGTAACGTTTCGGATGACGATGACGACGACGACGACGACGACGATGGCGGCGGTGGTGGTTGTTGTTGTTGTTGCTGCGATTTTTGATTTATGTTATTGCTCGCTGCGGTATTCGATTGTATTAAAATATCGCAGCCGGTTTGAAGGTCTTCTTTGCTCGCGATCGCCAAAGGTATCAGAGGTGGCGGACTGATGTTCGAGTAGGTCCAATTTTGAAAAGGATTCGCAGCTATTTTAGCTAAACGGTCTAATAGGCTCTCGTTGAAGTCAATCCTAGTTTGTTCGGCAACATGTGCGATAATATTGTCGAATGCTCGCGCAGCAGTCGAACCGTATATTTCTCTCCATACCAATTCATCCAAGAATTGCTGTATCATTTGTCTACTGAGCAAACTGAGAGTATTTTGAAACATTCTTGGAACAATTTTCCTGAGATATTCCATGATATGGTAATTGCTCATAACATTTCGAGGATTTTGTTCAGAGAAGGCGGATTGTGTGACATAATTGAAACCCATTTCTTCGAGAGTGCTTTTGTCAACGGTAAAGTCTGTCATGATCTTCGAGTCTGTGTGTACCCAGTCTTTTAACGGATGTAAAATGTTATTGAATCGTCTTTTGTAGGATCTGTCGCCGTCTTGCACCGGATCACATGCTCGCAATCTCAAATCCAAAGTAGCATAATCCAACACGCCGAGTACTTCGACTTTGACTTGCCTCAAGTTTCCATCCTGTGACGTTGTACCCAAACTGATTACGCCGACCTGTATTACTGAATTTTTACCTCCCATTTTATGAGTTTTGTCCCAAACCGCAGCTGTACAAATGCTACGTAGATGAGTGTAAAAATTTTTCACGTATACGTTGGTCACTTTTACCCACGAAACAACATTCTGAACATTCGTTTGACATGCCCAATGATAAATCAGTTTCAGTAGAACTGTCGGTGTATAAGGTGCTCCTTGAAAAATCGATCCGGAGAAAACCGATACGTAACGATCGGGGCAGCAACTCGAGATCCAAACATATCCTCCTGAATATGGGAATGTACCTTGGTCACTGTACATTCCCAATTTCAGTTTAGTTTTCTGGTAACTACTGCTATGCTGAGCACAGTATTGCTCCGATTTGACCAGACCCTGCTGTATCAGCCATTCTGCAAACTTGGTGGCAGAAAACATGAGTACACTCTTGACTTTGATATCTGAAAGGTAGAAAAATCAGCTTGTTTGAAACCAGATAACTTGAATTAATGATGAATGGATTACTTTTGGATTTAGATAAATACCTAACTCCGACCTTTCTTTTTGAGCTATTTGCGCCGTAATATCTTTCGTGCGCAGATTAGGTCTTGCTATGACAACCAACGAAGGGAATGTCCTGCCGCCATTCATTTTATTGAACGTTACTTCCCTACCATCTGGAAGATTCTTCTTTGACTCATCTATTTGTTCGCAAGCTGAATGGACATTCAATTACTAGAATTAAGTAGCTGATCCTATGGTTTTATTCTTACTTAACGTTCTATTTGTAGAAAAGCATAGAGATCGTAATAGAAAGTAGCCTATACGACAAGAGTACTATGACGCGTTACATTCTATACGACGTAGGAAGTTTCAGTCTCTGACCTGCGTTTTTATTTCCGACCGATATTCCACCTATGCTGGTGTGTTCTGTCGGTTTGGTCATGGATAATCTCGCCGTCGCCCCTGTATTGGCGTTTATAGTAGTCACGGTCGATGATACAACCGGTGTGATCTGTTGTTTGTTCACAGTTTTTATTCTCAAATTGGTGACTCCTTGCGGACTTGTAGTGGCTGAAAATAAGACATGAAATGTTTATGTACGGTAGACATTGACACTATAGCGCATAACCATATAGTTAGATTATTTGGCGCAACTTACTCGGCGTAACCACGTGCGTTGAACATCCTACTTTTTGTCTTCCGCGAGGAACTAACACAGGCTACATAGAATCAGAGTGAAAATGTCAATGGGAACAGAAAATAGCAAAGTTAAATGATAATTACGAGTAACATACTTCCTCTATTATGTCAGGTTGTTGCGTTTGAAGAACTTTTGTGCGACGCCCGGATCGAGTGTATTTGTACTGAGAAAAATTAGTAATTTCTTAAATATAGTAGCTCGATTGTACGATGCCGAAGGAAACAATATTTATTCTCTATCCTTACATTTTCTGTTTGAGAATGAGTGATCGTAGGCAAGGTTGTTGTCATGGATGTGGACGTCGATACAGGAGTTGCTGGTGGAGCTGATATCGATACCGTTGAAGCAGTTGTGATAGATGTTACTAAAATTTCCAGACTCTGTAATCGTTATTAGTACTCAATGGTATAACATGAGAAACAAGTTATTACCTTGAGGCTGAGCTACAGATCCGAGAATGACTCCCATTCGTGAATCCACAACTAATTGTATGTTGCTCTGAGAACCATTTGCATTATTCAATACATTCAGTTTAATAGGTGGTTGATTCTTATTTTGACTCTGTAAATGCTACCAATGTAACAACGTATCGATAATTGTATTGCTTTGTAGACGTTTTCTATTATACTCACTACACCGACGATGGATTGTGAATTATTTTTTACCACTGTTGATGCCGGATTTGCAGGCCTGACACATAAAAGGTGAAAGTCATTCGAGTCTTTAGAGGTACAACAACTGTAAAAATAAAGCAACATAATGAAAATTAATACTTACACCGTATACTGATAACCATTAACATTGCCTGCCTGACATATTAATTTACCACCATGATCTTTAACCAATTCGTCTAACGTAGCAGCAACCTAAAAGGCAGTCGGCAAACATTAGAAATGGTCTATGCGAGGTATAGTTTTAATTGAATAGTAACAGACGCATACTTTATCGTGATTTTCCTTGAGTTCTGAACGTAGCATTAATTGCGCTTCGCTGAGCGGTTCTTCGGCACATTCCAAGTTTAAAGTCATGTGAGATGGTCGGGTGTTTGTTACCGAGCGTGTAATTAATCGAGTCTTTGGCATTTTTATAATGCAATTGATTTCTCAGAAACGTATGAAAACTTCTAGAAAAGACAACATACATACATATGTAAATGTAACCGACAACTATACACAGTATAGTACAGCTTTTTTACCGCATGCTAGATTTTCATACACACCTTTTCTCCTTTTCAATCGCAGAAGCAACGCTCATTCATACTTTGCAAACTAAACAGAATCTTTTGTCAACAACACAAGTTGCTACACGCTACAGCTTCTCGTTCTCCCTCACATAGAATCACATATAGACAATATAGAACATAGAATTACATATACATAGAAATCGTTGTGTCTACTACATACGATCGTCCAACTCTCGGAAATAAATTACATATGTGTACGTACGCGTGTATATACGTATGTATTGCGTACATACATATTACATACATACGGCGGCGTCGGTGACGCCGCCACAACAAACTCGGCAGAAAGACGTAACTGTAATGTAACGTTAACGATTTGAATTGTATACACGTAGGTAGGTATGCAACGCCTACGTTGTGCACGCGAGGGAGTAACCATGCCAGATAAGAAATGAGACACCATCAATCGTGTTGCGATTTGCGATATTTAATAAACCCGAGTCACAGAATACTATATATGTACATATGTGTAACCAGAATCGAAATTCCTGTTGGAACTTTTGATGAGCATAAGGCTGAAATTTTTAATCTACCATTTGTACAGCGCCAATTAATCAGTGGGAAAACGCTGAAACTGTTAGTCGAACACGACTGTCGGTAACTTGTGCTTAGCAGTTTCAGCCTTTTGCCACTTAGTAGTTGGCGCTATACATACGGAGCCTGAAACAAGCTTCTTGATTTCGGCACAAGAGGCACCACTATTGCCCCGATTTATGGCGATTTTATGGTACATGCTGTAAAAGCGGCAAAGATCATCTGTTCTTGTTATTTACAATAACAAATGGACGTTCTTTGCGTAACGTAGATACAATATATTTTCCTCTACATTTCTATAGCCTGAAAATATTTTCTCCACATGGCCATTTTGAGATTGATACCATAATTTTTAGGCAGGGCTGTTTAAGTCTTTTTCGGGGGCGGGGTGGGGTAGCAAAAGGGGGAGCAGGGCATCACTGTCCTCTTCAGAATTCGCATACATATATCGATACATTATTTTGTAAATAAATTCTTCCGCGGTTGAAATGTACTTGACTTAATTTTGATTTAACGTATAGATACAGTGAAAAGAAGACAGGGGGGCGTAGAAAAATGGATATTCAGAAATATAAATGTTTGTGTATTCCTTGTACAAGTTTTTCATATGTGCAATGAAATACATTTTAATAGAGAAATTGACATGTTTGAAGAATTAGTGCGACAAGAGACAGGAGAACTCAAGTTTTTGTTGATTTGTATTCGGACGATCGAAATTCGTTTGATTTTTCTAATCGTGATAGCTTTCTTTTTCCGTAGCGTTGCCAGCGCAGTCCGGTAACGGCAACGTTTCATGTTGATAGATGACCGGCCAATGACGAGCAGAATACGCTGGTAATTGTCGATAGAACGAAAGATCTTTGGAGAAATAATAGGGATAATAGGTTTCGCTGCAAGGTCGCCATTGGTCGCGATTGAAACCTACATAGCACCTAAAATATACTTGAGATATCACTTTTGTTATGTCAAGGTTATGTCACCCGTTATCGTTGTATCGTGATCGTTGTGTACCAGGGATAATGATATCCTTGTGAGAAGCCGCATTTGTGATCAGGTTCGCAACAATAATCCCAGGTACCGTCTTCAGAGTTTCCATCGATTTCACAAGACCAAAAGCCAGCCACCTCGTTTCGTTGACAGAGCGTGCCGTTCCTGCAAGGGTGGCCGCTCACCGTGTACCGTTGGAATATCGACAGTGTGCGCGCTGCATAAGAATGATAATGTGAAACAGAAGCGATTAGTCAACGAATCGATTATCCACGGTTTATTCGCTTGTTCAGAGTTTCTGCTTGACTTACAGTGTAAGTGGAACTGTAGATCGAACTCGGACGGTCCGGGTACTCCAGACTGGGAACCATCGTCGGGCGACGATGGTCGGACACCGCTATCGTGGCTATCGACGTCGCCGACGAGGTCTGTCTCGTGGCCATTGTCTCGCTCGTAGTCGCGTCCGTACGGCTTCGGCTGGAATTGGTTCCTTGCGCGCGAGAAGGAATGGAAAGTCGATC
This sequence comes from Augochlorella aurata, assembly GCA_028455555.1. Classification (NCBI taxonomy): domain Eukaryota; kingdom Metazoa; phylum Arthropoda; class Insecta; order Hymenoptera; family Halictidae; genus Augochlorella; species Augochlorella aurata. Next base: position 10,287,254 of record CM052165.1, on the reverse strand, counting down.
CGGTCCCGTCAATCTTCTCATCGAATACGATTTGTGGATTCGACTGATCCAACGTGGAAGGCAACGACGCCGACAGTTGTCCACGGTCTTTGAATATTGACGCGACGTTCATCTCGTAAAGCGGATTCGTTGAAAACCCGCAAGATGGTTCGAGATCTTTCCACATATATAATACGTGGCTGTCGTCGTGAGTATAGTCTAAATTTGGTCTTAGGTCTTGTATGGATATGTCGCTCAACCAACAATTGTGTTGGGTATCGTCGGCGCTAGTCCGCCTACGAATAATATTCGATGATTGGTATCATTTTGTACGCAGAGAAACGGGAGATGAATAGATTCTCCCTGGTGTGGACAATATGAAGAAGATAAATTGTGAAAACTATGAAAATGGTAAAACAGTATATGTGCTCACATGTAGTTGAACGACATGCACGGTATCGTACTCGTGTATCTCATTAACGAACACCTCTGCCGACACTCCGATTTCGTAGGAGTCCGCGACGAAGTCACTATTGCGTGAGACATTAATTTGCATGGCTTGTGATAACGCGCATAACAAAGTTCGTCGGAATGCGTCGGAAGGGACCCCTTTTCGTAGAATGCGGTCAACTCGGGAACCGATGATACCAAAGGATACGTTCCACAGCCGTGGTTGAGGCTGCTTCTTTCGTACAATTCAGCGCCATCCATATCGGGCATATCGACGGGATCGATGCTACCCGATGGCCAATCGCTTAGAAAACAATTCGGTTCTATATGACCGCCTTGTAGACCGCGATCGCGGTCTCTGGTTGTTGCGTAGACAAAGACGAAGCTCTTACAGAGAAATTCTTGCGACATTGTACAGGCAAACTGACATTCTCCCAAATTATGCGCGAACGTTGGCTTTCTTGTGATGTCCGCTGGTATACCAAATCCGCTCCTCACTCTTGAGAAACATTCTTCCGCGGGCAGCTCACTCGTTTCTACTTTCGGGTAGCAAACCTTTGAATCTTGAACCAGTATGTAGACGTTGTAATCTCGATCTGGCTCGAGATCCGTGTAAGAGCTGAGATCTTTATGCGAAAGATCGCTGAACAAGCAATTGTCGGTCGGATTCGTAGTTAACACATTGTATCTGTATTGGGGGGAGGGAGGGGAAGTAAAAACGGATGATAAGACAGACAGCGTCGTGTGTATAGTATGATATAGATATAGATATAGATATAGATATAGATATAGCTATAGATATAGATATAGATTGAGATAATTGGCATTTGCATTTACCATGTACATGCGAGTTTCAATAAGTATAACGCATACGTAGGACAGTAGGTAGTACGTACGCGCGCTAACGTTCGCACTGACCTGTAAGCGAAGCTTCCGCAGGCGAAGGCTGTTTCGGCGAGGCAAAGTTGTTCGCATTGCTTCGGGTCGCGCGCGAGACAAGACTTTCGTAAAACGTGTCTACCGAGCTTCGAGCCAGTTGCATACGTAATGAAACATCTTGGTCCGGTTGGTGTCGCGTCGCGTGTATCCCCGAAACCGTAGTCTTTCGAAGATGCAACAGCAGGGGCGTAGTAACTATCGTCGTATCCGAACGCGCTGCCGTAATTGTAGAATTTGTCCGAGGAACGTTCGTTGTCTCGTGCATAGAAAGTATTGCGTTCCAATGATTTCTCCTCTAAATGGTAGCCGGGAAATGCTGACGATTTTACGTTTGAAAATCCATCTTGGACGTGGCCGCGGAAAGAATTGCCGAATACAGGGCTACCCACCGAATTTCTCTCGTTACCGTACCAACTGGAAGCTGCGGTTTGACGGAAACCAAAGTCTACGGACCATAGGTTCTAGTTAGCTTTTCGCAACGCAATGTGCACGTAAGAAAAGTCTTACCGTAAACTATGTAACATGGCCGTTGTAAGGCTGTAAGCTTCAAGCTGTAAGCTGCAGATTGTAAGCTGTAACTGTAACTGTAACTGTAACTCACCGTTAAGACGTTCTCGCGAGAATTGTTCGTTGAACCGTGGCCCGTGCTTAGCGAACAAGTCCCGAATCGATTGCTGACTTGTCGTCGATGGATACGTTGTTTGATGACGCGAAAAGTCTGTAGGAAGAGATTGTTGCCGGAAAAGATCGCTATCGCTGTTCCCGTCGTCCTGTTCGATCCGCGGCCATGATCCAGTTGGTCGGTTTCGTTGGAGAAGCGTATCTTTCACGCCGCTTTCCGTAAAAGGCATACAATTTCGATCTCTTTCGTAGTAATCGTATCGGGAATCCATTAAAAAGTCTTTGTCGACATTCATGCGAAAGTATGGCGTAGCTGTCAGTTCGCACGAATTCTTTGATCCATTTGTCCGGTGCCTTGAAATTACAATGCATTCGTGTTTGGTCATCTATGTATTCAAATGAATTTTCATTACGATTGATTTATCGTGTTGGAATGATAATGTTCGTAATTGGTAAAGAAACTGACGATAAGTAGCGTTTTACGATATCAAAGTAATAGAAGATGGTTGCTTCGCATACCTGTAGTTGAAACCTTTACAGTCAAACATTCTCTCGCGTTCGCACGCGCGATGACACTCCTGCATGCTTTCACAATCAACGACACGCTCGACAAGCAGTTCCATCGTCTTCTTACCTGGTTGTAGTTTGCGATGACATGTCACCACTAAATGGCACAATAAATTTCGATTATGCTCGTCGCCGTACGTCGTCGGTAGAAATAACGCGATGTATGTGGCAAGTAGCCATTAGTGATTATTAGTAGTTAGTAAGTAAACGTGGCAAGTACGTTTCATACATCTCCCGGAGTAATATTTTTATCTTTCTCATCGTAGAACAGTAGAATGGTAGAACGCACGAACGCACCGGTGCTAAACTTACACGTGAAATCGTTCTTGTCAACTTTCTTCCATGTCAAGGTTGAACTTTGAACGATAGGAAGAAGGACCAGCGAAAGCACAAAAGACCACCACCGCAACCACCACCGGCACCACGATTTCCTCATTTTTCTGAATTTCTCTGAATTTTTCTGAATTTCTCTGAATTTCTCTGAATTTCTCTGAATTTCTCTGAATTTCGAATACCTACACGAGGAGAATACAACAAATCTTTTGTTTATATAGTTTATCGGTATAAAATATAGGGCCAGTTGCGTTGAGTACTTAAAGCCTCGACTGCACACATGTTATACGTTTCCATGTACCTATACATATGTTGCGCGTAGGTACCAACTTATGTGTACATATTGTAGAATGGTTATACACGCGATACTGCGATTGCGAGGGTGACTAAACGCGCGAACAGGACGACAAGATAGAAATTGTAAGACGCGCAAGAAATAATGGAGAAAATACAGTCGTATGTGGTTTTATAGAAAAGTGAACGTTTCCGCAAGAATAGTGGAAGGGAAGAGGGGGGGGGGGGATTGTTCGCGCGTTGGAGGAGGAATGCCGCGTCGTTTGAGTTTTTCGACGAGATACGGCTATTTTGAACATGTAGCGGATACATTTGACTTGTCCCGAAATGTTTGATCGAAAAGATTCCTAGGCAACACTATTTGCTGTTCTGCAAGCGTGTACCGAATCATAGAACGTAACATCTATTTTCTCTTTTATTAAACGCGTACGCTTGTATGTACGTATTGTTTGATTTGGATCATTCGCACGTACACACATCGACGCGCATCTTCCTTGTGTCCTCTCATCACTAGTTTCTTTGTAATAGAATGATTCACACGAGAAACCAATGTGCAACATCTTATAGTATCCTTCGAGGTCCGCCATCAAGGACATATAGTACAATTATTTCAACTAGCCTGCCGTTCTTGTGATCGCGATGCGCTTGCAAAAGATCTCTTGTACAATTATTGCAATCGGGTCGATTGAAAGTTTTGTAGAAAATGTCTATAGTGTTTGCGTACATTGATTTTCAGAGGAAATGTAACGTTGATGGCGATTCTGATAGCGTTGTAAGAAGAGAAAGAAGGAGAAGCAGAAGGAGAAGAAAAGAAGAAGGGAGAATGTAATATGGCAGAAAATTGTCGTAGAAAATTTCCAGACACTCACCGAAAGGATTGTTCGATGATTTCTGTTGGTTCCTATTGGCAAGGATGTCCAAGACCCTACGGTTGTCGTCACCGGGTAGGAAACGTCCGTCACTTGTGAGTCTTAAAATTCGAATAAAACTATATTTCTGCATCTTTTGACACGATCTTTTCACAAATTATTCGATAGTTTGGGTATTCCAAGATGTTAATGTTGCGGTGATGCAATGCAGTGAACGAAAGTGGTGAAAGAATCAGGATAAGATAAAACTAAAGAAATACGATCGAACAGATATTACCTCGAAGTTGAGAAGGTACGAAAGAACGTCGAGGATAGGGGTTTTATCGGTTTTCGCGAAGAACTATCGTCGGTACGATCAGGTGTATCGTTTCCTTCGGTATTTGATCTGTCGGCAAATTCGATCATGAAACGGCCATAGGAGCGGGCAGCATTACACCATGGATAAATTTGTTGTTTTTTGACATACACGTCATAGTCGGGATTGATTTCCAAATCCTTAAGGTCCGGTATACGTGTGCTCAATGCACAGGTACCATTACCCTTTGCGCCAACGCTGACAAAAGATTGAAAATTCAAAGAGGGAAGGACAGAGGAAGAGAGAGAGAGAGAGAGAGAGAGAGAGAGAGAGAGAGAGAGAGAGAGAGAGAAGAATGGTAGTAAGTTTCGAGGGCCGAAGATGTAATTTATCCAAGTTTTCCTTACCCAAACGTGAACGAATTGCAAATAGGTTTGCTTTCTGAACACTGTTCCTCGCATTCTGTTAAGCCTGTGACCTCGACTCGCAAAACGATGTCCATGTCGGATAACTTGGACCCCACGGATATTCTTGCGTAACAATCTGAGAGAAGAAACGTTATTCTTTTGAACAGCTCAATTACCATGGAAGTTGAGCGCCGCAAAAATTTTACCATTTCCAAGAACGGCTAAGCGATTATCGATCATTAGACACTGGGATCGGAAACATTGTCCAAAAATATTAAATAGATGAAATGCAACAGAGAATGAGAAGAGGGCACATCTTCGTTTAATCATGTTTTACAGTTTCACTATGTTACTTGGATTAATTTGAGGATATCATACGATATCCTGTATGCTATATCTTATTGTATATTGTATTACTGCACAGATATGTATAATCTCGCGATATCACATAGATTCGCGTTCACATAGGCTCGTGCGTATCATCGATACGATGCAACGAAATGTGCTACACTGGATATACATATTTCCTATCCTATTATGCGTGATCAGCGATCTGAACTTCACCAAAGTTCCCATCTAACTGTCGGACGGTGTCGGACCACTCTCTCGTACGAAACGTAATAGGAGCTCTCTAAAGTGAACATTACGTTAGAATCGTTTCTCTGTTGTTGGTCTCCTTCTTTCTCGCATGTAAGCATAAAGGAACTCTTCGAGCCATACACCTGCGCACCTCGTACATTGTATTATAATACGAACACGTATACGTGTATATGTATGTATCGTATAGCGTGTAGCAAACAGCGAGACACAATGTCTCGGCGCATCGTATCGCGAGCCTTTCTTCTCGCACACAGGTCCAATTCAAAGTCCTACTTCCGTGACAATACACTTGTACATTTAAGTTCGTCTGGAACAGCTCGTAAGGGAACATTTTAATTGACTGGTTTGTCAAACGTAACGTTCGATGTGTCTGGAACAGAATGTCGGGCTTTGAAATTCTCACGCAATCGATCATAATCGTAATTGTAACCGAAACCGATTAACAAGCCATCAAAATCTCCAGTCAGCTACACGATTTCATTGTTGTGTATGTGGTAGGAGCTTTGACCGACTCGCTTTTATAGTATTATGCGATTTAATGCGAGACTCGCGTGTAATCGCGTTTCAGTGTCCTTATTTTGAATCGCTGTACAGACTGTAGACACAAGTAGTAGATTATTACTACGGGAATACTTACGTAACCGAGAATGAGATAAGTTAAAACAAAGCCGAGACGCGTCACGCTTCCTGAGGCCTGGCCCAAAGACAGAATGATTCATCTTCCGATTATCGTTCCGGACTCGGCTTAAGCTTGAAATGCCTACTCTTTCTCTCCAATTTTGTTAGCGAGTCTTTGCATCTCGGGTAATTCTGATCGATGGAGGAAAGCATGTATGTTCCAATGTTTTTTGTTTCGCAGGAAAACAATTGATGAAGGACTTTTCGGTATTAGCGCAGAACGCATCGAATGTTCTCTTATTTTATTGAAAATATATTATAGAAAGACTGTTAGGTGAACCATAAAAGTAAAACCACGCTTACAACTACAGGGCTCCTCTGTGGGATATCTTCGTAGAAATCGTTGATCGAGGACGCAAAGAATTTGATGACAGGTTTCTCATTGATATGGTAAACGTACATCACGATTTCTATGAAATAGTAATAAACGGGCGTTAGAACGTTAGAGAGTTGAATCGCAAGGCAAAAATTAGCAACATCTGCGCGACTGTTCGCCGCGTGCATCGCGTAGCTCATGGACAACTCCAACGTTTTGAGCTGTCCCGAGTTCAATCGATGTGAGGTCAGATTCGGTCGACAAGAATCGGACAAGCCCTCTGCCGATATCTAGAAACACGTTCTCGATGCCTTCGTTCTGAACCACCGATGTCTCGTGGTAGGCCGCGCCAATTTCAGTCGCGTAAGCTCGACCTTCCTCGGCGTCTACTTGCCGTTTCTCCTTTAAATCCGATTTATTACCGATCACGACCAACACGATGCTCTCCTCAACATTTTGACGAAGCTCCGTTGCCCACTCCTTCATCGCCGTGAACGTGTTGTATTGAGTTAGATCGTACACCAGCATAGCGGCCTTCACATTTCGATAATACATCGGTGCCATCGATTTGAATTTCTCTTGTCCCGCTGTATCCCACACCTGCAACCGATGTGATCGCACTTTATAGATAGATTCGGCCCGTGAATTCGTCGCTTGATCCCCGTCATTATCGCTTTACGAATTCAATTTCTATCGTGCAAGAATACAGTTGTACATATACGGGTTTTCGAAGACGATACTATTCGTATGTAGAACAAAAGAGATTTAATTATGCTGGTCAAAGGAGATTCGTTTCGTATCAGGATGAACTTGTAAATGGAAAGAGAAGAAAGACGAAAGTATGGTTGTTCTGACCTCTAACGTTTGGAATTTAGCAACATTATACCTTCAGTACTATTCTTGTATTTCCGACGGTCAGGTAGCACGTAGAATAACACGCACCTATCGTCGGATGAATTTGTTCGTACAGAGTTTTCTTCGTGTAACGATAGATTATACTTGTTTTTCCGACACCTGAAAAATTAACGAGTCCTGCAGTTCGTTTTGGCTATAGCCGTGTATGCCTAGATTGTAATAGTCCGGTCATCCATTTATTTATATATATATGTATATATATATATATATATATATATATATATATATATATATTTGTGTGTGTGTGTGTGTATATGCATATCTTTGATCATCTTTGTTATACATACATTACAGTACGCATATGCGCGTGCATACAGCTACAGAGGTACAGTGAGCCGGTATTAATTTTAAACATTTTTCATTCTGGGTACATATATGTATTTTTGTAAGGGCCACGTTTGCTCCGATTCTCGCGACTTTTATGGGCGACTCTGGCGTGTTGCGTATCCATATTCCAAACAGCTATTTGAAACCTAACCTACACAGCAATTTTATAAATGGCTGTCAAACCGCACAACTATATTGTACAAATTTGCAGATAAACTTGAAAGATTTAACCAAATATAAAAACTAATTTGAAAACATAATAAATGATACATCCGTGACAGTTTCGCGTTGTCGAATATAAGGATATATGTACGTATACGGAATGAAATGGCGGTGGGGTAAAAGAAAAGAGAAGTTCAAATTGATAGCAATGTTGGTTGGATGGAAATAAACTTTTGATCGAAGACTCACCTTGGAAACCTAATGCAACAACTTTTCCCTCTACAGTCTCCATCTTTCTCATACCATACAACTATGCATTATTTCTAATTACATACAAAGAGTTCTTGTGTTCCGCTATACATTCGGAGTACCATATAGTACATAGTATATAGTAGCAATGCAAAAGATTATTTTCGTAATACAAATTTAAACACGCTGTTTATGCATCCGATGGTAACTGTGATGGCTGACGACGAGTCGACAAGTATTTCAATTGTCCGTTAGATGGTATCTGTCGATAAATGCGAAACTCTCGATCTCGATTCGTGTCTTTACTTGTGACCTGCAACACAGCTTATGATAACAGACACTGTACAGACAGTGTATGGAATGCGTTGTTGTAAAGCTTGTAAAATTAACGTTGTAACTACTCATCTGGCTGAATAAATGTATGAAAACTATTGCTATATCTGTACCATCACTAATTATGTAATTAATAAAAATAATTGCTCAACTGTCCATGAAAATAATTACCCTTTATATCGTATTTCTGTAGTACATGTTTCATAAATACTATTTATACTCGTATTTATTCATTTATTTACACTCGTATTCATTCAGCACTCGTAGTAGAAATGAAATATACAGGATATTTGCTTCTTGCTAGCATGTCTATTTTTTGCGAACGATCGGTAATACTGAACGCGACATGAAAGTGGAAGGGAACTCCCCAAATGGAAAAGACCATAAACATACAATAGTACGAGTATTACTTTCTCAATAAATTAATTTCTCATCGTTTGTTGCAATAGAACTTGTGACACATTCACCAGAATATAAAATGCAAAGATAGGAACTTGGAAATGCAACAGAAAATAATTTTTTGTATACACCATTTAATTGAGACAAAAGGAAGATTGTTCGTGTTGCAAAGTGAGTATCACATCGAGAAAGAAAAAAAGGAAAAGAGAGAGAGAAAGAGAGAGAGAGAGAGAGAGAGAGAGAGAGAGAGAGAGAGAGAGAGAGAGAGAGAGAGCGAGGAAACGCGTGTAAACGAACAACGGTATTGGAGGGGAAAGGAGAAAGAGAAGGCATAAAGGTGATAGCGTGGTAAGAGGAGTCTTTGGATGCTGTATTTCCGTTCCTCATCAGTAGTCGATCGCGTGTCGCGATGATTCCTTGGTTTGCCCGTGGTCTTGTGTAATGACCGAAAAGGGGAAAAGTATCTTTATTAACTCAACTATGATTCCATCATGAGTCCAACAAAATGTGCAACCTTGATAAAAGACATTTTGGTTTTACAAGTTTTATAAGTGTGATGTTGGATCGCTAATGTACTGGTGGGCAAGTTTTGACGTAGAAAGCAGACGAATGGATAAAGTGCGGCGTTAGTAATTAATCGAAAGAATTTTGAATTTGGTAAGGAGAAAATTGGAAGGTAAAAGATAGGACAGGATAGGATAGAACTGAGAGTTGTATTTAAACGTGGCGATGCATTTGCGGGTGCAGTAATCATTGTCAAAGTCGAAAGTTACCGGTTAACTTTCACTAATAACCAAAGGTGCGATGCTAGCAGAGCGCTAGCGTGGATCAGCGTGGTTGCTCGCGGGAGGAAGAGAACCGGGAACGAGTTACGAGGTAACCACACGGAGAGACGGTGTGCCACTTGTCTTGGTGGCCTGGTTTTACGACCCACTTTTCCACCGGATCACACTGCGCTAGGACGTCTTCGCCACGCTTTGCGAGCACTTACGGTACAACGCGTTACGGGGGAGCAACTTCGGAAATCAAGTCGGCGAGACGATTTTTTCAATGTTCTCGATACCACCCTGTCCACGGGTCAAAGTGAAATAGTCAAAACAGGGGGGACACTGTACGATTTCTTGGTTTCTCCAATTCTGATCGATGGTTGTTTCAAGACCATATTATAGCAGTCGCGGCGCAATAGTTTGTCATAGCACGTAGAACATAGGACGTAGAACACGCAACGTAGAATGTAGAACGGAGAACGCGACACGTAGAACGTAGAACGTAGAACGTAGAACGTAGAATGTAGAACAGAGCACGGAAATCGAGTGACAACCGCTGAAAAATATTAATTTTTGATCGATTGAGAAACGCGTGTTGGACCAAAGGATGCGACAATGCTTCGTCGGCCAGACTATCAACTGGTACGATACTTGTATTCGAATAAGTCGTCAACGAAGGTTCGCGAGTCGCGACAATTCCTCGATCGGTATCGTTGAGTCGAACAATTTGGAAAGAGCCGGGAGAGGAAAACGAGAGAAGAATGAGGAATCGGCCGATCGCGAAGAAGATTTAAAAACTACCTGCGCCGTCTGGAAGTGAGAATCTATGGAAGTTTAGTGTCTTGTTCGGTCGTATGGAATCGAAGAACAACAGCATCAAGGGCAGTTGGTCAGTGTAGATCGTAGATCATCGTCGAAACAGAAAAGAGATGAACTCGTTTGTACGCTTGCTTTTAAGCTTGCTCTTCGTTGGCTTGTATTGTTGCACCGCTGAAAGGAAGAACGATCGGTATTTAGGGAACTTTGGTGAGTTCAGTGATCGATAGGAAAGCGACAGGCTCGTTCACGCGAACCCTTTTAAATAGATATCTTGAAAATAAGCATACGCATCGATAAAAATATTCTTATGAAAAACGCGAACGAGATTATTCCATGTTGTCTTTTCGTATTGCCTGCTAACGCAATTGCTTGCTTCGGTTTTAGATTTAGTCGACGAGGAACCAACGGTGGAAAATGCAGTCGATTCGGAAGGACAGATGAGATTTTTCGACGAACTTGGTCGTAAGTTTCGTACGATAATATCCCACCGAAAATGTCAACGATATCAATCGTAAATTCTAGTACACGTGGACAGTTTTACATCGCAATCTCTACGCCACGACTGAACTAAACGTCGAGAAGGAAAATACCGGTCTACCGTTCGTTAATTTTTTTTATGAAACCTATCGTTAGTTGTTCGATCGTCGTAATCGTCGCTTGCATTTCCAACTGTCTAGTCAAAACTTTCCGAAACAGAGAATTTCCAAAGTTTTCTTATAAACTTGTCGATATCGCGTACGTGTACATAAATAGTTAGTTGCATGTATGCTCGCATCCGTAACGATGGCCAAGTTTGATTTCATCGTTTTGCTTTATAAATGGTTGATTGGCGTATCGTTAGGAATATTTAATACACTGTTTGCAACTACTTTCCACGATCCACGATCGATTGCGTTCGAATTGGATACGATAAACGTGACACGACGCGACAGAAGCTGCCGCCGTAGAAGCACTTTGAATTATCCTAAGAGAAGGAATAGCGAACGAGACGGACAACGAGACCGATAACGAGACAGAGACAGAGACAGAGACAGAGACAGAGACAGAGACAGAGATTGGAATAGAGACCAAGAACGAGTGGGACTAACTTGGTTTGACGCTAGGGGGGAGTCGAAAGAAAAGAAAAAGAAAAGAAAAGAAAGCCGAAGAGAGTGAACAAGAGAGAAGTGGGGAACCTATGTCAGGTCGGAGAAGACACGCCGTTGTTGCGATGGGAAAGCTGATGCGGTGAAAGCCGCGAACGCAACACCTCTCTGGATGCCGGTCGAGTCGAGTCTTGTCAGTCTGTGAAATACTTTAATGCGTGTTAGTTGAAATGGAAGACCGTAAGATCGGAGAGAATCGCTATCGAGCATATCGACAATCTGTACGCTTCGAACTGCGATACTAAAGTGTATTCTACATATATTGTAGCCGTACAATATTTTTTTGATCAATCGCGTTGCCTGTCGCCCTGCCGCGTCGGGTGGTTTCATTCTGGAGGTTTCGAGGCTTCGTGACTTGGGTCGCTCGGGCCCCGCAGCGGCGTTAACATTCGGGCTGTTCGATCGATTCGATTGATTCGATCGAGCAATGGTAAAATGACAGCTGCACGAATCGCTCGGCATTTCTCCAGAATTGTCACGAATCCGATCGATCTATCGTGATAACGAGCAAATGCGATTTTCAATGAAGTCGTACACTTTGGTCGTACCCTACGAAACGATAACTGACTTTGGGATAGTTATGATATGAATTGCAACAGTTGGTTTGCTTCAACATCGTTTATTCGAATCATTTTAGAAGTTGGATCATGAAATTCATCGTCGTTGCGTGCATGCTCTTAATTACGGCCAGTGACGCGTTCAATTACGCTGCGTACGATGACTACGATACTGTAAATTACGATCGTTCAATTTTATCTTCTGTCTCGCCTATGCCGCCAATGTCGGCCATGTCGCCGATCACGATTTACGACTTGTTCTCGAAATTGCACCCGACCAAGCTGCCATTAGAAAGCACGCGAACCGAAAACTTTACGTTGCTCACCGTTGACGATATTCGTCTTGATCGACTGAAGGATCACGCCTCGACAAACTTTCGGGCTCAAGGTGGCCGACAATCGACTGTAAGAAAACCCAGAGAAGTAAAAAGATTAGGGAACAGTCGAACGCCGACCAAGTTGATCGAAAAAAGGAAAGACAACGGCATCTCCGTCCAAGAGGTCGATGCAGCAAAGTGTTCCGATTTAAAGAGGAACCAACTGCGGAAGGAGAATTGCGAAATCAACGAAAAATCTCGGAATATCATTACCGGACTTCGAAATCGGTCTTTACGCACGGTAGGTTATTTGAACGGAATAAGCTTGTTCGGGAATACGGCATTGGTGGAACAGGCGAGTCGAACGAAACGAGTGGACGGTAGGGAACCTGTAAACGAATCCGACGATGATTTCCATGAAACTCGTGATTTAATATCCGGCGAGATAAACGTGTCGCAGCCGAGAGAAGGAAAAGGACCAAACAACGACGAAGCTAACGAGCTAGAAATATTTTTGGATCAACTCAAGAAGCGTGGAATTAAAGGTGACTTGGAGAAATTGGTAGCAACCAGCCATCGACAAGGAAGGAGGCGAAAATTCAACAGTCAGCAACAGGGTACCATTCTTGTCGAGGCTCTAAAAAAGAAACGAAATTATACAGGGGATCATCGTGGTCATAACAATGACCTTCAAAACAGCATAATGGATATACTGGGTAGAAGTACGTTTCCGAAACAAATATTTCAAATTTAATAATCGACAGTTTCCTTCAAACATAATGTTTTACTAAACATTACGCGTAACAATACGTAATCGAACCCGAGACAAAATACCAGATATACACACGTAGAAAGATGAACGGTGGACGGTGGAAAATAGACAGGGGACAGTGTACAGTGGACTGTTGACGCTGAACGGTGAACGGTGAACGGTGAACGGTGAACGATGAACGGTAAACGCTGAATGCTCAACACGGGACGGATGTCGACCAACGGTAGATGGTAGCTGATAAACGATAGACGAAAGACGAAAGACGAAAGACGAAAGACGAAAGACGAAAGATAAGGTGCAACAACAGAGGGTTGAAAAATCATTGATATTTAAGAAAAATTGATCGCGCTTAGCGTAATTCGATACCTGGAAGAATCGCGTATCCCGTTGCATTTGGTTTTCCTGCACAATCTCGCCACTGTGCGTTGGGCAAAGGATTTCACTTATGAAACCATGGTTCGAAACGAAAGCAGTCGGGTATTTATCTGAACAAACAGACCGAAAGACAGCAATACCCACAACGCAACAGGATGATGTATACATACATATAGTATAGATATAGAAGCAAACACAACAACATGCGATGCAATGTAGCATGCGTAACAGGAGACACGAGACGCGAGACGCGAGATGCGAGACGCGAGACGCGACACACGTAGCACAAAATATTAAACACAAATCATCGCGAATAGGAATACATATATATATACAAATGCTGTATATGTAATAGGTACCACGTGAAAGTTGCAAGACGTCACGAACGATCAAAAATTCTTCGAGGTGTATGAAAAGTAAACACGCGTCCGTCCGGTTTATCCGTGTACGCTGTTGGAATACGTATGTATTTCGTATTCCGGTAAATGCTTCTGCTAAAGTTGTTTGTCACGGGAAAGGCGTATCATTGAACGAAGGTATACGAGCGCGTATGCGGCGAAAGTAGCGAAATCTGAACATTGTCCAAGTATGTTTGTACACGTTGTCATCTACATCCGTGCACCCTATGTTTCAGTGATACCACAAACGTGTACGTACAAAGGAGCAACTTTCGACTGCGGTCTTAGCATCAGTTGCGTCCTCGGTGGCGGCCGTCCTGTCGATCTGTGTTCCGGCGGATTGATTTGGAGTTGTTGCGTCGACGACGACGATATCCCCGATAAAATACCACGACCGACCGTCGGATTACTACAGAACGCCAGTAAGTCTTCCTCTCGGATGCTACCAATTGTTACCATTTCGTACCCTACGAGACGTAACTTGATTTTTTTTTTAACGAGGTTGCGTTATTCGTTTGCGATTCGTTGCGGTCGTGTAGCACGTTAATATTATCCGGGAAGAAGTTTCGATGTCGCGAATGAGAGAAACGTGTAAACCAGACCTAGAACAAAGTGGAAACGAATTATCGAGTTTTCTTCTTCCGATATATGCGAGAAACTAAAACGAGCAAAGGTAAAAAGTGGCGGTGAAAGGGGCGAGGGAAAGAGAAAGGAGGGATCGGGGAACGGTGAACGGTGAATGGGGAACGGGGAACGGGGAACGGGGAACAGGGAACGGGGAACGGGGAACGGGGAACGGGGAACGAGTAATGGGGAACGGGGCACGGTGAACCAGAAGATGGGTGAGATGGAAAAGAGAAGCAAGGGACAAAGAGGCGAGCGGAAAAGAGAGAAAGGAGCTGGGAAGGGAAAGGGGAAAGGGAAAAGGGAAAAGGGAAAGGGAAAGGGAAAGGGAAAGGGAAATCGGAACGGGTACGAGTTCGAATGTGAAAACAAGATTGTTCAAGCCGAATCTCCTGCATACGCGCTGAAGCGTATGCCGAGATTCGAGTTGAAAAAGCAGAAGACGTAAAATCGAGGTTGTTTAAACGTATAGCACTTTCGCTAAACTTGGGACATCAGCATCCGTACATGGACGATGATGTTCAAATCTACGAGAACGCGGCAAGGCCGACCAAGCCGATGCACACCGGTCAGAACGAGCATCGACCCAGCCACGTGCACGCGGACAACGCGAACAAGCCTTCGACCATTTACGAATCATCGCAAACATGGAATTACAATCGGCCCGTATATACGAGCCGTCCTACGTTTTACCATCCGACACAGCTCGATTATCCTCAAGACGAATACGGAACCGATTATCCCGATGCGTTGGGATTGCATACACCACACGAGGATGCGACAAACTCCGTGGATTATTCCAAATATCGTGGTAATCCGCATCAGATCCACAAGTCGCACAAATCCAAACACTCGTATATTGCACCGATCGTAGTTGATTTCGATTCAAACGCAAGCTCCTGCTCGTAGCAATTCGCTTTACACGTACATACATGATATATCGTTGCGTTGCGTGTTCTATTCGCATCTATTCGGCTTGCTATATATCCGATATCTTACGTGTCTCTGCGAATTCGCGCACGCACACGCACAAGCACGCGCACACGACATGCACGCGTACGCGGGTGCACAGAGTCACGGTACGAGTATAACGTTGAAGGATTACTGCTACGTAGCGATATCGTATCAAACTGTGTTCGCTGTTCTTCTCTGTGCCACTTTGCACGCTTTTTCGGGAAACTACACGCCCGTCGTAGAGAGGCAGAGGTAGCTAAAACGAGCAAGAGGCGCGGCGCGCCGCGATAGAGGAGATTCGAATAGGGGGAACAAGAATTTTCCCTCTCGAGAAGAATCATCTCTCGATTACACGATCGCTTTGCATCTGAATGCGAATCGCGTGGTCGACGAATCTGCTAACGAAACGAACCACCAGCGCTCGCCGTCAGTTTCCTCTCTTACGATCAGATCATGGCCACGATTCACCGTACGCTATACTTTGTTATCTTCGACACGGTACACCACGCAATGTACGAGCAACGCATACGTAGCAAACGCGTGCGGTGCACAGCGTACTCTATACATAACAGGTAATAGCGTATAGTAAGAGTATAACATCGCTGTTTATCCGTAGGCAATTAAACACGAGCGAAGAGTGTTCCGCGTATAATCCTCTGTTTCGTATGGTTCCCAGGTTGCGGAGAACTTTATACGAGAAGCAATAGAATCGTTGGTGGGCATAGCTCTAGTTTCGGCACTCATCCGTGGCAGGTAAGAGGGAGGAGGCAAGACCGATATTTCGAGTTTTATCGAGAGTTCGACGTTTATCCCGTTTGTTGCGTCATTTTGAAATTTCAGGCGGCGATAATCAAGTCGGGGTTCCTAATGAAGAAATTATCGTGCGGCGGCGCTTTACTGAACAACAGATGGGTGGTGACAGCAGCTCATTGCGTCGCAACGTCGGTATTTTCATACGTTTAATCATCGACGAAACGAGCACGTGACTCGCGACTCGCGATCATTCGAATCATTCGGGTTTCTATGTTTGTTGTTTCTTTTCCCACGTAGGACTCCGAACAATAACTTGAAGGTTCGCCTCGGCGAATGGGACGTGAGAGACGCGTCGGAACGATTGCTGCACGAAGAATTCAATATCGAGAGGAAAGAGGTAGGCCACACGCGGCTATTTCAAGCTCGCTGTTCGAATATGAATCTCGTCGATGAGTTCCCATTGAAAATCATAGGTGCACCCGCAATACTCGCCGAGTGATTTTCGAAACGACGTGGCGTTGGTGAAACTGTCTCGGACGGTAGCGTTCAAACAGCACATAGTCCCCGTTTGTTTGCCAGCGAAAAATTTGAAAATCTCTGGACGCACCGCGACCGTCGCTGGCTGGGGTAGAACCAGACACGGGCAAAGCTCCGTACCGAACGTCCTTCAAGAAGTTGACGTCGAAGTACGTAGGAAAACAAGCATGTAGCGAATCTAACGCTACCAGCGATCGCCGATCGCCGATCGCCGATCGGACTCGTCGCTGTTTTCCCTTCGCGACGTCGCCATTGAATCATTGCGACTGAATTTTCAGGTAATTCCTAACGAAAGATGCCAAAGATGGTTCAGAGCAGCCGGAAGACGAGAGACGATTCACGATGTGTTTCTGTGTGCCGGTTACAAGGAAGGTGGACGAGATTCTTGCCAGGTACGTTCTGCGACTGCATGGCTAACTTTCAAACGGTACGGAGAAAACGGGTTATCGTCCTATATATATCTGTATGTATATGTGTATGTATATGCATATATATTTGTACAAATTCGTGTTGAAACAGGGTGATTCTGGCGGACCGTTGACCATGTCCGTCGAAGGAAGACACGTACTAATCGGTCTCGTGTCCTGGGGTATCGGATGCGGTCGTGAACACTTACCCGGTGTATATACGAATATTCAGAAATTCGTACCATGGATCGACAAGGTGATGAGTTAGGCAACTTCGTGTCGTCTACGATCAATTGTAATACCTACGTATGTATACTAAGACGAATAATACGAAGATGGACGACGTGTACTACGCGACATAGTATTATGGCGCGAGACACGTTAAGCACTCACATGAAATTGTAAACGCGGCAACGACAACCAAAGTTTACCTTATACCTATACACGTTATATTTAAGCTTTCCCTAAGCAATCGTTCAACTATTCGAAATTCTATCCTATATCTCTATTATGTCCTATATGTCGTTATCTATTCATCGATTTTTTCTAATATGTACAAATACATGCGCGTACAGATACATTGAAATTGTAGATGGATGAAATATGTCCGCATGGCGACGACGACGACGACGACGACGACGACGACGTGTATGTACCTAGAATAATCGTTAGACTCGCGTAAACGGTAAGAAACCTTTCAACGGGTACTCGAGAAAGGCTGTTGTCGCGTAAATCCCATTAGACCGCTATACTCTTAGTTTTGTCATTTAGGAAACGCAGCACCGCGGCACCACACCGTCGCGCGTCGCAGCAGATTTCCAACAATTTCAAGTTAGATACCTACGTTATCGAAGAAGATTTCCTCGGTTATCGGCAATCGATGTAATCGCGAATCATCGGTGATTTTATGTCTTGCAATCGTTATCTTCAACGTTAACCGACGCTATAATTTATAAATGCTTTTTCTTTTCAATCGACTGAAACAGAAATAATCGAGAAGAGGATATAATTTGACGGAGGATATAATTTCACTGATTGCCTCGAATATCAAGAGTATTTGTTGTTCGCAGTATCTAGTATTCGGTATTCGGTATTCGGTATTCGGCATTCACAGAATTTAGTGTTCGGCATTAGGCATTCGGTATTGAAGAAAGGAGCAGATCAACCATCATGTATGTATGTATGCCATCCGGCAGATGCAGAATACCAAGTAAAGATATCGTTGGAACCAAGACCTTCCGAACAATACCTACTCGACAAATTGCGATACGTTCGACGGAACTTGTATCTATACAAGATACAAGGAACCGTTGGATTTTGTCAACGAGATTGCGTGAAACACGCGATAAAGTCAAACCGATTATATCACTGTCTCTCAACGTAGATGCGAATACGTGCAATGCGTTACTAGCCGAATTATCGAATGCGAGTGTGCATGTATCTACAATGCATCAACCTGCACACTGTATATCGTATGCCGTATGATATCGTATCATGCCGTACCATGAGAAGCGAATATTAACGTCTTCAAGGAATTTCAGTTCTGCAATGTTGTATCGATCCACGGAGCGGTTTTCTGCGTTGGTTTCGTAATTGGCTGAAACGTCTGTTTATAAAATCGATAGAACGGTGTAACGGTATTACTATAGGCCGTAGGGAACGAGATGCTAAGATCGTTGATAACGGCCAACGATGATAGCCAAGAAGACAAGTTGGTTGCTCTGCGGCTACATGAATGGTTGAATGGTTGGACAAATGGGTGGGGTATCGGATAGGTATCCGGCCGCTGTGACTGCGACTGTGACTGCGACTGTGACTGTGACTGCGACTGTGAGAAGCATAGCAGAATCCCACTCTTGCTCTCGGCGATGGCTTGGCAGCAGCCGTAGGGGTAAAGAGCAAGAAAGATGGTCGGTGCACAGACAAAAGAGAAGCTGCGGAAAACAAGGTGGAGGACGACGCGGTGCTGTATGTATTGCTGGTGGTGATGATGGTGACGGAGGCGGTGGTGGAGGTGGTACCGATGCTGGTCGTGGTGGTGGTGGTAGTGGTGGTGGTGGTGGTGGTGGTGGTGGTGGTGGTGGTCGCGATGGTAGTGGTGGTAGTGATGTGGTGGTGGTGGAGGCGTAGGTGGTGGCAACGGAGAAAGAGGGCAAGCACGGGAAGGGAACAGGTGAAACGTTGAAACGGAGGCGCGCAGGGTAAGTTGCTAATTAGAGCCAGATTAAACGCTTGTCTGGGGAACCATTTTCGTTGCCGTTCCTCGCCGTTCTCCGAAGAGGATGAGTGCGAAGAGCCAGTCGTGCCCTGGAAGAGTGGGGGTTGAAAAAAGGCGAGCAGCCAAGGGTGGCTAAAGTTGCAACAGAGAGGGGATAACTCGACTCCGGTTGGAGGCAGGACCGAGCTTAATGAAAAGTGTTTGCCCCGTAAAAGTTAAGATTAATTGGCGCTCGGGGGGTGGTTACCGCGGTAATCAGCCGAAGCCAGTGGTTTTCAAACCTGGCGTAGTTGCTAGAAACTGCCACCTTCCTCTTTCGCTTTGTTTTCTCTATTTTCCGTTCCGATTATCTCTTTCAGGTAGAAGCAATGGCTCTACGTTGCATTACCGATCGGCTCCAACTATTATTCTTTATTTGGTTCGCTCTGTCGAAGACAGGCGCAGAAAAACTATAGCAAACAGCAGACGTAGTAATATTCGATGTCCGTCACCGGTCGTTTATCCGTAAATTTGTATGGATCGTATAGCGGTATACGCATGGTATCCGATGGTATGGCATAAAATGGCATAAGACGCTATATACGATGGTATAGGATGGTATGCGGTGGTATACGACGGACTGTTGCGTGCGGACTGCAGACGCGTTCCGAATTACCGGTTGATTACCTTCATCAGAATTCTATCGCTTTCAATTTCGGTTGAGCGTTGCTGGAACGAGAGGTTAATTTCGCGACACCCAGTTTCATTAACAACGCTATTAAAAGTAATGGTCGATAAGGGCCAAACTCGGTGATACGGCCGCATAGGGGCCGGAAGATTTTAATTACAGAATCGACTTGGAACTCTGAGCGAAACGATAGGAGAGTGCGAAAGTGGCAAAAGACACGGTGTTAGCCGTAACGAGCAGCAACGCGTCGCTACTCGGCAGTATCGTCGCTCGAAAACGGAAAGGAAAAGAAGACAACGAACGAGGCGAAGACGAGCAAAGGCTCTGTAGTAAACTAATGAAAATGCTATACGGTCGACTACAGAACGGATACGCGTCTCTTCTTTGTACGTCTCCTCTACGCGTATACAAGTATGGACGGGGATAACATTCGCTGTAGAAGACCAACCATACTTTTCATATTTACATATGCATGTGTATCTCTACACGAGCCAATGCGTACGTATAGCCGAACGAATCCATGACACCAATTACGATTTATCTATGGGCAGTGATACCATAATCGAGACACCGATCGGAACAGTCTTATCCCCAACAATAAGATAAGAACGGATAAATTAACCATCAAATCGTTAATTACTTTCAAGTACGGATAACAAGACTTTAGACGGTGTACGTTCTAACTCCTTATCGGTGAAATTATAAATATCGACCGATTTGCCAATTAGAACGACCAGTCACGCAATTTATGAAATTGAACTTTGTAATCGAGGCGAGCGAATTCTACAAGCTTCTTTATCACGGTTCACGCGTGCTTGCCGTAGAACAAGAACTTTCGGTATTTGCCTATGCTGGATGCGAAAACGAATGCACAGTCTACGTCTACGTCTATGTCTACGCAAGATCGGAAGGAAAATAAGCTTCGGTTATCGTGACGAAGCATAATCATCGGTTGAAAGCCTTTTATGTTTACACGACTGTCGAGGATGGAAAAGGGCTGTCTAAGAGCACGTATTAACTATTATACTTTCAATATCTGTCGCACAGATATCCTTCATAAGGAAATATTCACGCGTGGCGACGTATCGGACGCGCGCGTACCAAAGTAGACATTTCGATGAAAATATCGATATATTTTAGGCCCGTCGCGAACAGGGAATCTTGAAAAATTTTGCAAAATTCTGATCGCGATATTGTGGGAGTACAGAATTGGAGTAAATGAAATGTGAAACGATAGAGAAATGTTGCGTGGCATGGCGAGGCGAGGCGAGAAAACGCCGACGCGCTACTAATAGGTAGGTACACAGCGTATTAGGCCAATCAGGCGATGCAAAAATGGAATGATCGATCGAACTTTGCGCGGCTCAAGTAAGTTCATGAGCAACGAAAAGTAGAGATGAAACGAGCGAGGGAAAGAGCTGCGTTAGAAGAGTGGTTTGAAAATTTTCTTCCACGAATGCGTTGGACGTGCTTCGATCCTTAAGTAAATAAGGTGGCCTCTCTGTATTATTTGGTTAAAAAGCGGTGACCAGCAAACTTGTACCGTTTACCTTTGACTGATTCTCGTCGGTGCTCCCCGTACCACATTCGACGATTCAACGATTCAACGATTCAACGATTTTCAACGCAGTTTAGAGACGCGCAGAGACACTGCAAGGTCTGTGAAAGTAGTAACGCGATAACGAGAGCAAAGAAAATGGCTGGGGCAACGCGAGCTGTTCAAGAATGTGCGAATTATTCGTGTAATTAGCGTGCGTGTCTTTCCACGATTCTTATGGTTTTCGTAGAGACGAAACAATATTTGAACAAATTCGATACGCTCGACTAGACACTTTAAAAAGCAAAGAGAGTTTATCGGTAGGATAAGCAAATGCGTGGTAGGACTGATATAGTACATGTATATCGTGCGCGACAACCGATAACAGACCGATTACTCGAAAACTGGGCGTGATGCCTATTACGCGGCTATTAGCTGCCCGATAAAACGGTAGATAGGTACGCGTATGCAGGTATACGTATCGTCCCCGTTTCGTTGCTTTCCCGTTGAGGTGTACCGACGAATGCCGCAATTCGGAGCAAATTATCTGCAAGTACGTACGCGTAGAATACATTTACAGCAGATGCATGGTACACGCGGTATTTGCATGCAACGTCAGCATCGATAAATTATAAACGATAAACGATAAACGATAAACGATAAACGATAAACGATAAACGATAAACGGTAAACGATAAACGATAAACGATAAACGATAAACGGACTAAATTGAATATCGATTATCGATCTATCTGAAATAGATCGGTTTATACGACATTCGATGAAACACGAGCCTGTTGTTGCTCCTATCGGAGTTTATGAATCAAGAGCGACGAAAGAATAAGGACCGCGGGAAGGAAACCGCGAGGGTATCGTCGGCAAGCCAACATCGGTTATTCTGATTATTCGTGGACGGCGGCCAACTACCCTTGCATTAGCCGAACTAGGAAACGAAAGTTGGGTGCATTCCTCCACTCCTCGAGTTTCTCGAGGAGTCACGTGGCCCCAACTGCATATCCGTTCTCCTTAGCGCGCGTTCCATACTCGTCGCAGGATTGGACGATTCTCGTCGCCGATGGGGGAAGCGGTGCTGTCCCTGTTCAGTCCTGGGCGACGTTTCCTGCTCGGCGAGTGGCTCCCATGCCTGTCCTCGTCCTCGTCCTCGCCCTCGTTCTCGTCCTCGTACTCCAAAGTCGATGCTCCTTTTCCGACCGATTTCTTCTCTCGCTCGACGATTCTTCCTTATCCGTCGAAACCCTTCACCAATACCATCGACGAGATCTCCTTCTTTGTCTCCGCGGTAGTTTCGGCTCGGTAAGAGTAGCACTGGGAACGTGGCCGAATACGAGCGCCTCCCTTGTTCGTATCCTAATTTTGTACCGCAGAAATCAGTCGGCTGGACCTTAGAATCTCGCGATCGATGCACGGAGCTCGAGGAACTTCTGGCTCTCGTGTTTCGTTGCTCGTTGCTCGTTGCTCGTTGCTCGTTGCTCGTTGCTCGTTGCTCGACGTTCTGGGCTAGACAACTCGTCGCTCGAGAATCTAGAATCGGGAATTGGGAATCGGGAATCGGGTCTCGGGACTCGGGAGTCGCGGGAGTCACGAGAGCCGGGACTTGGAACGCGGAATGGGGAGATTTGGGATTCGGGATTGAGGATTCGGTGAATGGGGGAACAAAGGGGGTGCCGTAGGCGTGGCAGATTCGCTAGGTTCGCCGCGATAGGCGTGGCAGAATCGACTGACCGCGGAAACGCCGTAGCAGAGGGGAGCGGTTTTCCCGTTACGTACACGCGGTTCCTTGCGACGTCACTTTGCGGCGCGGCGTCGGGTTAATCGCTCGTATCGCCACGAAATCGAAACGTACGCTCGATTATCTGTCGCAGAAAAACATATTGGTCGCTGTCCGAATAGATTTCGGTATCGACTAAATTGTTCGGCCGTTGCCTGTACCTGTGCGTCTCTTTCGAAAGTCCCGACTCTTGGTTCAGTCGGTTGTTCGATCGCGATCGGTCTAGTGGTTGGACGGTCGAACGGTCGAACGGACGGACGGTCTTGCGAACGCGTGGTCCGAGGGACAAGCAGCCGGGAATCGGGAATCGGGAATCGGGAATCGGGAATCGGGAATACGCACGAACGACGAGTGATCGGCCGATTGTTCGCGTCCCGTAGATCGATCACAAGTCGATGGGCAAACGATTCGACTACAGCGATCATCCATCGATCGCATCGTATCGTCCGTCGCTACCAGAGAACGTTTACCCATAGATAATCGGATCGGTCAGCGGTCACTGAAAGGGACACGACTCGAAATCAAAGTGACTCGATTGTTTGAAAGTTGTTTGGTGTTGTTTTGGAAAGGATAACGCGAGAGTAAGCGAAAGATGCCCTAGCGATTGATTTACTGGCTTTCGGGTTGCCGACTGCAAGCTATGCATTACGACGCGCAAGGTATCTTGGAGAATTCTTATTTTCGGCAGCAAGAGTACGGACAAGAGCAGGAGTTAGTGCAAGTGCAGGAGGAGAAATCGGAAGAAGAACAAGAGCAAGAGCAAGAACCGGAATCGGAATCGGAATCGGAATCGGAACCGGGACCCGAACCCGAACCCGAACCAGCACCGAAACAAGAATATTGTCGGGAGTCGCGACAAGAAACCAGTCGGGTTAGGGTTTGTGCGGAAGAGCAGAGTGTCGAAAAAAGTGTTCGTGAACGCAGCTTCTCGTCGTTGTCAGGGGAGACGAGATCGGTCTGCGTGGTGGCAAGAACCGAGACGTTTGGAAGAACAGCGGAAGACGAGGAGGTACGTCCGGTATCGAACGGTTCTCCGTTGCAACGCGAAAGCGGATCGCGAATGTCGAAGTATCGCGAGGAACACGACTCGAAACGAACCTCCCTATCCGTTTCCGTCCCCATCCCTGCCCCCGTCCCTGTCTCGCAGCAGGAACACGAATCGCCGAGCTTCTTTCAAAGTCGGGAAGCTACCGCAGTCAGGTGTTTCACCGAGGAGATGGTGTCCGCGGTGGCGAATCGTTACAGAGAATCGGACAATTCGCCCGACAGAACGTCCCCGCAGGGATATCCGGTCCATTCGACGGATCGGCGAAACGTTTCTCTGGGCAAGACGTCGTTTTGCATCGACGCGCTTCTCGGTCGAGCGACGGGAAAACAAGAGAACGTCGATTACGATCGATCGGATCGCGATCGGAGATTTCTGCTGTCTACGAGGAGTCACGGCACGGAGCCGAGTCACTGTCTGGAGAACGCCTCTGTTCGCGTTCACGAACCAGACGCGTCATGTGCCCTGGGAATTCCTGGAGGCACGGGAAGCACCGCAACGACCGCTGGAGCCCCTGGTGCTGCCGGAGCCACGGGAACCACCGGTGGTACAGGAAACGAAAGTGGAAACGGCAATGGAAATGGGAACGGGAACGGGAACGGGACCAATCTCGGCGAAACGGAAGAACCGAGGACATCGTCCTTGGGAGCACTGTTGAGCCCGTTCGAGAGATCCGTTCAACAGGGTTCGATCTCGCCCAGCTTGGAACTCGTTCGCGAAGCAAACGATCGGCAAAACGTGCACGAGCAGCTCTCCATGAGCAGACAGGTTCGCTTGTCCGGTATACGCGTGGAATCTGTGGACGCGGCTGCGACAGAAATGTCGATTCAACGCGGCAAAGCTGTGTTCAGGGGGGACCGCGTTGCGACGGGAAACGGAGGATTTCGAATCGATCGGCTGGAAAATGTCGAGGACGACGCATCGATCGAGGTGGATCCGACGAGAACGGGAAGCGCCAGTTCCGGAAGCAACGCCAGTCATAGTCCCATCTCGAGTCCTCCGATTTCGCCGGGATCGGAGGATCCGACTACTGGCAACGGTGTTCCCGGCAGCTCGAATTTGTCTACCGGCCATTACGGTGCACTTGCCACCGGTACCGGACTGACTCGCCAGAATCAAGCTCTTCTCTTGCACCCGAGCGGGCCCCTTATACACCCTGGAGGACTCTATTATCACCCTGCGAGCGGAAGCGCGTTTCACTCTATCCACAAAGAAGGTCAACCTATCGGACATTCGCAGGCCACCGGACCACATCCTCAACAGCATCACATTCATCCGCTTCAACTCGAGTGGTTGGCCAGAACCGGAATGCTGTATCCTAGATTACCAGCCGATTTAGCCGGTGAGTATACTCTTACAGCTGCCATTATCGTAGCGTCGCATACCAGCCAGCCGCGGCGTGATGTTCCGCCGCGTTTCGACGTTCGTCAAAGTCTAAATCTGAACGATTCAAGCTCTATGTATGCGCGCGTACTTGGGTTCGTTGTAACGTTGTGCCGTCCGTTGCGTTGTGTTGCGTTTCGTTACGCCATTCTACTACATTATTGGTAGACGCCGCTTCGATTTTAATTCGACTTGGCTGGTATCGTTTGAATCGGCTTTCCTTCGTATTCCCGATTCTACCATTTCCGTCCGATTCTACCGACACTCTTTCTCATAAATACCGCATATTCCGGTTACTCGACGCGTTGTCGTTGCTACAGAAATTCATAGGTTGCGGCTTGCCGATTGCAAGTTAATCGTCGATTCGATCGAGCAGTCCGCTCGGATAGGTTCGTTAAGACTACTTAAACGTTTGCCATAGTTGGGTAAACGATTCGCGTCGGTATTTCGTTGTGCCCCTATTCCAGCAGGAATAAAGAGCGAAACGATAACGCGTCTCGACGATACCGCGAGAACGGATAGCTGTTTGGATCGGAAGAGTTAGTTTGTACGACGGCGGAGTAACAAGGTGAAAATTCGATCGACAGATTGCTCGTACGATGGAGAGATAGCGAATGTTTACATGCCTAATGTAACGCTTCGTCGCCCCATATTGACTGGCTACTCAAGTTTTTAGGCCGGTCGTCGGACGATAATATCGGAGGGATATTTCGCGGCGTCGAATCCATTGATCCCGTTCGATGTCTACGCGTATACTTATAGCACGACGGCGTGTAGGAATTTTCGTAATTTCCGGAATTTTCGTAATAAATAACAAACACTCCGAAGAAACGAGTCACGTTAGATTCGGGATATCTGTGTTTGTTACAGAGGAAAGAGTAGGCGGCGCTTTTATACGAATTAGGATACGATCGAAAAGATTTCTTAACGGCATTTCGATGGAGAAGATGTCCAAGGTTGTTTGTGACACCGAAGGCAAATGCGTTACGTATGAACTCGATGACAGAGAAAACGTAATACGGGCAAAATACGCGATAAAATGGAACGGAACGTTAAAGGAAGCATCGAGAGAGTTCGACTCTGGCCAACGAATATTCGTAACCGCGATAGAAAAGAATGAGTTGGTTACCACGGTAAATTTCACGCTTGGAAAAAAGAGCCGTGGCCGCGTTGTCCAGCCAATCAGTCGAGAGCTTTTATCGAACAAATTGGTCGGTGAACGTAGCAGGCCAGGTTGCCGAGATGGAACGAATCCGAATAAAGGGAGATGGAGATACAAAGAGAGTGCGAGAGGGTGAGACGAGAGGATGAGGTAGAGTATATGCGGCTGTGTACATATATGGCAGAGGGTGGATGCGGAAAGAGTGAAAGAGAGTCCTGAAACGGAGGGAAAGGGAGAAAGGGAGAAAGGGAGAATGGGAGAAAGGGAGAGAGCGCGAGAGCGAGAGAGCGAGAGAGTGAGAAGGCGGGAGAGGGAGAAAGAGAGACGGACGGACAGAGAGGGAATGGGAGGGGTGGGCGCATGGGAGAGGGAGTGCGCGACGGTGAGGGAGTTGGATGCTCGGGACGAAGCGCGGGGTATTTTCTGTCAGATGATCCTGATTGGTAGTTGCCGAGCAATCCAACGTCGACGAAAAAGGCGAAAACCCGATAGCGTAAAACGAACAACGAGTACAAAAAAAACGGTCTCGTGGAATAAAATAAAACGAATGCATCCAGCCCCACCTGAAGCGGCCGTTATCGCGTCGGCAGGGAACACGAACTCGACTTGTTAAAAAATTGCTGGATGGGAGTACCGTCCCGTTCAACCCTGGCAACGCTCTGTTTCTCTATCCTTTGCCCAGATTCTCTCTCTCTCGCTCTCTCTCTCTCTCTCTCTCTCTCTCTCTCTCTCTCTTTCCCTCCCTTTCTCTCTTTCTCTGTTAGTTTCGCATCCTCGTGCGCTCTCGACATTTATGTAAATAATGGTGAGTGCGCGACTCACCGGCCCCGCACCGGCTCCGCACCGACTCCGCATCGTGAGCTGACAGGAGGTTGGGTAAAGGTAGGAGATGCGAGCTTTTATTTGCGGAATATTTGTCGCGCGTTATACTCGCGGCAACGTTGCGACAACACCATGTTTCATCTATTTCGCGTCGAGCTTTGAGGTATCGAAATTTAACTGGAACGATAGCACGGCCGCGCGTATTTCGCGACCTTTTGCAGCCGATGGTATCTCCGTTTCGTTTACACTGAAAACTGCGTAAACTGCGCCCCGTATTCCGCTATACAACTATGGGACGCCAATTTGCTTTCGGATTAATCGAAATCAACTGAAACGACCGCAACCGTTTCATTTTTTCGGATTGGACTGCTTCCAAGCCCGAACTATTACATTATACACGCGAGTATCTATTACGAAGCTTTCGCCTTCTCCATTCTTCTTTTGCTTTTGCTTTTGCTTTTGCTTTTGCTTTTCAAGTAGAACTTTTATAAATGCTGGCTTCTCGTTTCATCGTCGCTGTTATTATTTAACGCAACGTTCGGCCACGTTCTACAAAACGGAAAGGTGCAACAATGGCCGAAGATGTCGGCGAGACGGCGGCAGGAGATCTGCCAACAAAGGGGAACGATACCCGAGAGATGAAGCACGCGAAGGGTTGGCGGATGATTTAATTAGTTAATTGTGCGTCATTCATCCGTCTATTCATCCCCTACACCCTTCTCTCAACGATACTATAGTGCCGGTACCAGCGTTCCAGAGTTACCATGGAAACTCCACGGACTTACGCGACGCTGGAGCGACTAATTTCGCTCGTCTTTCAAACGATCCAAGAACGTAAATCGATCGGATCTCTGGCGAGGCATCTGCGATCGGGACGATCACGGGTAGATTACACGAGACATTTCCAACCTGTAGCAAATAGCTACAAGTTGCGAAAAAACAATGGTAAAGCACGAATAAACAGAGATGTACGCAAGCGTACGGGCACGGAGAATCGAGGACGAAAGGACAGACCAATGAAGAGTAATAGAAAAGGGCGACTAGAAGGTGAGCGCGATGACGATGACAATAACGATGACAATGACGATGGCGATGGGCGATGGGCGACGGGCAACAGTGGCGGTAACGCTGGTGGTGGTGTCGGCGGCAGCGGTAGCGGTGATGGTGGCAGTGGCGGTGGCATCGGTCTACATACCTATCTATAGGCATATAGGCGGTAATGGTGTTTCTGAATTAGCTGCCAGCTAGTTTGGCCAGCCGCGAGCAAACAGATCTTGGTTACCCAATGTGTAACGTGTTCCACGTTCGCCCAAATGCGCCATCCTATATCTCTATGATCTGGTTTGTTGGCGACACGTAGGTATGGGCGAGTGCGTTCGATGATACTTCGGACAGCCGCGCGCGTGCCTGCGTGCTCCTGTGCCCGCGTGCCCGTGTGCCCGCGAATTCTCCGATGCTTTATAGAATCGCGTTGAAATACGAAATTATTATCGTAACGTTCTCCCGCAGGAAGGAATACTACTTAACTGAATTTAAATCTAAAGGAATTCGCGACGCGTCGCGCGAATCACCGACTGAAACAGCCAAGCGGAAGACAACGATATCACGACGAAGGGGAAACAAAGTAGAAAACTGTTTCATTTGGCGGTTCCATGGCGAAATGGAACGGTAACGTTCCGGATGTTTATGGCGTGATTTGTGGTGAATTCGCGAGGCGAGTTTCAAATTAAATCCAACCATTTCGGACAGGGAAAATAATACTCTGAGAAAAGTTGGCCAACTTTTTCTGCCTCGGGAAACGGTCTACCCTCGCTCCACCCTCGCTTCTCCTTCTTCCAGTTTTCCTCCTCCAACCGTGTTTCGCGTAACCCTCGCCTCGGTACCGTGGATCTCTAACCATGGTGTGGGAGAAGACGAGTCGATGACAAGCGTATCGCAATCGTAGCTGTAAAGCCTAGAGTGCAGAAATACGGTGGACTACACACCATCGCTACGTTATCTTTGCTCTTTCCTCTTCGATGGGCGCTGGTCTTGGTTCTTTGGTCCTTCGTCTTTCGTCTCTTTGTCTTTGGTCCTTGATCGGTGTTCGGTGTTCGGTGTTCCTTGTTCGCTATTCGCTGTTCGCAACTTCCTTCGCTTTCTATACGCGAGGGGCTGAGAATTCGGAGGCGGGCCGTATCGAGGACTCGGGGCTACAGGCGGAGCTTCCGTCGCTATGCGAAACAAGGAGAGGGAGAACGATCTCGGGAGAGAATGTGCGCGCGCGCGCTCTTACCCGTTCCCGCACCCACGTCTGCTCACACCCATCGATGAAGCTCGAGGACGTGAACAAGAATAGTAAACTAGAAAATTTCGACATGGAAGACGATCCAAAGGGAGTCTAAGCTACCCAGCGATACTCGGATCGCAAAACAAGATTCGATGTCTAGAGAGGAATTGTTATCGAATAAATTGGCTAACTGGTAGGTGATTGATTAGATCAGCTCGCCTAGAGGTTCCAAAAAGGCTATTCTTGATTGGTCGATCTCAAAATCTTTGATATATATATATATATATGGCAGAATCTAGCCTCGACGATAGATAGGTAATTGAAAGAAACTGCTTGGAAGGAGAAGGGAAAAGACGAAATGGGTAGATAGGTTGTTAGGTAGGTAAGTAGGTAGGTAGGTAGGTAGGTAAGAAGGTGGGAAAGAAGGAAGGCAGGAGGCAGCGAGGAAAGAGAATTGCGAATTAAAGATGGAGAATGGAAACTCGCGTTAAGTACGTAGATAATAGCCGATGTTTACCGGCGTGGCGATCGTTATGATTTAAGGGTGAGCTGGCGTGAAGCGGCTAATAGGACCCCAAATAAATTAAATTATCATGATAAAAGTGTGGTGGGTCGACGAATGACGTTAACCTTAACGGCACCCCACAGCTTTTCCCCACAGCTTTACCCCACATGGAGAAGTACGAAAATGGTAATTGTCCACTCGATGGTGCGCCGCCACCCCTCTTGTTTACCGACATCTGTCATAACTTGCTCACTCTCGTCGGTGCCGAAACTATCGCCTATTATACGAATTTCGGCTCGATCGCAGCCAATTGGCGAAAGTTGGTAAAGCAACTAATCGTCGGAAGCGCAAAGACTCCACGAGTGTCGATATCGTTCGCTGGATAGCGGATGTATCGCGAACATCGGATATCCGATGTCGAATATCGGTACGCGGCAATCTTTTATTCTAGGTCCAGAGTCAAAGTCTAGGTAACCGTGATAGAGTGGAACTCGTAAGGAGCGCATTTAACGTTATTTAACGTAATTTAACGTATTTAACGTAACGAGCGAAGACCCTTCATTCAGAGGGTTATCCGAAGAAACACAGCAAATCGTCTGAATAGTAATTGTTACAGAATGGTAGGGTGGAACTTCCTGAACGGACCATATGTGCGCAGCGGGTCGCAAACTATCGTTTCGAGGAAACTATTGATACCTATACGTAATTGTAAATAACGAGAACGGAGCTGTCAACTGTTCGCGACGAGCAACGATACTCGTACTCGGGCCGATTTCAGCTAAAACGCTGAAGCGATAGAACGCGATAAACCTGTAACGCCGTAACGCCGTAACGCCGTAACGCCGTAACGCATGCTTGGAACGCTACGCTTATGGAACGCAATTGCTCCAATTTCAAATTGAAAACGCGCAACTACGACTTGTTCGAGTACGTAAATTCGACTACGGCCTCAGATTATTCGCACAACCGCGAATAGCAACTGTACAATAATCTGGTTGCGGAAGATCCATCGATCGGTTTTTCGATGGTGAAAAAACGCGTTCCGTGGCCGGGTGTGAAGCGTTTGGTTAAACGGCTGATTAGGAGCGACATAGGGGTGTCGCACCTTCGAGATTAATCCAAACGCACGCGGAACTAAACATTGCCATGTGTACAAACATTGACAGCCGGTCACACACTTGCTACGTATAGTTTAGTTGAAGGAGGGTGGACGCGCCTGCTTTCAAAGCAACGGTAATAATAGTAACGAAAAACACGATAAATCTTTCGGTGCTCTTGATTGGCGCACAGTTGCCCGTAAAAGCGAATCGAATCGGATCAGATCGGATCGATCGTAGAACGAAGACCTGATTTCGATTTCGTACGGCACGCCGTGAATGCTCGACTTGTCGCCCGGTGGATCCGAGAAAACGATTCGACGGTAATTTGGTTAGCTAATGGCGGCGCGGCGACTCGAACCAATCGGAAAAGATCTGTCGAAAAGTTAGAGTCGGGAATGCTAAACTCGGAGCTGAAAAATCCAAAGTCGCGCATACGCACCTACACGTAAGCGTGTACACATAATAATAAAAGTATGTCGATAGATCGCGTTACGGCAGGGCTGAAACTTCGCCTCGATTTGCGCTCGTAAAATCATAAGGGGGAGATCGTCGAATGCGACCAAGAGTCGTTCAGAGGACTAATCGTTAGGGCGGCTACCCTTGCCTCGCCTTTTACCCCCAACCGTTTCCAACCCCAAATCATACCATCGCTACCCATGGGGATTTACACTTGCGATAATTGCATTAGCATTCGATGATTTTTATTGGTTTCTCAATTGGTATTCATACCGGTGTAAATAATTATAAATAACTATTTCGCTGTACTTTATCTTACTCTATTCCTATATCCCTACATTCCTACATCCCCACATTCCTATATTCCTATATTCCTATATTCCTATATTCCAATATTCCAATATTCCAATATTCCCATGTCGCTGTATCGCCTACTCCATTGCATTCGTATATCTGTATATCCGTAGTTATATACCTGTGATTACACGATGTGTCAACTATTCGTATGTCTCTGATTGAAGGTTGTGCAGCTCAACACGCTCTTCTTGGGAAAACTAGGAGACCAAGAACAGCATTCACGTCGCAACAGCTTCTTGAATTAGAGAAACAATTTAGGCAGAACAAGTACCTCAGCAGACCGAAAAGGTTCGAAGTAGCCACCTCGCTGATGCTCACGGAAACACAGGTAAAATACAACTGCGAACGTGTACGCTTTGCGAGCTTGCTTGTGCACAATCCGGTTGGAAAAAAGATCTCGCGTCGCGTTGCAAACATTCGTACGAGGCTATGGTTGGGTGTCGAAGCAGCGAACTCCTCGTCAACTCTACAATTTCGGAAAGCGCGCTGAAAGGAACGGATATTGAGTCGAATACGGATAAAGACAAGTTTACCGAAGAAACATCGTGTAATAATCTACGATTCTTTCTCCCCTCGCTCAACTCAACCAGAAATGCAAGCCAGCGATTCTCTCGCGTACTCGAACAACTTAAACATAACTTCGAAGCTTATGTGTTCTGATGGATCGCTCTCGGCAAATAGCGACGAAAGTCTGAATTATGACAGGCTGAATCCCTGATTTGTTTCGATATTTAACCGATTCTATTCTCGAGCTTGTACCTACCCTACCCTTCGAACATTGGAACTTTGCGTTCTTTCGTTCTTCTTTGCACGTACACTCTCGAACCGACGCGCAGGGAAAATGTAAGAAACTCGGCAGGAACGCGTGTTATCCGAGCAATTGGAAACAGACTCGTACTCTCCTTCATAAATGCTTAGAGTCGCAGCTCGCGAGGGTCGCTTTGAAGCCACCATCGAAACGCGATCTCGCTGAGGTTCGAATCAGTCGTTCGCGGATCACAATGACCGAAAGCGTCATGGAAACAATTGGCTCTCAACTATTGTCACGTAACGTATTATTCTGTAATATATTCGAGATCGAACGAATATAATTGAACGAAGATTCGTCCGGTTTCCTTCGTATCCGCAATATACTCGTATAGCAAGGGATTTCAATATTCTAGATCTCGGTGGAAGCTTTTTGTATGCAAGTACGTTACACGCGGAGAAAGAAGGCACGTGTATTCCTTCCGAAGGGTGGAGATGTAATCGAGAGCGAGTCGGGTGCGAGGTGAAAACTATGTGGAAGCGAGGTGGAAACTAAATGGGAGTGAGCTGGGTTGGTTCAAGCATACGATATATCGTTCGAGAGATTTACATTGCTTTCTCGCTGCGTCGGTGAGGCAGGAGAAACGGAGAAACGAGCATGCACAGAGGGAGAGAGAGAGAGAGAGAGAGAGAGAGAGAGAGAGAGAGAGAGATCGGAAGAGCGAAGAAGGGTAGAAGGGAAGAAGTTGGCGAAGGGAGGCAGGGAACGGGGAGAGGGTGGAGGAAACATCGGGTTTTTCTATGTAGCCACAGCGATTCGAGAAATCCTATGTTACCGATTACGATTCGTGCAAACGATCGTGGAATCGATCTATTCTCGGTTTCGGTTGAGATATTCGAAACTCTCAAAGATTACGTCAAAACATACGTAGCTCGAGATGCTATTCGATAATATCCGTTCCACGGTGTCAGCTGTCACGCATGTTTTTTTCACCGTTAGCCAATTCTCCAGTAGATAGATTTATCATTGTCGTTGTAATTATTATTAGATGTTAAGCATGGACAGAAATCAACGTTGTTGTTAGATATTTTACCTGAACAACGACAATCGAAAGCATCGAAAGATGATTTGAATGCATATTTGCTTAACTTCAGGTGAAAATTTGGTTTCAAAATCGACGAATGAAGTGGAAAAGAAGTAAAAAGGCGCAACAAGAGGCACGTACAAATAGCAAAGTCGAAGACGGAGGAAATACGAGAAACGCTGAGAGGGAAGCCGGAGGTGATCCCAGCACAAACTCGCCGAGTTCGCAGGAGGATGCTAAAGGAACGTTACAAGAAACACAGAGAAGCACGACTGAACTTCAAGAACCGCTTTATCGGCCTTACGTGGTATAAAAGGGACGAGCAAAGTAAACGATAGAACAATCGACCGGCATCGAATAGAAATCGAGGAAGAGCTTCGCCGATACCTCGTCGCGTTTGATATTTGATACGAGTTCGATACCGAAAACGCAAACTGTACGAGAACGCAAGCTCGCGTGATATCCGCCAGGGAACGAAGGAAAACGTATACATGTATGTTTAACGGAGGGTATTAAAGACGCAACGATCGATTAGACTGAAAACACAATCGGATTTTCAATCCTATGAATATGCGTACATTCGTTCATTCGTACATGCATACATACATACATACGTCACACAATACATGCATGCATACGTGCATTCATACATACGTGCATACATAGATACATACGTGCATACGTGCATACGTGCATACATAGTTACCTATTACGTAAACCGCACCGATTAATAATCTTGCGACATTCCTCTGTAAATATAGGGAACAAAGAATGTAATCGACAAGTGTATAATCGTATTTCGAAGGATACGAAACATTCTGAAATGTCGAGTTGACCGTTACCGAAGACGAGTACGCGCATCTCGTGCGTTTCTACTCTGTATTAATACGAAAATTATATATACGTGTACGTACGAGAATGCTGTACATCTACAACTATGTGGCGGGTCGGAAAACTGTATAAAAGCTAAGGAAACGCGCGAAACGTACGATACGTGCAAAGCATGCGCGTCAAAGACTTTATCTTTACAATTGTAACTTTATTCCGAGGTTATCTTAGATCTATTTCAATCGAAAACACGTACCTATTTATGATAAATGATTTAATTGTAAATATTATTCGTGTCGACTACCGTAGAGAGTGCAATGCGAAAAAAACGTTATACTGTGTCGCAACAAGTTCCTAAAATAAACGATGGATAACGGAGAGAACATTCAACTTGATTTCTATCCCCAGGTTCCCCTATGCAGATATATAGTGCGTAGGTGTAAAGCGTGCGTTACGACCGTTTCGTTCACAGACTCCGAATCGGAGTCGCGAGTCGTCTGTCTTTTCGAAGAAAACTCGACCTAGAACTTGCTCGAAACAGACCATCGGCCGATCATAATCCTCCGCACCCGCCCCCACCCCCGTCCCGGCCGCTTCCCTCGCCCTTACGCCCTCTTTGCTACCGTGTACCCGCACGCAAACCGGATCATCAGTATTTATGATATGCTAATTCCCCGTTACAAATTCCGCGATGTTACGCGGATGACTGCTCCTACTGGCTGCAGCCAGTGAAAGCCACCCGTTTGGAAAACCAGTCGTCAGCGACGAAATGGAAAAGAACAAAAGAAGAAGGAAAATTACATTCGTCGAATATACGGATTGGGCGAAAAGTCTGTTGACGCGTATCTCGGTACGATCGATATCTCTCGATCTCGATGTACGATCACGAGTACATTTTCTACGAAAATTTCCTGTCAGCTCGTAAAGCGATTCTCACCGTTACAATAGTGAGCAATCTTCTATATCGCGCGAATCCCGGTGATGCGTCGGACTCGATCGGACGTATCAGAGATTGCGATAGACGATGAGCATTCTGACCGGACCGAATCACGCGATGGGATGGATGCTTGGTAGGTTGTTTAGCAGAGTTGACTAGAATCGGATGGCGCAAGCAAGGGTAGAGCATGCGGAGGAACGCAAAGGAACACAGAGGAACGTTGAGGCGGGGCACTCATGTTTATATGCATTGTATTGCTAAAACCCTTTTAACCGAATTACATTTAGCGATTCTAGTGCTGCTTTCCCGACTCTCCCTCCCACCAGTCTACTGCTGGTTGCCCCGTCACCGCTGCCGTCATCGCTATCGTTGTCGTCGTCGTCGTCGTCGTCGTCGTCGTCGTCACCGCCATCGGCATCGCCATCGTCATCACCACCACCACCACCACTACCACCACCATCCCCGGTACTCTATTCCATTCCCCTAACACGAATGTTTCGTCCTTCTCGGTGAAAGGGCGCGTGCCTTTTGCCGCGACGGATACCATTCTCGTGCTGCGAATTCACGAACGAGAAAATGGCTGTAGTGGTGCGGAATCGTGGCGGGGGTGGAAAACCGATGGGGCTGGATTCCAAGACTCCGAACGGCATCCCTGAATTCTTGATTCTCTCGGTAAACAAGTGCTTAGGTGATTCACTGCTTGTTCGCTCCTATCGGCCGTCGTTTGTTTCTAGACGCCATTCTGCCGTTCTATCTCGTTTTCCGGTCTAATAGATTCGCGAGGATAACGGAGACCGGATAACGGAAGTTGCTTCACAACTCTTCCCCTACTTTTACTTATCATCTCTTCCTACGACGCAACTCCGTGCTTCGTTCCTCGCCATTCCATGTTCGCTCGCTCGCATAAAGATAAAGTCGCTTCGATACAGCGTTTTATTTCCTTTGAAACGATGTAAATACAACAACTCGAGCGGAACCAAAACGAGAGAAATGATATGGGACAAAATAATCCGAGAATAGTTGTTGGTAAAACGATCGAGAAACCAAGAAACGGAAGCTCGTCGAAGATCCAACTTGTCTCGACCCACTGTGCATTTCACAGCGAATTCCATCATTAGCGCTAACAAGGTTGGCCCCGGGCTACGAGGGGGGACTTCACCCTTCGTCGGGCTAACCTCTAGGTATACACATGCGCGCGCAAACACATACGCGATGAACACGAATGGAGTGTACCTATGCGAATATACACGTACACTGGCTGAGAGCCGACTCCTCCTTGAAACAAGTGGGGATAATAAGATCTACGACAATCAACTCCAAGGACGACGTTGTGAGAGTACAGCGATGCGACCTATTGGACAAGCTTTTAGGCGACGTCCGCCACGTTATGTCCACATTTCTCTTCACCGCTCATTTCATCTTACCTCAATGTACATGCCCATTCCGTCTTACATTTCCCATCGCACAATCGATCGTATTTATCTCTTTCTCTGTTTGTCTATCCAGTCGAAGCAGTCATCTTTACCTTTTACATTCTCGTGTAACATACAATCCGAGATCTAACTAAAAAAAATGCTGCAAAAGTCAAACGAAGTGAACGCGCGTACAAGCGAGAGAGAGAGAGAGAGAGAGAGAGAGAGAGAGAGAGAGAGAGAGAGAGAGAGAGATGAAATCATTTCCGTAGAGAACGAGTTTGAGCGTATGTGTTTCAAAGAGTATCGACTGAGAAGGGTAGACCGCGTTCGTAAACGGCGTTCGAAGGAAAGAACAGAAAAGTCTCCCGAGCAAGAATGTATTTAGATATATGTGAGTACATACACGCAATTTATCCAAAAATAAAACAGTATCTTTCAAAGGCGACTCCTTCCATAGCGGTGAAAAAGTTTAGAATGTCTTACATGCAAAATTCCTCCAGGATTGCCAAGACTTGTGGAAAATTACGTATCTAGTTCATCTATTTACTGTTTAGTCTCGCATTTTATAGCGACTTCTATGCTTACCAGACTTATTGTTATTACCCATATACGATAATCGTTCACTATTTACTTCGTAAAAGCTGCATACAGCGCAACGTGTCGTAGCGGCAAATCGCTTAAACTGGTAGAGAAACGAACGACCGAAGGGAGGTGCCTGCCTATGGTAATACCACAGGTGTGGTGTGGGAGTAAACCTAGCACCAAGTGTATTTTTGTGTTTCACAAAAGTAGGGTATTAGAACGGTATAAGATGTACAACATATATCGCTCAATCTCGCCCGAGTTTTCGGTTAACGAGATCCCGCGAATCCACGGATAAGATAGGTTGCATTATCCAAAGAGATCTACATAATCTTCTTGGGTATTGTCGGCTGAGTTTTCTTATACGAACGCTGAATCTTTCGATATGTAAGAAAATATGTAACAAAATCCAAATTATATACACCGTAGAAAGGAATTTCGGGGAACGCGATTAACCACTTCCATACTGCTCGTTGCAACATTAAATCACATGCGTTGCCTGTATCATATACATATTTCTGCTGGGTGAATACAGTGCAATAATGGGACCTACTTCTGCAGACTTTTCTTACTCTCTAAGCTGACTCGCACATCCAACTATATTACTGCACGTCCAATTCGCAGTAGATTCTGTCTTAGTAGTGAATCGTCAGCTAATCAGAACAACGAATATTTCTACGGCGATTCTCGCTAACGAATCGTAACGTTGTACACACTGTGATGCATTGGTTTCCTAGCTGTGTGTTCAATAGTTTATGCACAACCGTTTCTAACGCCATTCACCGGCAACCGTAACAACTAATCTGGTACCCCTACCATTCTCTGGTCACCTTTTCTCTACATTTCTACTAACAGTTTACAGTTACAGGTATACATGTGACAGATCGAACGTTTAGGAATGTATTTTAGATTGTATTTTTAATCGTATTATACGATGTCTTGTTTTATGTCAATATTAAGAGTAATTTAAAGAAAACGCACAAACTAACATCAACTCATCAGCGACGGTATCCGTACCATACGAGATACGAACTTAAATTTTTCATTGATTTTATATTAACATATACATAAATAGATTAGTAAAAAGCTAATGCGGTATTATTCATTAATATAGATTATGTAGTATACATACGTATACTACAGTACATTTATTAGGGC
This sequence comes from Augochlorella aurata, assembly GCA_028455555.1. Taxonomy (NCBI): domain Eukaryota; kingdom Metazoa; phylum Arthropoda; class Insecta; order Hymenoptera; family Halictidae; genus Augochlorella; species Augochlorella aurata. The sequence continues at coordinate 10,248,034 of CM052165.1, read as the reverse complement.
GTAACTAGTTACTTCTTATACGGCGCGGGCATTGAGGGGTTTATTGTTAACGACTACATGTGCAACTAGATAATAATACGTGATAATACACGAATATAAATTTAAATGGTCACGTTTATCGACGCAATCAACTATACGGAACTGATGAAACTGGTCTGCGCGATCACGATACACATATTGCATATCGTTGTTAAATGAAACAAAAATTCTCTTTATTCGAAGATATGCAAATTGCTCGGTGGTACTCAACATGAATCAAAGCCATCGAGAAGCGATAGATCTTTACTGCGAACATATAGTACCCAGAATCAATTTAAACACCTTATGGCCAAAATTATTGGAAAATAAAATTTTTAATAGAGACGATGTAAACGTACCACGTTGGAAGGTAAGAATGATTTGTTATAATATCGAATTTGAATTTATGCGTAGGCGTAAGATTCCACAAATTTTTCTGTTGTTTGTCATTATTTTAGGAGAATCTTACGGAGAAATCAACCGTACGAGAAATATACTTGACAGTTAAGACAAGAGGGCCGTACGCGTTCAGCCGTTTCGTCGCGAGTTTAAAACAAAGCGGACACGAGAGTCTGGCTGATATCTTAGAAGGAAGAAAATGTTCGTTCCCGGATAAAGAAGGAAACGATAACGAGGGAAACGTTATAAACAAAGGTGCTGTTGGTCAAAGAAATTTTGAATATAATACAGAAAGGTAATATACAAACTATTGTTCTGACCACTAAGAATTTTTCAGTCGATAAACACTTACACGTATTGTCCGATTCCTTTGAAAAGGGTACCAGACAATTTTTTTTATGATATACAGTTGTCAAACATTCCTTTACAAATCCAAGTACGGAAGGCTACAGAATTTTTGGATGGGCCTGTTTACGAAAATGTTGAAAGATATCCAATGCGAAGTAAACCTCGTGGACTGGTTTTAATAATCACAAACATACATTACAAGTATTCTCATAAAGAAGCTAGAAGCTCGGCAGCTCACGACGAACAGAATATCAAACATCTTTTTGAAGAAATGGGCTTTCAAGTCATTTCTCATTTTGATTTAACAAAAGAGGTAGACAATTGAATATTTTACAAAGTTCCAAGAGAATTTCAAAACACCGACTGTAACCATCTGCATTCTTTCAAGCAATTTGTGGAGAAAGTAAGAGAGTTTTCCCAACAAAAACATTTAAGGAAAGTTGATTCTTGTTTTGTTATCATTAGTAGTCATGGTAACGTAAATTCGCAATACGAGGTCACCGAAATCGAGTGCGTGGATAATAATCCTGAGGGCGATCTACAAAATGCCAAAACCGTTTTATGCAAGGATATACTGGAATACTTTACGGCGGAGGCATGTCCTCGTCTTGCCGGGAAACCAAAAGTCTTTATTTTTCAATTATGTAGGCAAGTATAGGCGTTCCCGTGAACGTCGTTTCTATCGAAGAGGAGATTTCGGAAAATATGCATGTTGTATTTCAGAGGGGAGAAAATACAGAAATCCGTGAAAGAACCGCGGCACACAACAGACATTAGTAATTTTCATTCGATCGACGAAATGATCAGTCCTAAAGTAAATTGTAACGAGACGATAAGAAACTACGAGGATATAATAGTAGCACAGGCTACTCTTCCGGGATACGTCGCCTTTCGAGATAAAATAACTGGCAGTTGGTTCATACAAATTTTGTGCGAAGTATTTATGAATTATGCGTGGCAATCTCATCTACAGGACTTATTTACTATGGTATATTACATATTCGAACAATTTTCGCGAGTGTCACGATGCAACAACGATCGTTGGAAGATTTACAAAACAGTTCAATTATACGGTATCAATTTACAGGTGGACGCACGACTAAAAATACAGAGAACAACAAAAGAGGAGTGTCAAACTTTGACGGTAACATTAATAGGATTCAACAAACATTGCTTCCTTAACCCTGGCCTTTTTGAAGAAACATAGTTGAAAGCGTTTGCGACTAAATAGTCGTTGAAAAATTTACGAATCGATTATTTTTCTATTCGCTTATCACGAAATATCAATAGAATCTGATGATCTATAGATTCATCGATCGAGTAGAATTATACTTTTTATACGTTTTATTAGATTTTATAAAATAAATTGAGAAATATATGTATAAATTCGTATACAGAATCTACAAATAGTTTTTATAAATCCGTGTGCAAGGAATCGTTTGTTTTTGTTAAAATCCGATACGATAGAGTCGTGCATGTACGGTTAATGCCGCGATAGGGAATTAGATTAGATTAGTCTTTAAGAGAATTAAGCAAAGCGTGCTTGTTGTTGCTGAAGAAGTTGAAGAAAAATATTGTTGTTGGTAAGTAAAAATATCGATAAGAATTCTACCGGAAAACCACCCAACATTTAGACGCATACAGATGTTACCGAACTATGTTTTTTACCACAACCTCGGATTCCGAATTGATGGGTGTTTGAAATTAAAAACATCTAAAATTTTTCTCATGAATCCTTATCATTTATGTTGTAATGATTTTACAGATGCAAATTACAAATTATATGCTTAACTATATTCCAATAAATGAATTAGACGAAAGAATAATCTGTCCCTTTCGTATCCATCAAAGCCCTGCTTTTTCATTTCTTTTTGTAAGTACTAAGTATTACACGAGAAACTCGTGTAATCTAACAGGGAAATTTTTCATAGACGAGGTGAACGCAAAAATGAAGTTAGGGGTCTATCTTGTTCTGTATGTTGTACATCGTACAATATGATAAGAGTAATTCAACGCAGTTTATAACTAGAAGAATGAATGGGACTCTGAAGAATTATATCGGTCAATTGCATCAGTTCATGATCATGAATGCAAGGAGCAACGGACACAAATTAACCCTTTCCACTCGAATGGTGATTCCGAGGCACCACTAAAATTGTTATATCACGTTCCAAGGTAATTTTTATTATATTATATTATTATGAAATTGTTAAAAGTTTAACTGTTGTATGAATCGCGAGACTCAATTTCATATGCGTAAAAATGCACTTTGTCATACAAGATGGAAATACTATAAGTTAGACAAATTATTTTGGACTTCTAGTTACGATGGCTTTGAGTGTGAAGGGTTAATATAATTTTAGTAAATAAACGGATAAATGGTTGTAAACGCTTTGACTTTTATGTATGATGCCATTTTAGAGGTTGCTTAAATAACTAAGCAAACACAATCAAAGGCAACAGGACCAGGAAAATAAACAAAATTCTAATGATTCAATAAAAGGGTCGAGAATAATGTTTTCTTATGTCGCGAATGTTTTTCTTGGTTTCTCTTTTTTTTTTCATTATCGTCCTGTACAATATCAGGTATAAATATTATGTATAGTCTGCAGTTTAATACAAGGATTGTGTATTAGAAGAACGAGGTTTTTTGATCTTCTCCAAATTCTTGATTACCAAGTCATGTAGAGAACAATAACGATTACGGACTTCACACATGACTAACCACAAACTCACATACTCTTTCTCATCTAATTCTTGGACTGCCCTTCTATAGTCGCTAATGTGCGGATACTTTGCAACTTTACTGATGACCTTTCCTCTAGAGATGAAATACCTGTAAAATATAAAATTTCTGTTTGGACTATGTACTTCCTATTAAATACCGCTATGCGACTCGTGTTTCACGCGGTGCTTCCGGACATCTTTGGAACTCATTTGTGCCAAACTATTAACAGTTTTTCGATACTTTGATCTTCTATTATACGAACGGTGATGCATATAAATAAAATTGCTAAACTTTAGCATTCCTAAGTGTCATCCGGTTTAAATTATCAATTGTAAAAAGTGTAAGGTCTTCCAATATGGGAAAGAATCGTTACAGCATTGTACATACTACATACATACAACAAAGTATTATAAAGTGATAAATGAGACAAACAAGAGAATTACCTAGATATTTGATCAAAAAATGCGGCAGCTTCGCTTTCAACGGATTGTATTTCAGCCAGTGTATCTTCTTGAATAGACACTCCAAAATTATTTCCATCTTCTATTTTTGGAATTAGGTAGGAAACCCACATTTTCAACTAAAATTTCATATGCAATAAACACATTTAGGATTAGTTTATAGATAAAGTAGATCGATGAACAGATATATTGATTTCAATGTATTTACCAAGTTAGAGTCTTCCAACAGTTGTCGGATATAGGGTTTAACTATGCAAATCAGATCGCATAGAGGCTTGTTACAAGGTACAGGTCCATTTGGTAATACCATTACTTTGGTTCCACTAGTATTGTCTATGCTATTGTCTATTTTCACTTTCTTTGTAGAAGGTACATCTTCGGAATGATTCAGAATTATTGGATCTGGAATAGGCACGTTTAAATCTTGATGGACATCCGATAGTTTTCTGTTACAAAATCCAGGTGTCTCCAATAATTCGTTTAATTTAACAATCTTCTCAGGAAATCCTTTTAACAGCAGTTGCTCGGCCTAAACAATATATATATACATAGAACGGTAGATTGTATGTATTACAACAATTTGGTCAAAAGTATGCAGCAATGAAACAACGTTCAACTAATTACCTTAGTTTTAAGAGAATCTTTGTATTCTTGAACCTGTAAGACAAACTTGAAGGATAAATACATTAAATAGAATACTTCAACTGAATCAAAATATAGAATAATAGTACATAATACGTAAAAATGACTATTGTTAAATGGTAAATTATAACAAATGACTGCATAAACTTGCACGTTTTGTTTCCAGAGAGCCAATATAATATGATACTACATAACGATACAAAATAACAAATAAATGTAAAATATCGCATAATTGGAAGGAAACTACGTGTACTAATGAAAACATAATTTTATTGTTTGTCTGCGTACTTTTGTATAAATGTTAAACTTAATCATCTAGAGCCAAGAGGATTACATTATGTAGAAGACTAAAACATTTGAATAAACAAAATCTATGAATGATATAACGGGATATTGTTTTTCGAAAATCTTATTAGGAAAAGAAAACAAAATCTTGCTTAAACATATTGATGCCGGTCTGTGTTAACTGCTTCATTAACCTAAACATTGTTGCTTGTAATTTCTCAAGCAAATCATGCGAATAGTCTAGACTAGAACTTTCTAATGTTGAACATTGCGATCATTATAGAAAATACTTTACCTTCTGTGCTGTTGTGTCTGCCATTATATATTTTACACAAAAAAACACTTTATAAAATATAACCACCCTGTCTCTTTGTTGTAACGTACAACTTCAAACAGGAAGTAGTCGTGCATGTTCCTACTACGCCATCAAATCAGAATCTGTAACTGTAACGTTAGCACGGTTACAGTAGTGTTGTCGTAATACATATCATTTTTGATCAAGTGGTCCAGATTACACTTGGAATTAGACTATTTCATATTTATAAAATACGAAATATGTAGTAATAATATTATATAAATGTGCATTACTTCAGTTTTACTTTTAAAATTTTTTGCCGTAAAATGACACAGGACACATACACACGCATGCATTCAAACATATATATATATATATATATATATATATATATATATATATATATATACATATATACACATATACACACAGATATGTGTTCATAAAATCTCTTCAACTGTTGCTTGAAGTATGGAGATACATATCTGTATGAATAGAAGCCAATATGTAAAATTTTAATCCATTTAACGTCGCAAAAAAGGGACAATTACAACTATTCAGTTAATTTGTTAGGAATTTGTTTTCGTATCTTTTATTGTTCAATGACTCGACAGGTTTATGTATGTATGTAAATGAATAACAAAACAATTTTACACAGTAATATTGTATTTCACAGTTGGCATATCACAGCACCATCATAAACTGTTTCCGAATGGAAAAAGCCCTTTTGAAACAGTCACTGCTGCACATGGTGCTTTACAACTGTGTGCAAATGGACGCGTGTGTGTATGTGTATACCCGCGGACGCGTAAATGTCTGCGGTATGCGTGCCATGTATGTACGAACGAATAACAGAAGGAGTATGATTGTACACACTAGTACATGATACACATATTAAAATGTGTGTATATACGTAGGAAGAAAAGTACTTTCAATCGGATTATTTCAGATTCTGAAAGAAACGTGTCAGTTTAAATAATACAATGGACATTAAAAGATCATGATTTCAATTGTATTTTCAAGACACAAAACGATAATCGATGGTATTAATAATTATGAATCTTTGATGTTAGAAGTATATATCTATATTGTATTAAACACGGCTAAGTGAGTTTTTTCGCTTTTTGATAGAGCGTATCCACGACTTTCCCCATACTATGTATCGTATCCAATGCAAGTTCATAAGTTTTATCTCGTGGGGTATCTTCGAAAACAATTAAGACACCTTCGCCCTGATCGAGAACACCTCTCAATTTTTTATCCAGTATCATTTGCGAGAGTTTCTTTTCAACTTGCGGAAGTGGTAATGATATGCAGGTAGCGATGTGACTGACCTATAGTTTCAAGTAAAATGCAAGATTAACGAAAGCTTTATAATGCAGGTAGATAATATCACGTATAAGGCTGTTTATATACCTGTACACGAGAATAAGGTTCGACCAAGCGACACAAATTTTGCTCGAGCATAGCATCGTACAGGGAACCAAGATGAGCACGTACGATCACATCGTCTTCCAACTCGTCGCGGTATTTTTTTACGGCAGTTTGAAAGTCCGCCAACGATCGTCGATAACTTGCTTCGGCGACTGCTCGCATCGCATCCAAATCCCGGCCAGCATACTTAACCGCCAGCTTCCCAGACATAATCGACTGAACGTCTTCGGGTGTGCGCAACATAATCTTTGAGAGTAACATATATTTCAGTGCTGTTAACGCTTTTGGACTCTCAACGCTGTCGTACCTGCAAGCAATCGATAAACAATTGAACATAGACGAATGGGAGTAAATCCTGGAAATAATAATCATGCTGAACCAAATAATTCACCCTTCGAACGCCTCGTAGAAATAAGAGTATGCTGTTTTAAAATCTCGTTCATCCGCAGCGTGTAGAATTCCTGACTGTAAATCTAGTGCAGCTTGCATTTTTGGTGGGCAGTAAATTGCATTAGCCGTTGTCCTGGCACTGGTAAGAGCTGCTCTTGCTTTTGCTAAATTACTTAGGGCATGATACGTTTTACTCTCTAGCAATTGAACTTCCACTAATAGTTGTTTATCATCCAATTTTTTAAGTTCCTTCAATAAAGCCGATCCCAATTGCAATGCCTCGCTGTACATACCAGTATCAAAGTATAATGCTATTAAACGTGTCTCCAACGATTGTCTTAAAAATGTTCGACGTTCTTCTTTTGCCCATTCTATGCATTCTTTACATAGTTTAACCTAAACGAACAGAGAATTGTTGAACACTATATATCAAATTATAAACTAAATATCTTGAATACCCGCATCCACCGAATGACCAAATTCCTATTTTATTGCGGAAACAACCTTTGCACTACTTTATACTACTATTACAACAAAATATGTTCATTGCGGTGGTTTTGAGTTGTCAGCTAATTCGATGTAAGTATTAATACCTCGATTCCAATACCAGCTTCTAAATCCAAGAAGAAATCTACCAAAGAACGAACAAGTTTAGCAGCTTTGGCCTTGCTGATTAAACTCAGAAATGGTCTAGTAGCTTTTATTAATTCAGCTAGTTCTTTTGCTTTTCCTTCTTTTTTGTAGAGCTCACCAAGGTGTAAAATGCCTTGCTCTTTTATGCGAATATTCTCTTCGTCATCGTCAGCAGCACCGATACTAGGATCGGAGATGATTTCGTTCAAAAGAGAAATACCTTCGCTACGATTCGTCATGGAAACTGCTTGTGCTCGTTCAAATAACATTACACCAGCCATCGTGACAATATTTATGCTCCAGGAGACAAAAATCTAAGAACAGCTAACCTCTTTCCCCGCTCTACAGGAACTGTAAATATAATTAGCTGATTAAATGTCTCAGATTTTTCAAAACACTTAAATATACAGTTTATCTGGATCTGATAGATTTTATTTAGAATATTAAACGTTTCATATGCTCACACACAAACACACAAATAGAATTAACGAACGACAAATGAGTTGTCACTTTCTTTCCCCAACGTTTGATCCTCAAAATCCCAAAACTCATGTCACGTAGCTACGCGAGTCAACTCAACTACTGAATTCTTCTAAATCATAGTATGTATGTGTGTGCTACATAGTCATATGCATGTACATCTACATATGTACATCATACATATCACGAATCCTACCAGCGCCGTGTGGTGCAGCGAGAGTAAGAGGAATAACCAACTCCTCAATCTGATTGGCTAAGGTGTACAGTAATTGGTCCTACGCTTGTACACCTCCAGGCCGCAGCTCGACCCGTTAGCGAGGGTCCGCATAGAACTTTTGTTTGCTCTGATAAGTTGGTGATTTAAGTCAAAGAAAAAGAGCGAGAAATAGCGAGTGAGAAAGAGAACATGAAATTAGCACAACTGTGGAACAAGTTACACCGACGAACGATGTAGCTTGTCTCACTCTACCATCCATTCGATTGACGCGCCATCAGAGGCATGCGGCGCGAAATTCGTCTCACCAATTGCCAACCAATCAGAGAAGAAAATTTCTATGCTAATCCTCGCTAACGGATCGAGCTGTGGCCTGGATGTATGCAGGCGTAAGACCCATTATTGTATGAGTGTGGTAGTGGCAAAAGTGATAAGAAAAAACATCTCATCATAAGGAGACATGTTCGCGTGTTTTTTAGGTTAGTTAATTTTTACAGATAATTTTTTCTTCTCACAATTTTACATTACAAGCGGAATTGTTAAATAGTATGTTAAATTACCGCGAGATCCAATACCGAAGTTTAAATGACTTCACGAAAAAAATTCACCAAGAAATCATGGACATTACGTCCGTTTTAAATTGGACGCTAGAAAGCATAGAAATTGAGGTAAGCCCTGACATGTATTGTGTTGCGTGTACTAAAAATCTATCGCTAATACATGCTACATTTGTAATCGTATATTTCCTTAGAACGATAATCGTCTAATATGTCCATATAATTCGTCTCATCGTATCGGAAAAGAAATCTTGGATCAACACTTGGAAGATTGCCAATGGAAAGAAGATGGCTATAATAAATGTCATGTACCACTGTCCGAACCAAATTTAGATTTGTGTTCTCCTTTCTCTATAAAAATGGGTAAGAAACGTACTTGTTGAGATCGTTTGAAATAACTTTTAAACGTATATCACAAACAAGTTTAACATAAGAGCCTTCAATTATAGATGCGGTTTTGCAAAATAGCATCATAGAAGAAGCTAGAAGAAAAGATTCTACAATAAGCATTGGTTAGTACAGAAAAACAAAGGTTAAAATGTATCCTTAAATATTTTAAATTGCTCAATTTTTTCCAGACAGTTATCAATGTCATAGTTGGCACAAGCTCTATACATATATCCTTTTTCATGTTTTCTCTATTCTCTCTTTCTCTCTCTCTCTCTCTCTCTCTCTCTCTCTCCATTCTTTCTCTGTGTATATGTAATACACATATAAACATATGTGTTCATGTTCACATAGTGTACAATTTTATGTTTCCTTATTTTATTTGTCTTTATAATGTATAAGTCAGTTGAAAACCCACATTCTTAACACTGATAATAGGTTTGGGTGATCGGTTAATTCCACGAACATCCGATAGAATCTTCACAGATTTTACTCGCGATGAAAGGAAAATATTATACGAATATGTGGTTTCCCGTACAATCAAACTGGACGTTGGGCATGACTTTACAGATAGCAACACACTGTAAGTCCAAGCATTTTTTGTTCGCCTATTAACATAAAACTCTTGAAAGAATTCATAATTTATTGCAGAGTCTGTAGAGATAAAGATAACAAACAGTTATCGTTTCTGGAGATACTGGTTCAAGAACGTAATTTAAAACGACGTAGGGCTAAACACAGAGGTGTTCATACCAATAAAAAGTCTCACATGGAAATCCTTAGAGAGATCATCGATCAACAAATGGAGTTGTACATCGATCATATTACGCAAGAACATCAAATTAATCGTGAGGCGAAAGCTGTAGATCTCGTAAAAATTGAAAGTCCGAAGAAACATCTGGGTGACACCGTACAGAACACATCCTCGTCGTCTCCGACCGATTTTCGTTACAATTGTCGTCATCTTTTTCTTAGGGACTCTCAGAACTATCACGGAAGTAACAATCACCGAAACGATCGTATCGAACCATCGCACGTATCTTCGTCCAAAGATCGACATGGGCGAGACAAGTATTCGCGAACTACAACAGAATCGCGAACCTCAACGGAATCACGAAAACCGCAGACACAACGTAAACATAAACGTTCTCGTTCCAGAGAACGCGATTATAACAAGAAAAGTAGACGAGAATTCTTTGAAAAGGCTTACGTGAGAGATGTTAGAAAGTATGACAAAGCCGGTGGATATAGCAACGACGGAGTATTTAAACACAACTGCGATCATTTGAAAAATGCAGAGAAGAATCATTAGTGCCTATTGTTGTCGCTTGTTGGCTTATTAATCTGAAGGAGTTGCTTATACAAATATGATTAAGCTCATCAATGACATGGAAAAATCTGATCAGTACACAATGCTTAATAGCTCTTTATATACTCTATACTGTACATTATAGAGATAGGAGTCATTTGATGAATAACACAATTAAACAGCGCAATCTACATGTAAATACATTTGCACTTGGACTAGCCGGCGTAGTATAGTATACTAGGTCCTACTCCTGCACACCTCCAGACCACAGCTTGATCCGTTAGCGAGGGTATACACAGACATTTTGTTTGATTTGATTGGCTGACGATTCACTGCTGAGACAGGATCCACTGCGCATTGGATGCGCTGTAAAATGGTGGGGATGCGCGAGTCGGCTTAGAGAGTAAGAAAAGTGTGCAGGAGTAGGTCCCATTATTGTACGTACATATCAATTGGCTAGTAGTTTTAACATTCGACCGTAGATAGCGTCCGAGTTTCGATTCAGCACCTAACCAAAGATTGGTTTGACTTTGGAGGATGATATGGGGAACGCGTAAATTTTACACGACGAATACGTTTGTAGAATCAGTTTTGAAATGAGCAAATGCATCTGTAAAAGTTGATCTCTTGGCAAACATAGAATGGAACGGACAACAAGAAACAAGATAAAATCAAATTTGCCTTTTCAAATAGTTTTGTATATTAACCTTTGGTTCTTTCCAATTTGGTTACTAGTAGTTGCTTATAATTTGGATTTAAATGTAAATATAAATTGATCTGTTATGTATAATATATAGAGTGAAAAGTTACTTTTAGGCAAATCCAGTCGATTAATCTGGTCATTTCTGTTTGTCTTTTTTCAGTACAGTAAGTACGTAAGGGATGTTTGCAATGCGATACTGCTGGTAATATTTACGATACTCTCGGTGTCTGACGGTTTGAAGTTATATTTGGGATATCTTGGAAATCTTGGTGGGAAGGTAATTACACAGTCAATCGTATTATGTCACATGCAATTACATTGCAAGCATTGTCTAGTTTTCAATTTGTTAATTACCAAGAGAGACGGTATTTGTTAGATTCCAGAATTGGCAGCTTGTTGGTTGATTTCGTTATTGATACAGCTCCCTTTGGAAATGTTTCTTGTTTTCAACCATATAACATTGTTTGAACGTAACAATGTATTTGTCCATTATTTTATGATCTGCCTTCTTTTTCTTGAAATTGTTACGGGTGCGATCGCTTTGAAGAATTTGGCAGACCTTCGTGCTAGAACATTTTATTTGGCGCAACTGTATAATGCGCCTAGCAAGTATTAGTTTATTATGGAAGATCTTATTAATAAATTTTGATATCCCAATCGTCCGCAAAAGTTACTATTGTGCATTATTTCCGATCATTTCGTTTCACTTTTCTTTTCTTTTTTTGTTCACTTTTATTCTCACTCAACTGTATTTTTGTAGATTGCGTTAGTACATCGGATAATGTTAATATCGATAACTCACATTTTCATCTTGTATTCCCAAGGTTATGGGTTTTATAAAACAACAGAATGATCGAAACATTTTTTCGCAGATTTGTCAAGTAAATTTCCATGTCTTTTAGAACAATGTCGTGTTCGTCGGCATTTTCGGTCGTACTCAATGCACACAAAAGTTGCAAGCGTGTGGGAACCATGCGAGAAAGAATCTGATATAGGAGGATAAAAGTAATTGAAAAAGTTAGACTTTCCTTTGAGCAACTTCCATAATTTGTCATGGTAAAAATTGTCTCGAGCGTAATATTGAGTGCGCACTTACATCGAAAAGCTGTTGCGCCATCCAACCGTGGTACGGTTCTAGAGCCTCTTTGTAGGATTTTTTAAGAAACGCTACCAAATCTTCCGACGGCGAATCTGTTTTACCGTCTTCGACGATTTTTTCGAAAAATAGTAAAATCATGTGCAATCCCCTGGAATAGGTACGTTAAGATTTTGATTGAATCGAATCGAATCGACGTATATTTTTCTCGCGGAAAATGCAAAGTAGAATTGCGCGTACCTAGTCAGCCATAATAGAGCATCCATAGCGATTAACTTGGTTTCGGTAGCTTTTTCAAATAGAATCATGTCCTGTAAGGTTACATTTTTCTCCATATTAGTCGCGTACCGAGTTGCGAGCTTCTGCAATTAGATTGGAAGGAATTACAGAGAAATCCGACGATCTTAGAGTTGGTGGGCACTTTGTTGTGAAACGTGCGCGAGTAGAGATCGTTATTTTTCTTTTTCGTATTCTTATTCGCTTTCGAATTTGCAAAATTTGCGAAAACTTACGTCGATATTGCCTTGAATATCATATTTGACGGGAGCAAAGACTTTGCCAAGTTTATCTGAAACATGAATTGATTGATCCGACCACTTATGGTTCGAGCGTAACTGGTTCATGACTTTTCGTGCAGGTTATGAGGTTCTGTTGCACCGAATAGAATCGTACGTACCCACTATTCTGGCAACGCCGCGTGCCGCAGCTAGAAATTCGACCGTGTTTATCTTCTGTTGAACGATTTCGGGGAACAGTATTTTAATTTCACTGTCAACCGCATCCGTCGTTCTGGTTGTACTCGATACGGTAGACAGCATGGTTAATTTTGGTTGGTAACAAGCGAGAGTAATGTATCAATAGAATTTCAAGTGTATAGGTATGAGCGTAGATAGAGGTATATGTATAATAGAAAAGGGGGCTGCCGCTAATTCTTTTGGATATTCGGTAATGGCAACACGATGGCTCGTCGACGAAATCCTCGTCGTCGCGCGTAGTTTCGAACTGTGATGTCGATTGACGGCTATGGTAATGTTAAAAACGACAATATTTCGGATTTCGATAAAGGTCCGCTACGATAGCGACTAGGTAAGTTTTACGCATGTGCACGTGTACCGAGGATCGTAAGAAGATGATAACCTAACGATAACGATAACAACGGCGGTCGTAATGATAACGATAAGCGATAGTACCATGTTCTGTGTGTCTATGTACCGTATGTACAAAGTAACGTGTTTCGATATAAACATATTGTAATAGAACCGTGTTTTATCGTCTATTGTCTAGTCAGTGTTGAATCATGGTACCAAGATATCGCATTTATTAATTAGCTTGTACTGTTTGCTACGGCTACAGGATTATTATCACCGACAAAGCCTTCTTCTAGACGTATCAGGTTTAAAGATTCGAGTCGTCGTACCTAAACGGTACGTGTATGTATATTGCGAGTGCGCACGATACAACAATTGTATCGATATCAATAGATTTTGCAATCCTCTCCTATTTTCCAAATTGCCAGCAACTAATAAAAGTTTTACAAATTCAGCGCTCCCTTCTACGTATCCGAATCTACGTCAATAATCGCGTACGTATACAAGTTACATGTACCTATTGTGTATACATTGACGCATACCAACGTATACACTAGTCGTAACTAGTCCAGTGTTACGCTAGCTAGTGAAATGATATTTACAAAAAATACCACATTTGCATTCATTGTAACGTTGTACAAAGTTCTTCCTCTCGCTCACACGCGCTTACGTTTCCATACACGCGTAACCACACAAGATGAAGCGCATTCAATCGTTGTTGTTGTTGTTGTTGTTGTTGTTGTTGTCGACCGATGATTTGGATACCAAGCTGTCGATAAACGATAGCAAAGGGTTTCGTGTAGCGATTTTCGAGTGGTACAAAGTGACAAAATGTGTTGTTTACAATAGCGTATTCGTAGAGAATGATTTCGCAAAATCATGGCGGCTAACAGGCATGTTCGATTACTAGTTCCGAGTTCGATTAGGCTGAAGCGTTACCTCGTACAAGCACACGATACGTGAAAATGAACGCACTCGTGGTGTTTTGTACAAGTTGCCACTGGTTTCGTGTTCGTCCAATGATTTCGAATCGTGCCAAACGATGAGGGAAAATAGGCACGAAGCTTCAAAATGCTGTCGGCAGCGGATATCTGAGCACGTTGCCGGCTGAATCTTCGGCAACGAGAGTGAGGGCGGCAAGAGAGTGGGGTGGAGCCGTTGGCACCAGAGCTTCCATAGGTGGTCGAGCCCCAGGGAATTGTCGAGAACCGCATACCATTCCGCCCGAGGTCTCCCTAAGTTCTATGACTCGTACTCCGAAACGCGATCTCACCACGTTCCTGCGATTAGACACAGAGATACGAAGATTATTAGCGACGGTAGTGGCAACGGTTGTGGTAGCAGTGGCGACAGCGGCGGCTGCAACTGCTGTGACGGTTGCTGCGGCAGTAGTAATGATTTGGATTGGAAGAGCTTGGAAGGCGCTAGGGAGAGGGAAAGGCAAAGAGGCACAGGGAGTGGGAAGAGAAAAGGGATGGTGTCGTCGGTCGCGCAAACAATGGACTTTCGAAACGATTGTGCTTGGGCAAAGCTTCGAGGAAAGAATCAGGACGACGACGACGACGACGACGACGACGACGAAGAAGACGAACGAGGAGGGAAGACAGGGAGAAGAAAGAAGAAAGTCTCGATACGTTTCGCTTTACCTTTTTCCATCGTATTCAATGTCGTAGAAGTGACGATTGGGAATGTTGTCCACCTCGTTGTTGAACCACCGATGATAGGCGAGAAAGGCCGCGCACGAGGTTGTCCAAAATGTTCGATCGGTTTGCGAATTAGCCGCGGTCTGTTCGATCGCGTGCACGGACTGCGCCTGCAGCAGGCTCTTGGAGAAGGACCTATTGAGTTCTGGACTAGCGGGCGCGGACACGCGACCGAGTAACCGCGGAGGACTCTGGGAGGGCGAGGGTCGCGAGGTTTCCGAGAGCAATCGACTCCTTCGCGGGCTTGTCAATAGAGCGAACGGTTGTTGCACGGTAACCGTGATGCTCAGCGGCCTGCTCAACGCGACCGTCGTGTGCTGAGGGTCTTTCCGTAGAACGGGATTTCGGTTAAAGTCGATTCCAGCAGCACCGACGAACACGCGATCGACGTAGTCGAACCCGCGGCCCATTATGCCTTCGCGAGTATGACCGAGATCGAAAGTGTGACCGAGTTCGTGGAGAACCGAGCCGAGGGTAGTGGCGAAGCAGCCGCCGTGCGTGCCGCGGTAATTGCTGTCGTCCATCAGCTGTTCCGTGTCTACGGCCGTCGCGTCTAGAAACCTTGCCAATACTTGGTTCATGCAGGTCGGCCAGGTGTGAAGACACGCCGAGCCGAACAGAGCCAGTCCCCCGCCGCCGAGCGCCGCGTGCCCCTGCGTCCTCGCGAGCGTGTCCTCGTGCGTACGAGGGTTCGGCGCGCCCCGGTATCGAGTGCACGACAGAAACGCTAGATATTTACGATGCTTCGAAGCCAATGGTCCGGTCATCAATTCCCGTGCGATCAATTCCCAAAGTTCTCGTTGGCACATCGCGCGTGCTCTATCGACGTCTAGCATACTGTGCATCACCAGGCACTCCGGTCCGTCCAAGTCCCTCTCCAGCTGAAAAGTTTTCCTTTCGTAACCCGCTTCCCTCAGTTTCTCAGCGGTGAGAGCCTGCAGGAGTCGGGCGCCGAGACCGATTCTGGTTGCTGCGCTTTCCGGCGATCGATCTTCTCTTCGGGGGCCTTGAAAGTATCCGTCGTGGCCGGCGCAGATCACGTAAACCGGCGTTACCCGTAATCTCGTTGTTCTCGGCTCGTGGATCAGGAGCAGCTTCTTCTTTCGTCCAGCTGCTTCTAGTTCCAATTTGTTCGGGCCTCGAGCCAGTTCCACCACAGCGCGGAATTCGCCGGCTACGATCGGCCATTCGGCCGAACTTTGGCTCTTGTGGTTCCTCACGACGATCGAGTTGCACCCCGCACCCGTCGTCACCCGGCCGCGTATCAATGCTAAGCTATAGCACAAACTCTCCCCGTCCATCAAATTCAGCACCGATATCTCCTCCGAATTACCGTTCCGCGACGTCATGCGGTGCTGATTCTCTCGTTCCTGCGACAATGCTCTGGCCCCTGAGCACCGATATATGTTTGTACGTTGCTCGCACCCCACGGTTTCTTCTCTATGCTCTCGATGTTCTCGATGCAGATTCGGTACACTTGTGCCTGCAAGTACCTGCGAAATTGGACCACCTTTTACATAGTTTGTCAGAGATTTCTGTGTAAGGCCGTTGTCGAAGGCGAAGGCAATGACGATGGCGATGGCGTTGACGATGGCGTTGACGATGGCGTTGACGATGGCGATGGAAATGGCGATGGCAGTCAGTGATGGTCTGAAATGTGCTTTAGAGTGGTGGAGGAAAGTGCTCAGAAATGGGATTGGATGATGCCAATGGATACCAATGGTAATTTCCACTTGCAGTATCGCCAGCACACTTTGATCCCGTCTCCACCACTCTGCAGCATATTCCAAAGCACCGTTGATGGCAGTAGCGATGGCAGAGTAGCGATGGCAGTAGCGATGGCGATGGCGGTGGCAGTAGTTATGACGATGGCAATGACCAGACACCGACGATGCTAACGCTGTCAACGATTACGATGAAAATAATGACCATGTTTACAATTCGAATTCGATTAGTCGAACAACTTAAATTACGAAACTGTACAAGTGGTTCCCGCAATCACCGCGATGCGGGCAGTTATCCCACGAGGTGCTGCCATCCCGCGGTGAATTACAACAACTGCGAATCAAGTAGAATAATCTTCCAAGTCCGGCTTCATTCCGTTCCGAGTTTCAACCGTTTTGATCACGAGGCTATATACTGTACCATAGAATGTTAACAAGCCAGTTGTCGTAGAGTCGAATGGCGAATCCAAAAGAATCGATAATTACTGACTGTACCGTGTGTTCATACTGCCGATAATAACTTTGTTGAATCGAAGATCCGTGAAAAAAACGGGGATCATGAGAATATTCCATGACCGTTTTTGATCGAATCGAACCGACATTGAAACGTTGATGGTGAGACACGCCGTAGCATGGCATGACACGACACGACACGATACGACACAACACGACACGACGAGGTACGGCACAACACGACACGACACGACACGACGCGAGACGTCACGGTACAGTACGGTACGGCACGGTACTGGACAGTCCGAGACAGGGGTTTTCATGGACATGTACGCAAATACGTTTCTCAAAAGAATCGTAGCTGTGCAGTGCGATAGAAAAGAGTAATTGTAAAGTCGGCGGATTTGTAGTTTGAATACCGACCCGAATACTTACCATTTTGATAAAATCGTGATGAAACGGTCGATGCGGACGTTACAGGGGAGAGAAGAAGGAAAGAGTTGAACGATAGTTTTCAGCCGGCTCCGGACATGCGGGGAGGGAGACTGTGGCGCCGAAGCGACGACGAACGGCGGGTTGCGGTACTATGGCGTCGCTGCAGCGGCGCCGATGCGCTGTCGAGGCGCGTCGAGCCGCGCATCCGCACTTGTATAATTTCTTCCCTTCTTTTTCTTTACCCTTTATTACTCTTAACTCTTCGCTCTTTAGTCTTCGCTCTTTAGTCTTCACTCTTTAGTCTTCATTCTGCATTCTTTGCTCTTTGCTCTTCGCTCTGGAATTGGAATTTTCAACGATACCGTCAGCAATGTTGAGAAACTGGGTAAACCGGCAAAATGCTTTTCGATCGTTGCGATACGTCGCATGGATAGCAAAATTATTTTACCGTGCGGGTGCAAGTTCGTCACCGAGTTGGAAGCCCGTGGACGAAAGACCCTGTACCTACTTGTTTGCGAAAGTTACTCGAGAAACGGTTTGCATTTTCATAAGTTCATAATACAATACCATACGACTACTTGCGGTTCGATTCGGAGTTACCATTATCGACGACAGACGACAGACGACAGACGACAGACGACAGACGACAGACGACAGACGACAGACTCTCAGATTACTTTCACCTCGTATTACGCTCGAATATTATAAGCGGGCTGATGCGGTCCAGAGAATGCGTATACGAGATGCATAATGGCAGCGGTGCAGGTGCGAAAGGTGGTCGTCGTGGGGTGCTCCAAGGGTTCTCGAAGCACCGGAGATGGTCAATCGAAGAGTTGACGCGCTGCGAATGCTTGTTACAACAAGTACAGAAACAAGTGTTGCTGCTTGATACAGATGGGACAGTTTACCGAAGGAAACTGTCACGATCGAACGCTGCCGAAGGGAAAAAGCGATATATCCATGATCGATACGGTGCACGTCTCTTGATTTTCTCCCTTTCTCCTTCCTTGTGCGCGTTACCGAGAAAGTCGTACAACGGAAGATACGCGATCGCGACGATGCAGGTATCGATGAGAATCGAGCGAATCGAGGGAAACGAGGGAACCTGTCTTCGAAACGGTCAGAAAATAGAAGCGGATATCGTCGTATCATCTCGCAAGTCGTGCCGCACTGCACCGCACTACACCGCGACGCGCCGCGACGCGCGGCTAATTGTAAACGGACTACGATCGGTTTAACGACCAAAATCGTCTGTTCCTTCGAATCCGAATCTCTAATAATCTCGAACCAATTGGAACGAGCATGATATTGTAAAAGCAACGAATGTAGTGGGATCGCGATGTATTTGCGCGTGTGCAACGTGGAGCAAGACGAAAAGTTTCTCGGTGTAAGATTCGTTTAACCGTGGGGTTAGCGACCGTGAAAGTGCTTTCATGTAAAAGTAGAACGACAGTTTTTCAAAATCGTTGCGACGATTGCGTGCGCCCACAACCGACCTACTTGATGGCCGGTCGTTGCTCCGTACCTCGGTTTTCTCGATCGGTTTTCTCGATCGCCTCGAACCCTTGCTCGTCCTCGAACGAACACGATCGCATACCTCTTGTCGAAGCTAGCACAATTTTTTACCCTTTTCGTTGTCGGATGGAGGTTTTATTTTGTTTCGTTTCGTTTCATGTTTACTCGTATGTTTTATAATCGTATACAGTTTTTAATCGTATACAGCGGCTATTACGATCTCGAAGAATAGAATTTTTCAATTTCTCATATCAGAACAAATTGAAGTACGCGTACGCGAAAATACAACGAACGATCAAGTTTTCTAGCGAAAAATTGGGTGACGGGAAAATGTAAGACTCGATTGGCTTTCTTTTTCGATATACCATCATAAACATTTGCGATACATGACACGGTACACGACAGATTCGCGTCTATGCACTAATGCTCGCATACTTTTCTTGTCATTTCTTTGTGTTCAGAACTCCGTCATTACGAGGGGTGAGAACAATGAAAGGGGGGGGGGGTTAAAGGTAAATGAGTGGATGGACGTATGTATGGATAGATAGATAGATAGATAGATAGATAGATAGATAGAGAGAGGGAGAGAGAGAGAGAGAGAGAGAGAGAGAGAGAGAGAGAGAGAAAAGAGAGAGAGAGGGGGGGGAGTGAGAGCGACGGAGTGTCGAACGATAAGGCGAAAAGACACGAAAGAAAGCGAGACTACGAAGGTAAGCCGGGAGAACGAACCACATCGGAGAGAGTAGGCCAATGCCAGTGTCAGCGACATGGCTAGTAAGTGTCTGTCGGCAAACCTGATCGTGAAAACAGAGAAACGGGTTGCACCGATTACATTTGTCTCTTCGTGTTTCATTTTAGCTCGTTTCTTTTCATTTCCTTTTACGTTTTTCATTCTCTCTCTCTCTCTCTCTCTCTTTCTTTCTCTCCGTCTTCCGTTTCTTACAATTTCTGTGTTCGAGACCGTTCCTCTTTCGGAAAAGTTTTTCAAATCCAAAATTTGTTACATTGTAAAATGTAGCAAGACCCACGTAGTAACGTATGATCGATCGTGTACGGTTTCTCGATTCGTTTCGATCGTTTATGAGTAACACGCAAACAAACGAGCATACGCGATGACACGGTGGGAGGATTATGTGGATCATTGCCACGCACAATTCATGATAAATATGCAACGATAGAATCATGGGATGACGACGTCCTATCGATGTTGTGAATAAAAGTTGTTTCTCGGTCGAGCAATCGACACGTACATAGAATGGAAAAATTCTGAGAGAACGGAACCATGTACCCGGTTATTTTTGCTTCGGTCGTAGGATGTCCGCGCTGCTAAGCATCGTAGGTCCGTTACGGTGGTATATTCGAACGACAATGAAATTAAGAAGATTTATAGAAATGATCGTGCGGCTGTTTCGCCTCCGACTTGAACAAGTACGAGAGTGTAGTCGACGGTTCGAGTTCCTTTTGCTTTATTAGTTGCTTCACATATTGGAATTCGTCGTTGTCCACGTCATTGGTGGTTGTCGTGATTTTGAATTCTGAATTCTGAATTCTGGATTCTGGATTCCGGATTCTGGATTCTGTAATTTGGGATCCAGGATTCGCGCGTATCAACTAGAGATTGGATGGACGTTGCGCGATGGTGTGCGCTCGCGTGCGCAGGTGCCAGTGCCAGCAGAAGCGGGAGCGGGAGCGTCAACACGAGCGCGTCAACTACACCACGTTAATCGGTAACGAGTAAAAGGAAGAAAATCGATTCGCATACAAGAATACCGTGTGTGGAATTCAAGATCGAGAAGTTACGCAGCTTGCGACATACCAGCAAGTGGTTTTGAAACGATTTTACCATTGAGTCGCGTGACACGTAGACTCGATGAAGAAACACGTTATTCATAATTGAAATCGATGCGGTGCAATGCGATCGCAGACAATGCTTCTTAATCGTCCACGTCCTGTAGCCTGTAGGTGGAGACACGTACGCTTGCAAACTCGATCGAACTCGAACAGAACAGAAAGGTCGATGAACTTGGTAACGTGCAACCAACAAAGACGCCCGAGCCGATACAACGAAAGAGTGTACTCGATCTGGAGGAAATCTGTGCAAACGTACCAACTTTCGAAGAAGAAGAAAAGGAAGCGGAAGAAACGAACGTCGAGGCGGGGACCAGCACCGATACCGATACCGATACCGATACCACTAGACGGCGAACGAGTGGCAAAACGATCCATCGAGGATTAGTTAGTTGTACGGCCGAACGAAGAGTTCTGCCGACAGAAACTTCCAGTCACGTTGCCTCTAAATAACCCGTGTTTCACTTTCGGCGCCCGAACAGTAAAATTCTTTCGCGTGTTCGAGACGACGGCGTGTTTGCGTCGTGTCAAGGACAACGCGTCTATCATCGCGATACTTTCCTGAGAGTCAAGAAAATCACCTCCACTCTGATATATGCGTTGCGAACGATGCGCGAGACGTCCATCCTGCGAACTTTCGATCAACGCCGTCTCCCTCTTTTACTCGAGCCACCTTATTCTACGAAACCTATCGCCATGTATACACGACGTAGAAGCATATTGTACGCGCGGCTAACAATAGATGAACTGTACCTGTGGTGTGCTTGTTACGTTGTTTTCGTATCGTGGAGAACGCATTTCGGAGGGTGGGTTTGCGAGTTTCGAAGGATTCTAGCGTACAGGAGAAATAATCGGGAGGAAGGAAAGGAAGGAAAGGAGAGAGAGAGAGAGAGAGCAGAAGAAACGACAGAAACAAAGAAGGACAGAGTTGGCGATAATCGGATGCAAAGGGAGGGAGGAGAGGGAAAAGGGTAGGATCGGGAACGGGAATGGGAACGGGAACGAGAATCGGGTTGGGGATTGGGATGGGGAGGGGAAGGGCGGCGACATTCAACGGTGAAAAATTTAATGTTCGTTCGTCCTGGTGGCGATCGTGGAGAATTAGGCCGACGGGGTCTGTCGCCGATGTCCTTGACATGCTGAAAGTGAGACCCAGCCTGCGCGTGCTAACTTTAATTTCTTACGTAATCGATCGTAGGTGTACCATCGCAAACTCGAAAACTTGCGTTAGCATCGATACCGGTGTTCGGCTGCGATTTCCGTAGAGTCTGGACTGCA
The DNA here is from genome assembly GCA_028455555.1 of Augochlorella aurata. Classification (NCBI taxonomy): domain Eukaryota; kingdom Metazoa; phylum Arthropoda; class Insecta; order Hymenoptera; family Halictidae; genus Augochlorella; species Augochlorella aurata. The sequence goes on along the minus strand of CM052165.1, from coordinate 10,225,611 downwards.
ATGTGTAGAGTCTAGAGTCTAGAGTCTATAGAAATCGATGCGCCGATATAACACTGTCCGAGGCGCGCGCGCGCGCGCGCGCCTAGCCGGGTTTGCGACTATTCTACGCGTTTTATTCGTAATCGAAAATGCGTCTCCGATGTCGACGTCCAACATCTGCATCCCTGCAACGTAGGTAAGCGAAGATACTGGTGCCAGAATTTTCGAACTAAAGGGTGGAATCGTTTGAAAAGTTTCTACTGGATGCTACTGGATATGCGTGTGCCTGGCTGCGTGCCCGAGAGCACGAGTGCCCGAGTGCCCGAGTGCCCATGTGCCCGAGTTTCTAGGGATACGGATACCGATACGTCGCAGGTGGTCGAACCGCGGCGGCGCTCGATACATGTTACACGGGCGCCAGACGTCCTGGCGTATTCCATCGCGCGTGATTCCCTCGTCCTCTCGCCGCGTTTAGGTTACGCTTTCCGGTCAAGGCAGCGGGCTTTTTTCGCGCGGTCGGCCCTTACGTTAGCCGGTCGTCTCGAAAACTATGGCGTAATCGATGCCGTAGTTCCCTGTTGTCCCGTTATCGCGAGCCAAAATTTCACGCGATCGTTGTAGGAAGCGGGGCACGAAAGCTGGACAAAAACGAAAGGGAACAGACTCGAACGAGAGAAACGCTTTCTGGTATAACGATATTGCAGAAAACGGTTCGTATTGTTCCCAACGATTTCTTCGTTGGAAGAAATCGAACGAAAATATCGTGTCCGACGTTACAAGCTCTCGCAATACTCGGTAGGCACATGTTCGAAATAGTTTCCCAGTTACTTAAAAATTATGCCGCCGAATTCGCTGGATTTATGACGAAAAAGCCCTGCGGGCGTGAAAGCGGACTCTCTAAAGGCAAATGGTCCAAGTTAGATTTTTGATAGAATCGTGCTAGTTGAAACGAAATCGATGCCGAGAGACGAGAGATTGGAACGAGGGACGCGGGAAAACAGTGTCTATACTCTATGGATTATCAAGGACACAAGATGGTTCATCGGCCGATTAAATGCGATTTCGTCGTAGCTGTCTCGGATTAGATGTACAATGGTATTTGGCGACTTGGATATTTCGAGAAAGCAGAGAAACGCGACAAAGAGCAAGGATGCAACCGTATACCATTTACAATATTCGAGATGCTCTATTCGTTTCGATCTGTCGTATCTATCGCACGATCTATCGTTGCGTTCGTAGGATCAACGCGATTGAGCGTAACCATCCGTAGACGCGTGCGTCCATTAATTCGTGACCTCTGTGTCTTATCTCAGTGGGTGCGTTTGCATCCGCGTCTGCGTCTGCGTCTGCGTCTGCGTCTGGGTCTGCGTCTGCGTCTGCGTCTGCGTCTGCGACTACGTCCACGTCTACGTCTACGCACGACAGAGGAAACAACGTTTCGTGTGTCGTGTAAACTCGATCTTCCCGACGATTTTCAGGATATAATGATTGCGTCTCGCGTCTCCATTCTCGGAAAGATAGAGTCTGCGATAGACTCTCGGCGACGATCCTGTCGTGTTTCTGAAACGTTGGCTACGCGCGTCGAAAGTCTGCTTTCGAACAGTCTCGCTTTGTCGTAGGTTTCCGATTTTCTACTCGGATACCGCGCGATTCGTCGAAATACATTCGAATCGTGGGAAGCAAGTGTATTTCGTTAGAAGAACCAGTTATTACAACACCTTACCGATAAGAGATCGATCGGCATCTTCAATATTGAGAAAATAAATCGAAATCGGTGAAACGTATAAATGGTCGTAGATTCGCGTGAGCCGAGCATGGATACTCGTATTTTCGAATGCAGCAAGGCTTCCATACAGGCCCCTGAGGAACAGGGGGCACGATACAAATTTTCCGGGGAGATCTCGTCGGACAGCCGTTGATTTCGGAGCCATTGCCAGTTTGTTCGAGGTCGTTTCCGCAGCAACGAGGTATCCGTCTTCCGCAATTCGACATTAGCCTTTCGCCGATGAACAAATGGCCGTCGAATCGATCCGAGCGCTTTGCGACACGAGCACTTTCCGATTAGATTCGGTACCTTGGGTTAGGTCGGAGTCGGACGATACGAAACGGTCCTTCCACCGGTAAATGCTGGCAACGGTAAGATCGCCCTTGCTTCGAGTCCCGGCGCGGCTCGGCGCGGCTCGGCGCGGACCTAATAGATATTCGAGGCTGCGGTGCCAAAAGGTGCCAAAAGGTGCCAAAAACTGACTTCGACTTGTACGATTTCGACGGCCGAAATATCTTTTTTCCGAATCTGCGGCACCTATTCGCGTAATTTGTCTTCGAAACAGTCGAACCTCGACAAAATTGGCAGACGGCTGACTTCGCAGAACTTGACCTGCATTAACGCGGCACGCTCGATAGCGCGGACGGTGAGCTACGCCCCTCGTCTCCACGTTTCGAGCACAGAACAGAGTGCGCTTTCCGCACCGACAACGAGTGCACGATATCGAAAAGGCCGAATATCTGCCGCGTGTCGACCGGCTTCTCTGCTTCGTTGCACGTTGTATAATCCGAATCGTTGCTATACCTTTCCGAGTCCGAAGCCAAATTTCGAGATTCGAGTTTACGAAGACGCAGAGGCTGGATCCGCAACGGCGTTAGCGACGGCAGCGAAAGAAAAAGCGGTTCGAAGGAACGCGTTGCGTAATACCGAAGCAATGAATTTCGAAAGCACGAATAGGAATGAGCATGAACTCGAGAGTTCGTGTTCGCATCGTGTAACCACGGGAGACCATTAATCCTCGCGAAAGCTTCGACTACCGACAAAAAGACTCGAAGAGAAACACAACGTCTCTCGTTCATTTGACGAAGGAAAGTCGCGCGCGAATCGAATCCAGAGTAATTCGGCCTATCGCTCGATTGCTCGATTGCTCGATTGCTCGATTGCTCGACGCACTCTCGAAATGAGGTTATAACCAAGGTTACCAAACGGACACTACCCAAATACCCAGATACATACGATTACGGTAGACGAGTTCGTTTTATTTCGCGCTGTCCCAATGGGCTCCCGAGACCGAGACCGAGACCGAGACCGAGACCGAGACCGAGACCATAGCGATTCGGGGGACCGAATCTCTACTTGGTTAAGCTCAACGGAAAAAACACGGTCGCCAAACGCCCTTTTGTAAGATTCGCGAGAAGAGTAGCATATTGTTCGTTGGACGGCAATGCGATTCGCGGTTGGTGCCGGCGCGAGTCTACTTACAGCTACAGTGTGTACATCGTACGAATGCGTTAAGCGTAACTATGCGTGCAAAAAAGGGCAAACGAGTTGTCCGCTCACTTCTTTCTCTCAACTCGACACCCCTCACCCACCCACACGCGCTCCCTCCCTCTCGGGTACACACGCGCACGCACTCTTTCTTTCTTTTCGTACGTTGCACCGTTTATCGTGAGAATGTCATCCTCTTTGAAAATATCTATCGAAGCGAAGCGAAGGATAAGACGGCCGGAGAAAATCGGACGATAGAAATTCTATATAAATGCGTATACGATAGACTGCGTGTAATTTTGGTTCGGTCGCTGTCGAGAGGGTAGTGGCGAATGAAAAAGGAACGCGGTCGACGACGGTGGCGATATTTCAAAGAGAAGAAAAGGCCTATGACCCGTGCGTATTACGGTTTACGTTGAGAGTGACAGTGATTCTATATCTGTCGCCACGGTGACGTAATTACGATTGGCCTCTCATGGTCGCGCGCGACACGGTATTTCTCTCTCGTAGAGAATTCGATTATCTTCGACGAGGTCCAGAGAAACGAATTTCTCGCGCGCTGCCTAGTCGATTAACGATTAACTGGCAATAAGGCGTTAAAGATATTCTTTCGATCGGATCTCTATCGGCTATCGTCCGTCACCCATCTCTACCCATCATACCCCATACTCTATACCTTGCGTCCTATGTCCTACGTCCTGCGTCCTACGTCCTACGTCTTATGTCCTACGTCCTATGTCCTACGCCGATTTCTTACGACATACGTATGCTCTCGAGAGCGTTTGATTTCAACGATCGTTTACCGTTCCCCGACAGCGCGATCGTAGCGGATACGCGTCGCGACGAAGCGGTATAAATTTTCAGCTTAGAAATTTAACGCTAACGGCGTGACACAAGAGCTCGTAGTTCGGCTGACGAGGAACACGGAAAACTGACTACGAACGATGAACGACAAGCCGCGGCGCATCGATGGCGAGCGTGCTTCGGTAAGAGTGTTACCATTCGGAGAGACCGATGCGTTGCGTATCTCCTCTACGCCTGTGCCGTATTTCTGCGTTTCCTATTCGTTTCGGATTACGTTTGCTCGTTTCCATCTATTCCATCTATCCCATTTCGATGGTTTTGCGAATTACGAATCGCACACGTGTTTCGGAACGGTACAAAACGCGCGGTGACTGCCAACATATCGAACGATTTTCAATCTCATCTCTCCCCTTTATCGGACACATCGTTCCTCCGAATGTCCCCGTTCTTTCGAATGTTCGCGCGTGCCACCCTCCCCGCCCCCTCCGAGTCGCTGTCATCTTTTGCAATCGCTCGTTCTGGACTCGCGTACTCGCATCCCCCGAATTGCTAACAAGCGACCGTATCGCGACAACTATTTCGTCCACTTGCCACTTGTAACTCGCCGCACTCCAGATACAACACCGGTCAATGTCCTTTCGTTGGTTCGGGTTATGCGAACCGAAAGGTAAGATCGAGTACGCAGTACGTCGCATACCGAACGATCGGTCTAGTCCGAACGACCAGTCACAGGAACGAATCGACGAGATTTCGGTATCGTTTGATCTTGATTTCGTCGAAGAAGATTTTTGCGAAAGCCGTTCGTGCCTATCGTGCTCCATATCGACTCTGTCTTTTTTCTGTTAGATCCGATTCTTATTATTATCATCGTTATTGATAATAATATTATTACTAGGACGACGACGACGACGACGACGACGTTGTTGCATCTGTATCTATTGAAAAACTATAGCTCTGTACGATACGCTCTTTTGTCCAAGGAGACTAAACTGTTTGATCGTAAAATGAATCGGTGAGAAAAGTCGATAAAAGATTGCCGCGCACGGGGTAAAACAGAAAAACGTTTGCGCTCGGCCATCGGTGTACGACGACTCGATTTGCGATTAGTATGCACCTGATACCGAGAACTCGATCTGGAACTCGCACGTTTCCTCGGGAGATACCAACTAGCCAATTCCTACTAGTCTATTCAACGCATTTGCAATTCTTCCAAGCCTCGATCGCGATTACGACGTTATAGTTTTGTCGACATTTTCCTGATTACATTTTGCAACTCGGCGATCCAATTCCAAATAGATGTTGAAACTCGTCGGTTCATTTTTCGTTCGAACGCTAATCGATCCTGTGGAGGAACGCTATCAGTGTTTTCCACAAAAAGTAGATCGAAGACTGATCAGCTTCGACTAGAATCTTGTTTCGATAAGTAGTGGAGCAGGAATCGAGAAATCGAGTTCCGCGAACAACTTGGACAACGAGTTATGCCGTTTGTCACTTTTACTGTTGTTGAGGTCAGTCGAGCATTGACCGTTTGACGATTTAATTCATGTACATTATTACTACTACCAGCAGGTAGGAGGGCGCAACATAAATGTTATTTCCTCCTTTTCTGTCGATCTCTAGATCTGCTTTTCCTTTCCTTTCCTTTCCTTCCCTTCTCTTTCCTTGTCCATTTACTCATTATGCTATCCTGTCACTACGCGAAGCGTGCACAGTCCTATTTCATTCTATCGGCGTTTTAGTTATTGTAAGAGACGATCCATGAAATTGGTATATAATTTTTTTTATAGGCGGTCGCGAATCGATCCAACGATGTATGTATGCCGGCGAATATCGTTCCTCTCGCAATTCTTTGATATCGATGAATCAGTTTGAACCGCAACAGTGACAGTCCACCGGTATTTACCAAGAGCAGATAGTTTGCGTATATAGCACTTAGACTAGTTTGTCGGTCGTTCACCCGAGCTCGCTCCTTCGTTCGGACTTGGAGGTGTTTACGTTATTCACCTGAACTCGTTTTGTCGTCATCGTTCCAGTCATTGATCGTATAGTTGCGTATTGTCTGCGAGTATTAGGATATCCGCGAATTCGTTGATCAACCATCGAATGTATCGTCAAACGTTCGATAGACGCGATGCGGCGATGCGGCGATGCGGCGATGCGCGGCGATCGGTAAGGCGCAAAGAGACGCAAAGAGGCGCAAACAGACGCAAAAAGGATGAGATGCGATGCGACACAATCGTCGGTTTTAACGAGCATAAAACAACAAGAATTTTCTTGAGCCAATTTTTGTGACGGAAATTTTACGTTCGTTCGTGCAATCATGGCGTGATTCGAGTCTATTTGGTTGGGTACGATCGTAAAGATGGAACCGAGGGAACGCGGGGCAATGCGTGTCATACGGTTAAAAACGACTCGAGAAATGCATACTTTCAGCAAATTCAGAGTTCGAACGAGAACCGCAGGTAACGATACTCGGAATCAGTTTCGTGAACGACATCGTTCCGCGCTATATCGGCCGATCGAGCAGTTTGGCCATTGACTTTCTGCGTTGGTTATATAACATACTGGATTCTGTTACGTTTAAAAGTAGAATCGTTTGGTCCGTTGGTCGATCGAACACATCAACGAGAAAGTTTGGCGATATACCGACGCGATGAAATTGTTTCTTGCGACGTATCCTCCAATAGCAGCGCAGCGTAGAAAGGTTCGCTGATTTCTCAAGGAGCTAATTCATTTCAAAGTTCGTATAGCAAATACTGAAACAGGCGGAAGCAACCGGTAGCGTAACCGATGTACGGGAAACGCGCGAGACGAAACGAGACGAAGACGACGACAACGACGCAGAACGAAGTCAAAGAGATAGGGGCACGAAGAAATTACAGAAATGATGGCATATTTGCTGAGGTTCGCTTTACGCGACGAGTGATCGAAAATTTCGGCTGCGAAAGAGGTCTCGGGTTATCGACCCGTTGGCAGTGGTCAGTGATGGTAACGGGCGCGCGCGCGATCGCGGAACCGAGCACACGATACACTATACAGGATACACGATACACGATACACGATACACGATACACAACACACGCCAGTCGATCGATCGAGGAACCGAGCAACCGAGCAACCGAGCAACCGAGCAACCGAGCAACCGAGCAACCGAGCAATCCGACAACCAGTTCATCCGTTCAACGCATCGTACGTTCGGTCCTTCACCCGGCATTATCCCGACTGTTACGTACTCGCACGTATTACACGTGCTCGCAATACGTGTCGCAGTTTGTTCCGCGTTTGTTCTACGGCTTAATATTTTTCAGACCTAGTCAATACAGTATAGTCTGTACTATAGTACAGAGTAGTACAAGGTCCAAGCAATTGCATTCAACTTGCAACTTTCAACTTGCAACTTTCAACTTTCAACTTTCAACTTTCAACTTTCAACTGTTGCGAGGAGTCGGATTAATCCGCCGAATTGGCCGCTATCGCGTTCTCACGTGCGCGCGCGCGCTCTCTTATGCTCTTTCTCATGTTCGTGTTCGTGCTCGCGCGCCCCATCGACTCGTTACGGTTTCTAACGGATCGAATCGCGGCGTGGTTCGAGAAGACTTTTTCGGGATAGTTCGAGGGACGGGCCAGACAAGAAATAACGGACAGTCGAAAACTGCCTTCTCGTGCCTGACTAGTTAGGGTCCGTTATTAGCCGTTAGAACGGAAACCCGTTCGAAGATGGATTGGCTCGCGCGAGCACAAGCTCTCACCCGCACTCGTACGTGCGCTCGATCGAATAGATTTGTCAGAAAAGCCTTTCCGCGATTTTATCGACGATACGTATCGATGCTGTTGCCGCCCGATACCATTGGGGATGAACCGTTTCAAATTACGATGCGGTAACCCGCGTTCGCGATTAGCAAATTTGCTCGCCGATCCGATTCGATCCGATCCAGTCCGATTCGAGCCGACTCTTCGAGCCGATTCGAGCCGATTCGAGCCTATTCGAGCCGATCCGTACAGGTTTCATGCTGTACCGTTTGTTTTCCTCGCCACGTTTACACGGGGAACAAGTCAACCTTTCACCAGACACACTGCATTCAATGTATCTAAATGCGTAGCGACGATTCGTTGAATAGTTCGAACAACGAGAGAACAACGGGCACGTTGCATCGTAAGACGAGCTCGACGTTAAAGATGAAAGAAGAACGAAAGAAAGATCGCGTTGATAAAGGTTTCGAAGATATTCGGTAATCGAAAGGTGGGTACATTCGATCGGTTCTGGACGTATCATACGAGGAGAAATCGAGGCCACGACGGAGCAGGTATCGAATTCGAACCAAGAAATACAAATAGTCCGATTGGGGATGCGTAGTCGGCCAGAGCCTAATATTATTCAAGCTGCGATTTAATTGGGGATTACTCTTCTCGTCGAAGAATTTCTGGATCGGTTCGCTCGTTAGACACGGTGGTTAGTCGGTTCAACTCGCTAAAGCGGTGGCGGTGGCGGTGGCGGTGGCGGTGGCGGTGGTTAGCTCCGCGCAACCACGCCGGGCAAATCCGATGATCGCGAGCGTATCGTATGCGATACGTATACGCGTCGTAGGTGCGCTGAAAGCGGTAGGAGGCGAAGGAGGGAGTGGTAACACCTGGAATGTACGTAAGGTAAACGGCATCCGGGCAATGCCCTCGCATGTAAACAATCAGAAATTGCAGGCTTGATTACGCGAGCAAGTTGTTTCTCGCGTATGCGCACGATCAAAGAATCGATCACGTTTGCGTGCACGCGTGCTTGCCCGCCCGTAACAGTTGTAACAGTGTAGTACGAGCACGCGAATACACATAGCATACCAGTTTTCCCGTTTTTCCAGCGTTATCCTACTCACCGACGGTTTAATTCACCCACTGCCACGATACGGTACGATCGACGACCACTTGTCACATCGATCGTCATTATTTCGAAATATCGTCGCTCGTACTGCACCGCGTAACCCTCCAACGTTCTCGATCGGTTTCGAATTGTTTGGCGTCCCATCGCGTCGCAGACTTGGCGCGCGGCTGCAACCGCGAGGCAAATACTTCCGCTTTAACGATTCTCCGAACCTTCGAGCCGATATTGGTCGCCGAAATCGAGTTGGCAGGCGCGAACGCGCGTACGAAGGGACCGTGTTCGACATTGGACTATTTTGCTGTTAGGCTATTCAGCCATTTGGTGCTCGAACCGTCGAAAGCCGGCGAATCGGCGCGCGTCTTGCTCGAACTCGCGGACGGACACGCGAGTACGCTAGGTTGCAAAAGCGGCCGCGAACGAAATCGCGACGGATACGAGCATTTCGAGGAATCGAATTCTGCAGAGCCACGGCGAATCGCTGGTGTCGCGTCATAGTCGAACGGTCCTGTAAACCGTAAACCGTAAACCGTAAACCGATTCGAACGAGTTCCACGCTCTTTAAAACGTACGAGCAGAAAGAAAACTCGCGAAACCGGACATCGATTAGCGATTAACGTTGTGTCGGGTGCCCGCAATTTTCCAGAGTGAACGTGTAAATGTTCATTTCTACGATACTATCCTCCATATTCCTATTAGTAAGAAATCGAAATCTCCGAGCGCGAAGGGTGGTTGCGGTTGGAGTTTCGATGGCAACGAGTACGGGATTCTTTTCGCCGAAAGGAATGCTCGCTCGAGAGTATCTCGCTCCGTGAATGTTCGTCCTCGGCAGCAAAAGGGATATTTCTGGTACCGTCCATGGTGAAAACCGGACGTGGCTATCGAGTAAGAATACAAACTGGGTCAATGACCCAGCCGCCGAAGAACCGCGACTGTTCGGTAGAGACCGCGTCTGGGTCAGCGTGGACCGCTAAATTAAGAACCGTTCATACCTATAGAAAGAAGTCTCGATTTTCGGACAATCTGCGAATACATCGATGGCTCGTTCCACGTTGAAATGCGGATTAACGCGCGTTCGTTTTCGCACGAAACTCGATCATCGTTGTCGTCGGTTTTCGATAGTTTGTGAGACGGTCTTGGACGATTCTCGACAGTATTCGCGAAATTGTTTACCCAAATTTGATCTCCCAGACGAACTCGATCGATCCAAAACGGATCGTTTGCGAATCGAACGGTGGTAGGTATTCACCGTTGAGTTTGTTGGTAGGGATCTTGGCTACAAAGCTACAGGTCTACAGGGCTACAGAGCTACAGGGCTACAGAGCTACAGAGGGCTGCAGCGCCACGAGTCTACAGAAGCGCAGATTCGTACACGCGTAAGTACTTGCAGGCCGATAATATTTGGAGAGTCCCGCAGGCTACAGGGGGCCTGAATCTCCCACCGACGTTCCCCGATCGACGAGTCCCTGTGGTTTTCGACCAACGAGACCAGAGAATAAGGTGCCCACCTTCGCACCCTCGCCGGAAGTAACCACCACCCTGAACCTAAGAACTCACGCTTTATCCCCACCGTTGTCTCGTCTCGTCTCGTCTCGTCTCGTCTCGTCTCGTCTCGTCCCGTCCCGACGCGACTCGTCGCGTTTCGTTTTGTTTCGTCTTATCGCGCCGCGTCGCGACTCGTCGCGTAACCCGTTCGACTGTCCACCGTCTTTCTCGACTCTTTCCTCTCCATCCATCGCGTTCCTCTCTGCTTCTCTTTGTGGCGCTGCCCCACTACGAACGGGGACTGCCGGGGACTGCCGGGACTGCCGGGGGCAATTGGGAGGCATCCGGGGGACCATTTAGAGCCGCTGGGGGGCCGGTGCTCGATGAGTCACTATATAAGACGGGCAAGGACAAGAAGGTGTATGTTAGTGTACACTCAATCTTTACGTAGCTCGCACGACTCACGATACAGCGAGCGCCGGCAAATTCGGCTGCGGCGGTGACCGACTTTTTTTCTTTCCTCCATTCTCTCATTCTCGCCCACTCCTGCTCGTTTTCTTTTCTTTTCTTTTCTTTCCCGTCCTAATCGTTTCGGTCTCCGTATACTATTTCCTTCAACACTCGTCGTAATTCTCTGTTTTCCTCGATTTCATCCTTTTTACATCTACGAATGTTGTCGCTCGCCCTTGTACCCTACCAAACCATCAGACTCCGGGATAAGTTTATCGAGATCAATCCTCCATCCGCTCGATCGTCTTGATCCGCGTCTCAATTGTTTGCCCGATTTCTGGATATTTTCGATATTTTCGATATTTTCGATATTTTTGATAGTTCGAAGAATCGAGCGCGTTGCCAGCATCTTTTCCTCGTTTCGCTCGTCTTCCTTTCGCGGCCTATTCCAACACCGTTCGTACCCAATCGAGACTTTCGATCTCCCTGGAATCTCCGAACGAACGATTGTGCGGCGAGCGATCGTAACGAAACGCTCGCGTTCGAACATTCACCCGTATACCTCGCGCGTTCTCCTCTCGGAATAATGACCGAAAAGTCGGATCGACACTGACATTCGTAACCACGAATCGGGGAAACGTCGCGTCGAAAAGGAAAGTCGTACGAGCGTCTACCGTGCCCTCGTAAAAACAGCGGGACAAAGTAATATCGAGGAAAGGCTGACATCCGGGAGATACGGAGAGGCGACGCGAACTAAAACGCTGATAGAAGGATACGAATAGAAATAGAGGAAAGAAGGTAAAACGAGAAAAGGATCGTCGAATTCCCGCCTCCCGGATTCCCGATAGTCGACGTTCGATATTTGAGATTTAACAACGAACAACGAACAACGAAATTTCGATTGAGAATATCGAAATATCAAAAATCGAAGAATTTCGACCGAGAGAAGCTAAATAAGCGAATCTAAAGTTACGGTCGATCGTCACGATGCTGGTAGAATACGCGGCGCAATGGACTTGGCAAGCGATGGGAGGCACAAGAATCGATGTTCTCTGTACGTTTCTCGTGTTCTTTGGTGCACTATTGGCGGCAAGGTGTTTGCAATGGGTTAAATACGTGCGTTCCTTGCCACCGGGCCCTTGGGGCTTACCCGTGTTTGGTTATCTGCCGTTCTTGAAGGGTGACGTTCATCTTCAGTATGGCGAACTCGCAAAAAGGTACGGCCCTATGTTCAGTGCCCGTTTAGGAACGCAACTCGTAGTCGTCCTCAGCGATCATCGTACCATACGCGACACATTTCGTCGCGAAGAATTTACTGGCAGGCCACATACCGAGTTCATCAACATCCTCGGTGGATATGGTAAGTGTGGAATCGAACCCGATCACAATGCGTTCCTCTTTTGCTCTGTTTCTCTCTCTCTCTCTCTCTCTCTCTCTCTGTCTCTCTCTATCTATCTCTCTACCCCTCGCTCCGCCAATCTCTCGTCAGCGTGATAGTTAACGTTACCGCGACACCGCGTTGCTACGTTTTCGCGTTCGATACAGATATCGACGATTAAAATGGTGGCCTTTCTCTTTCTTCTCCGCGATCTGTCTCTCTTCCTTCCCTCCCCCGTCAATCCCCTCACCGTTTCTCATTGTTTTCCGCGCTGTTTCAGCTGCGACCACGTTTTACTGTTTTGTCATTCTTAGATAGAAGTTTCCGCGTCACCAATCTTTTTCGATTCCGTGTATTAGTTTGCATATACAAAGTTTTGTCGCGCGTAGCAACGTTCGAAAGCTCGTCAGAATTTTGTTGCTCGTTTCCTTTGAATTCGAGGAATAGAAGAATCCTTTTTTTTTCTCATAGGTATTATCAACACGGAGGGTGCAATGTGGAAAGAGCAAAGAAAATTTCTTCACGATAAACTCAGGAGCTTCGGCATGACCTATATGGGTGGTGGAAAGAAAGTTATGGAATCGAGAATTATGGTGAGCGCACCTTGTAGATAGCCGTGTCTTGTCTTACCTTGTCCTGTCTTGTCTCGTCTCGTCTCGTCTTCTCTTTTCCCATGGATTTTCGGGCTCGCCGTTTCTCAGCCTCCTCGGACTATCGAGACTGGCCGGACTGCTCGGACCGTCGCGAGCTTTCTTTGCCAATTGCTAGCTCTCGGCCGGGAAAGTGAAACAGTTCGTTTGTATTTGTAGCGCGAGGTTAAGACGTTCCTACGAGGACTGGCGTCGCGACGAGGCGCACCGATGGACGTCTCGGCGTCTCTTGGAATGTCGGTTAGCAACGTGATTTGCTCGATCTTGATGGGAGTGCGTTTCCAACACGGCGACACCAGATTCAGCAGATTCATGCACTTGATCGAGGAAGGTTTCAAGTTGTTCGGAAGCATGGCCGCGGTGAACTTTATTCCTGTGATGCGTTATTTGCCCTGCCTGCAAAAGATCCGAAACAAACTGACGGCGAATCGGGCAGAGATGGCGGACTTTTATCAAGAGGCGGTCGACCAACATCGCGCAACCTTCGACCAGGGCACCGTTCGAGACTTGGTCGACACGTACCTGCTCGAGATCGAAAAGGCAAAGGGCGAAGGTCGCGCGGCGATGCTCTTTCAAGGAAAAAATCACGGTGAGTAGAAGCGTCGCCCGGCGGCCCCTTGTGCTCGTCCTCGTCGCGCTTGCGCCCGATCGCTGTCCAAGCTTACGAATACACACTCGGTCTTTCTCGCTTCCACCCAGATCGACAGATGCAACAAATTCTCGGGGACTTGTTCTCCGCCGGGATGGAAACGATCAAAACTACGCTGGAATGGGCGATCGTTTTGATGCTGCATCATCCGGAAGCGGCAACCGCGGTACGAGAAGAGTTGGATCAAGTGGTGGGCGATTGTAGATTGCCGGCTCTGAAGGATCTACCTTTTCTTCCAATCACGGAGGCAACGATTCTCGAAGTGCTTCGAAGATCGAGCGTGGTGCCATTGGGAACCACTCATGCGACCACACGGTAACTATTTCACACAGCCTTCTCTTCAGCTTTTTCAAACGATTTTCGAATCGATTTTCTCGAAACGTTCGTACCACGTTTCGTTGCAACGATCTATTGCACGCGAAACAGAAATATTGCGAACAGCATGTGGGGGAAAGGTTAAGGAACGCTTGCTTGAGAAAAGACGAGGGAAGAATGCTGCGAGGGCGAATGCTTAGTCTCGAGAAACGCGGGAGACGCGGGAGGCGCGGGAGGCGCGGGAGGCGCGGGAAAAGAAAGAGGGAAATAATGAATTTGGAAATGGTACGATTGATTACAGGGACGTGACGTTAGACGGTTATACAATCCCGGCTGGATCGCAAGTTGTGCCTTTGCTGCACGCGGTACACATGGATTCGAAACTTTGGGAGGCGCCCGAGGAGTTTCGGCCAAGTCGATTTCTCTCGGCCGAAGGTAAAGTCCAGAAACCGGAATACTTTATGCCTTTCGGTGTCGGCAGACGTATGTGTCTCGGCGACGTGTTAGCGCGCATGGAATTATTTCTGTTCTTTAGCTCGTTGATGCACACTTTTCAATTGAGATCGCCGGTTGGCGCATCGTTGCCGAGTTTGCGGGGCAACGCCGGTGCTACCGTCACACCAGATCCTTTTCACGTTTGCCTAGTACCGAGGAATCTCGAGCTTATCGAAGACGCGAGCAACCAGTCGATCGCCTCGAGTGCCGTTTTACGAAATGTTGCCAACCATTGAGAACTCGTTCTTTGTCGTTGGCTTCCCAACGATCAACGGAGCACGGTAGTCGTTCCTAACCGAGTCCCGATCCCGATCTCGATCCCGATTCCGATCCCGATTCCGATCCCGATTCCGATCCCGATTCCGATCTCGGTCTCGAGGTTGTCGACAGCGCAAATATCGGTCGGCATAGTTTGTCTCGGCAGTATCGAACAATACCAACGAAACAGAGGTGCGTACTGCAAACGTTGCGGGAAATTTTGTGAAAATGGAACGACGGTTTTTGGTAAATCCGTTACCATTAGCTATCCCACGTTCACAATTCATTACTCCGACGGTGAATAGACCAACATTTTTATTCCATTTGCTATTTATTCGCTTTTAGACGTTGACAGTTTAAAACATTTCGAAGAACGAATGTTGGATCGTAATACGATCAGTAGTATGCTGGCGCATACTACGCGCAACAAAGACTCCTCCGTCGTCTTATACGCAATAACAAGCGACAAATGTATAAAAGACGAACAAAACTTACAGAGATAGAAATGTTTACAATTACAATGATAGTAATAATAACAAGAATAATTTTGTCTATAGAAATCGATAGAAACGGTATTAATAAGTACGATGACGACGACAATAATAGTAATAGCAATAGTAATAGTAGTAGTAGTAGTAGTAGTAGTAGTAGTAGTAGTAGTAGTAGTAATAGTAACGACGATAGTAATAATAATAGTAGCAACAATAGTAATAGCGATGATCGATAACGGTAAGAGTAAGAGTAACGAAGAAATGGTAAGGGATGGGGTGTTTGGTCGTAGGGCACGACAAACGATGCACGACGACGGAAAGATAGTAGCTGGTACCAAGGAAGATGACGCGTATCGATTATGATAGCGGTCGTAGCGCAAGGTCGATTAAGGTTTCAAAGAAGCCGTCGCGTTTGTCGAGAACGTTTGCGCGACAAAGACGAAACTGTCTGAGCACGTGTTTGAAATTTGTACATACTTGTATCATACGCGTGTGCATTTTCGAATTAGTAAGCGAATAAGCGAGTAAGCGAGTAAGCGAGTAAGCGAATAAGAGGGATCATGGCGGACGATGACCGCCCAAAAATTGTTCTACTCTGTACGATCGAATCGAAGTAAGTTGGATCTCCGACGAAAACGTGACTTTTCGGCTAAAACTTTGAACAGGTCCGATTGCGTAGCGTAAAATATTGAAAAGCTACGTCGAACTCGATGGTCCACGTTGAGCGCGAATAAAAATTAAGGCTGTGAATCACGAATTTAGGATGTTGGATCTTCGAGGTCCGTGTGATATCGCGATCGTAAAATCATTTCCAAAGACTTTGTAGTGCGAGTCGCGGAACACGGACGAAGCTCCGTGCGATTCCTTCGTAGCGTACCTTCGGTGTACCGTACGCGTATACATGGATATACATATTATAGATACTGGCGGTACTGGCCGCGTTGGTGCTTCGGCCGTGTTCCCTGTTAAGAAAGTTAAGCGCGGCATGCTCGAAACGAGGACTACCGCTCTCTAGTGTGTTCACCTGCTAACCGCGAATCAATGTTATTTAATATTGTTCTCATTTCTTACGATTAAACTTGTTGTTTCTCGAGCTGCGCGCATTGCTATTTCCCCTATATTACACGTCCAACAACCTTCGCAGGACCGAGTCGGAAGAAAGGCGGTGCTACATGAAAATGGAGAATGCGCGGTGCGCGGCAAATCTGACCATGCGAAACCGAGCGTTTCAGTAGTCGAACGCTTCGACGTTTCGACGCCTCGACGATTCAAACGCCGCAATGTTTCTACGAATAACGAGAACTCTCGTCGGCTACGCGTATTCGGTCAACGATGCTCCGAATCCGGCTCAATCCGTAATCCGTACTGGCGCGCCGCGTCGCGTCGCGTCGCGTCGCGGTGAAACGAAAGTTGCGCAACATCGATTCGCTAAATCTGTGATTCGCTAAGCGTGGTTACGCATACGCGTAGGAAATGGATGTATTTAACGTTTAACCCATAGATCGTAGAAACAGTTTGCAAAATAAAACGTTAGGTTGCGATCGATTCGGTACGATCGGTCAAGCAAAGTGAAAACAAGCTCGTCGATTATCGGCATCTTTCAGCGAACATCAGTCGATGAGGCTTCGGAACCAGCGTGATGCCAGAGTCGCCCTCGAGATCGATAGTTTCGCCCAGCGGTATCGACACGTTGAACTTTCGAAGAATCCTTCCAGCGTAGAGAAATAATATCATCCTCGCGAGTTCTTCTCCAACGCAGACACGCTTTCCTGTAATCGAACCGCTTTGCGATTGAAACTGCTCTCGAGCATCGAGCGTCGTCGAAAACGCGCGAGAAGAGAAAATCAAGTTCAAGACGCGTAATACGTAATTACCGCTTTGAAAGGGAAGAAACGAATCCGGTTTAAAGAAGTTCCCATCCTCCGTGAGGAATCTGTCTGGCCGGAATTCGAGAGGATCTTGCCAATAGGTCGGGTCGGTATGAACTGCCCATTGCATCGGCACGATCATGGCACCCTTTGGGACATTGTATCCGCCGATCCATGTATCCTACGGCCGAGGAACACGGAAATAGGAAAATAGGAGAACGTATAGTTGCGGTTTGGTTCTCACCTCCAACGTTCCATGAGGAATACCCAACGGCGTGACACTACGAAGTCTTTGCACTTCGGCGATGGCTGCCTCGAGGCGCGGCATCGAGGGTCTGTACTTCAAGCTCGGATACTCCGTTTCGTTCAAACATAGGTCCATTTCCTCCTGGAGCTTCTCCTGGAAACCATTCGAGGTAGATACGAGAGCACGCGCTGCTTACCGCGGATCGGCCGAACCTACCTGTTCTTTCGGATGGACTGCCAAGAAGAGGATAAACCAACGCAGAGTTGTCAAAGTTGTGTCGGTTCCAGCGCCAAACAGGTCGGCCAGCAGATGGAAGAGCTGCGGTTCCGTGTAATAATTGTCCTCGGTGGTACTCTCCTTTCTCATCCGTTCATCGAACGCGGCTAAAAAGTTGTCGTCCTCTGTAGAAAGATTAGCGGCGGTGCTAGTTCGGCGGCGGGCACGGTGCTCTTCGAGTATGCCGCGATATATTTCGTGGGTCTTCTCCTTTCCGTCGAGAATGGACCGTATCGTTTCGCCGAATCGTGGTAAAAATCTAGCAAACGTCTATTATATTTAGCGGAATAGGACGTCGGGATGGAAGCTCGGAACGAGGCGAACCGCCATACCTGAGGAGAGGCAGAAAGTTCAGTGGTCCAGCGACACCTATATGCTTGACGCCTTCTTCTTGCAAATGTCTCAACCACTTCCAAACTCGATCGTCCTCGCGATAGGTTTTCCCAAAAACGATGTCGTTCACCAGATTGCCCATACAATGATGCAGCGTGTCCATAGGATCGATCGGTCCGTTGATCGAACGTTGTCCGAGTTTCTAGAAAAGTTGCACCCCGCGACCGAAACGGTACATCGTGTATTTTCGCGGTGTTTCGCGTTTCGCCGATTAAACGAATCGAAAAATATTGAACGTTTCAGATTACCGATACGCATTCGTCCGCAGCGCGCGATATTCTTTCCTCCAATTTATCGCGTCTCGAACCTTCGTGCTTCACCATACCGAAATTCCTGAGGCAGCAGCTGACGAATTTCCTTTGGTCTTTCCATCGATTGCCCTCGGCACAGACCAGGCCTGCGCGAATCGAATCAGAAATTGGAAATTGAAAATTGGAAATTGGAAATTGGAAATCGATGTCTATCGCGGTTGTATCGACGCGCGTCTCACCGTATCCCTGCATGATTCCGTGAGTGAGATGCAACGGTGCTCTACCGGTACACGCGTCCTGCGCAAAGGTCTCCTTGATCAGTCGAGGGTCCGAGAGGAGAACGGTATAGACGGAACCCATGCGAAGCCCGCAGACAGGCCCGTAACGCCTGACCAGTTTGGTCAGAGATTTGTGCGGTTTCTCCGCGTCGATCCACGGAAGGTATCCAACGATCGGAAGCTGCCAGGGCCCGGGGGGAAGGCGACGAGCCACCCTCCTCCGACTTTTATCGAACAGGTATGCCAGAAACAAGAGAGACGCGAAGAATATCGTGTAAACGAGATTCATCTCGACCACGGAAATCCTTCTTGCCAACGTTTTCCAAACCCGAGCAGGCTCGAACGGTTCGATCGATGTACGCCGATCTGTTAGCTAGTCCTTGCAATGGGGTCCGATCGTACTGGAAACAGTAAACGACGAACGAGGATAGCGCGGTTCCTAATTAAGGAAACGCTGTATGCGCGTATGCGGCGTCTCGTTCGTTCTGTCAAGTATGCGGTAGTATCGTACGGAACGGGAAATTTAGCGAACGAACGATGCCGATCTGTATCGCGAGCCGTAACACTGAATCACAGGAAAGAGTTGCAGCTTCTATCAGCGGGGACATATTCGCGCGCCGCGCCGCGCCGTGCCGCACCGGCACGTGTTCCGTCGCTGGTCCGTTCAACCGCTCGTTCATGCGCAGAATATTATACGGCGCGTGGCGAAACACGTGCTCCTTTACCCGTAATCCCAACCGATTCGGCTCTTTATCGAGATACGAAAACATACCTAGGTCGTTGTATCGTCTACAGTCTATTCCATCGGAAGTCTGTCCGCAGTCTGCTTCTATTAATTATACCAATCGAAGATCGCAGCTGTAACCGTTGGTGTAGCAATTACAGAGGTCGCTTTACTCGGAAACAGCGGCATCGGTTAGCGAACGAACAAGTATTTTCCAAACCGAACAATCGCGATCGCGACTACGACCGCTACCGCGACGGTCAGACTACAGAATGCCTCGTCGTTCCGTAAGCTTTTGTCCCTCCGACGATAACGGATACCGAGACGCAGTCTCGTTTGACTATCAAATGCATCGACGAGACGCGTTCGGATAGGCACGGTTCGAACTGTTCAACATTTACATATTTTAAGGTTGATACGTACCCGCTTCTTCCTCTTCTTCTTCTTCCGCAGCTTCCTTTTCTATCGTCTCTAAAGAGTTAACCAGTTTTCTGTGCACGGAACGAAACGACAACGCCGTGCGTTCAAACTTACCAAACTGCTAAGCTCGGAGATCGCCGACTCTCGGATACCTGATGCCTACCCGTCGTTCCTTTACCGCGGACAGTCGTCCCCGTGTACCTGCTCGAACGCCCTTCGCCCCTTCGTTCGTTTTCACTTTTCGATGCATCCATGTTTCTCTCTCGTTCGTCCTCGCTCTCTTTCTCTCTCGTTCTCCGTTCCTTCCACCCCACTCCTCCCTATTCTCGCTGTTCCCCTCTCCCCCGTTAGCGAACAAAGGTCGTGAAGGAGATTCCATTTTTAAACGCGTATCTATCGGTATGTTCATCGAATATATATCGGTATTATTTCTCTCTCTCTCTCTCTCTCTCTCTCTCTCTCTCATAAATAATACCGATAGTACTCTGCTTCGTGGTACCGCTAGGACACGGTAAAGATCGAGTTGATACATGGGACGCGGCGCGGCGGTAACGAATACGAAACTACATACGTGCCTGAAACAAGTGCTGACTGCTGACACCATTGTATGCTCTTGCAGAGAACGTGCAACGATCGCGATTCAAATCGTATCTGCATTGTACGAGTTGAATGCAATCTTTCGACAACGTCGACTATTTTCCTGAGCGAAAGTTTAAATACGAAAGAAATCTGGAGACGTTGGGTTCTCGTCTATTCGAAAACTATCGAACGTTCCGACTCCTTCTCGAATTGTTTCTGGCACGTGCGCGAAACGAATCGGAGCGATGTACCGAACGTGGAATATATGCGAGTCGAATCGAGGGGTAGCAACCCTAGCTCGGATCCCAGCGTGCCGACTCTTCCTCGAACCACACGGGACTGCGGCAAAAATCTAGAACCGCTGTTTCGACGGAAAGGAGGGACCCCGATTTCGTACCGATTTCTTACCGACGCGACATTTCCGTGTTTCCGAGATCTTTCGCATCTTCTTTCGTCGACGAACGACCAGTTTGCGCGTTCTCCTCGTCTTGCGATGGAGATCCGTCCCTGCGAAAGGCCGCGCAATCTCCTGCAGTAATGAAATCATTTTTCATTCGTCTTAAGGACGACTACTTTGGGTTCGATGAAACGAATTTTTCTCCAAGGACCGTCGAGTCGCGTCGCGTCGCGTCGCCTCGCGACACTCGACGCTACGCGAGTTATTCACCGGTAATGATAACCTTCCGTTGATCTCCTTTCAGGTGTAACGAACTTTACGACACGCCGATCGTCACGGACAAACGGTGGGACTTCTCTCCACGCGGCTACAGCACCACCCACTTTTACTTTTAAAGCGAGGCGAGCCGATTGTCGAGAGTGCGGATAATTATGTGAAAAGAAGCGATTCTTTAAGGAGACACGCAGGACGCGATATAATGTTTATCGAGGGAGCAGGTGGTTGACCACTTGGGGAGCAACGATCGACTCGGGTCATTGGCAGAATCCAGTTATCAAGGCTGGGATCATTTTCTTTGGTCGCGCGAGAAACACTGTCGTTTCTTTTTCTTTTTCACGAGCATTGATAAGCTTGCTCGGCGCTACTGCTGCTGCTGCTACCGCCTGAAATCTATTGGATAACGGCGACGCGACCAGTGGTTTTATCAAAGTCTAGGGGTGGATCGTTTCGTCGGTGCGATCGAACTTTTCCGATTACAAATATTTGCACACGACCGTATCGTCTACCGGACTCGATGGTCGCGATACGCGTCGTCCGATTTGCCGATCGTCTTCGACGTAAAGTCCAACTTGCCGCTCGCTCGCCAGTGCCGTGCGTACGAAAATTCGCAGATTCGGCACTCGAAGCAAACGTGGTCGAAAGGCCGACGACCGCGACTTTCTCCTCTTATGCTAATTTCGTTAATATGCTATTTTCACGACTCTCGTACTTTACAGGAATGCCGCCCGACCATTTGGTATCTGCCGTATCCTGTCGTACAAAATGATCCGGACAAGAAATATCCTTGTCGGAGGGAGGCGACTGAAAAGCTATTCACGGTTCTTCGTGGCACGATGCTGCGATACCACGATACTAGGTGAAACTGTATCGAACGCAAATGGAAAACGATAAATGCTGGTTCAAGGTTTAGGTGTCCAAGATTAACACGGCGATGGACTCGGCCCAACCGATCAACGTTGAACCGAGCGAACGTTTAAATGGGCCGCCCGTACAAACTCGATCGGCGAATACTTTCGAAGACTCTGAACGATTCGATTTCGACTTTGGGATCTGAACCGATCGATCGCGGCGGTATGGTTTGGAGAAACCGACCAACCCGCGTCGCCACGCGTCGCGTCATGCCGCGCCAAGTCGTCGCGAACGAGTGTACCTATACCGAGTGACATCGGTCGTAATGTAATACAGTGCGAGGACAGAGTTCGTTGCCCCCTTGAAGAAGGCGGGTGTAGTGGCCCCAACTGGTGTTTCTGGGTTTATTACCTCTCCTCGATCGCAAATAACGCCGGCGTGTTTCTTTCTCTTGCTCAAGGTGCCGCATATATTTTCGCACGGAATAGCCGATAGGCTGATAGAAATTCCTGTGCAGATGTATACATACATACATATATGTACATGCATACGTATTGGAGAACGCGCGCGGGTATGCAATTTCGTTCCACCTTGTACTATGTACATCTTTCGAATTCGACCCTCGGCAATCCAATTGGTCGCGTTCGATTCAACTTTCTATCGTACTTTGAAGCTCGAAGAACAACATTTTCAGATCGTCGTCGACGTCGGCGGCAGAAAGCTTCATTTTTACTCGGCATGTTCAAGATTGAAAATCGAAACTGTCCGAATTATGCCATCTTGGCCCGATCTCACTTCCAAGCACCGATGAGGCAGACGATCGCGGCAGGGCTGGCCACTGGTATGGATGCCGGTACCATACACTGTACAATGCTTTATGTATACAGGAAGATCTAAACGATTAATTAGATGATAGATGAACATGGATGCATGGTCATACTGTCGTAGAGGTGCGATTTGGTTCGTTTTGGTGCGGCACGGTGATACGGTGGCACGGCAGCCCGGTGTGGCAGGACACGACACGACGAGGCGGGGCGAGGCGAGACGAGGCGAGGCGAGGCGTGGCGAGGCGACGCGGCGGCATCCGCAACCGTGGTTATGCGGCACAAATTTTGGTGGGGATGGAGGACACTTTCACTCTCACAGGTGTATGACCGACGGGAGAGCTTGGAAATACTCGTTACTCGACAAGCGAGACGTACAGGAAGGCAAACCGAGAACGTGCGAGGGGATGAGGAGGGGCTCGATAGGGGTATAGCTAGGGGATGCGCGAGAGAACGCGAAGAAAAAGAAGAGATGCTTAAAAGCTGAAACAGTGGTCTTAAAATGCCGCGTTTCGTATTCGATTTTTTGATCGAACATCGACCTGGACGAAGAAAGGACTTCGGGCTAACGGCTAGAAAGGAAGAAACGAAGAAAGAAAAAAAAAGGAAAGAAAATAAGAGACGATGCCAAGGGAAAGAGACGAGAAAGGACTGTTTCGATGATTTGCAAAAGGGAAGGTGTCGTCACGAGAGATCCGCTACTCGCTAGATAACGGCCCAGTAGTCGCATACTTGCACGTACCATTTCATTCGCTACGCGTTCGTTTTCCTCCTGCCGGTCGAATTTTTCGTCATCTCGCTGCTAAAGCTAGCCAACCAGCCGATATCGTTCGTTCGATAGGGTGCAGTCTTCGGATCGCGCAAAGTCGAACAAACCGTGATCAACGATTTCGGAGATTTCGACGATTTCGAGAATTGCAAAAAAGACTGGCACCGTTCGGACAACAGTATTCTATAGATCGCTGCGTCACGCTCGAGCTGCTGCGAAAGAATATTCTTGAAAATGTTTTCCGCGGATCGCTATCGGTTTCCATCGTGCACTCGAAGGAATAGAAAGTACATAAAGGGGGATGATGAGAGCGTGATACGAGCGAGTACAGGCAGTCGATGCGCACGGTGACAGAGACGGCATTGAAAGTAGAGAACGAGATAGAATGGGTCTGGAGGAGGTTGGCTGAAACGGGTCGTTGAACCGCGAAGGAACATCAGTTTTTGGTCAATGTACCCGCTACCGAAATACATTCTCGTCTCAAGGCTCGAGACGGTTCCGAGTCCCGATGTTTCCATATGGCCCCAGTGGGTCAGTGGTTCACGAGGGAGCACCAGCGGCAACGTATTCGACGAGCATCGAGCACATACAATATTATTGTTATCGATGTCACTACCATCGATCGTCGTGGTCATTTTATTTAATTTCATTATCGAACCCGTTATGTGCTAACATCGGCTGTCAAAGAATAGTCAGAGAAAACGTCATCGACGATTGCGGGCTATGTTATTTAGCGGGTAGACGGATTCTAAAGCTTACACTATCGAGCGACGCGATCGCGCATACGCAACGATCCAAACGCTTTATCTACATTTATGAAGGGAAAAAGGGAATATCAGGCACGGTACGATACGATACGATTCGATTCGGAACGAAACGCGAAGAATCGCGGGGAGAAAATGATAAAAATTCTGTAGGTAAAATTTGCATTCGATGTTACGAACGTGAAATAACCATTCTCTTCGATCGCGGTTTCAACAGGTCCGGTTAGAATTTAGGCTACGTCGAGCCACCCGAATCTGGAACAGGTGGGTCGTCGACCCTGCTTTCGGTGCTGTTTCAGAGAAGATTTATCAAGCGCAACGCGCATTTTTTCATTTATTAATATCATCGTTCCGAATTCTCTGCAGCATCTCCCCTACGTCTTCTTTCTCCGATACAAGTTAGGAAACCGAGTGCTGAACGCTCGACGCTCGACGCTCGATAAGATGTTGCAGTACGTCCGCGTGCCAAGCTGTATGGCCGAGTGCCGAACCGTTTTGACCTACATAGTCGTCGCAATCCAATGTCCGATACCCATGATCTCCAGCTGTCTCGAGAATCCGGAGTCGGTGATTCGCAGATACGAGTTCGTCCCTGCCATTCTTTCATATTTCTGTCCGTCCGCGGCTCGATGTGGATGTAACAGGTACCCCCCCGACTGTAGCTCTGAGTACAACAGAGATCGCGCGAATTTTCTTCGGAAAGAACATTTCGACGACGATAGGATTCCGCGACTGTCGACTATCGGTCGAAACACGTCTTATCCGAGCGAACGTTTTTCTCGAGCAGTTTCAAATTATCGCGACAATGGCGGCTTAACGGGTTACATTTTAAAACAACCACATATACCACCGACCACGAATAGATAAACCGGATAAAAAGCCAAGTTGATATTCGCATCGCGATCTCTCTGTCATTATTATTCTATGAATTTGCATATCGACGACGGCGACGGCGACGGCGACGGCGACGGCGACGGCGACGGCGACGACGACACATTGCGCGTGGGGAAACTATGCCATGGAACGAAATTAATGAGCGCGATAGATATCGCTTCGGTTGTTACAAATTACCGTTTACCGCGACGAGAACAAGAACGAATATGAATACGAATATTGAATGTGCGAGCAGTCTACCGCGGTGGGACATGGACAAAGATCCATCGTTTCTCCGTGGGGAGCGAGAAATGGAAAACGGTAAAGGGAAGAGAGGAACCAAATATGTTCAACCACGGCGTTCGCGATTCGACTATATCAGCCGCAAACGAGTTTCGTTGAGCAATGCTTGATAACAAGATACGTGGAATGGATATTAAATGGTTCGAACACGAGCATTTCCCTGGGTATATAACGATTCGGTAAGTCGTTTGCTTTTTGAACGCTCGTGTAGCGTAGCCTGATTCTTACCGGACTCTTTCGCCAGAACAATATGAAACTTGGAATCGTGGAGAAAACTGTCGCGTCAACGCGGTCGATGGTGCCATTATCGTTATTATTTTTGTGTTTCTTGCTGTCGGTTACGACGGTAACTTCGATGATGGAACTCGGCGATGGTGCAAACTCTGAAGCGATGGATCAAACACGATCGGTACCGGTTGTTCCACCGATTCCGAAGCACCGAGGCATCTTCGATGAAACACACGCGCATCGAACCATTGGTAAACGAACGCGACATCGATCGACGACCAATCTCTCTACGTAGGTAAAATCTGTTCGGAACGCGTTATACCGTTATATCCTTTGTTCGCGACAGCACACCGTATAAAGTCTTGGTCGAGAGAGGATAGGGAGAATGTCTGGGAGCTGAGCGGCCTGTTCGAAGGAGACATAATGCTGCATCCGTCGGAGGAAGGAGACGTCGAATCGAAGAATGGTTTAGTGAAAACTGCGTCCCGTTGGCCCGCTGGAATAGTACCGTACTACATAAAGGAAGAAGAGTTTGGTAATTCGATACTTTTGTCGATCGACCCCTAAACGGGATTCAGCGTTGACATTGACGTTTCATCGTTTCACGGTTGCTCGTCGCGTTCCTAGACGAAGAAGAGATCAAGCTGATCAGAGATGCCATGGAGGAATACCACGAGAGTACGTGTTTACGTTTCCGACCTTATGAGAAGACGGACCTCGATTACATCACGATACAAGGGAAAATGTCCGGGTGTTGGTCTTTGGTTGGTCGACACGATCGCGGGCAAGTACTGAATTTGCAAACTCCAGGATGCGTGCACCACGGCGTGATCGTTCATGAATTGATGCATGCGCTGGGCTTTTACCATCAACAGAGTGCAGCAGATCGCGACCGGTGGGTTGCGATACATTGGACGAACGTAAAACCAGGTAAGCGCGATCTATTCGTCCGTCCATTTCTCCGCCAAACTATCGTTGACCACGATTCCAGGCAAAGAACACAATTTCAACAAATACGACAATCGGACTGTTACCGATTATGGGATCGGCTACGACTATGCGAGCGTGATGCACTACAGTTCTTATGCGTTCTCGAAAAACGGCGAACCGACTATTACTCCAAAAGTATGTACTCTACTCTACTCTACTATACTATACTATACTACACTATGCTAGTCGACACGTTCAGGATAATAGACAATGTACGATATACGCATTACACAGAAAAAGGGAGTGAAGCTTGGACAACGAAAGGGTCTTAGCGAGAAGGATGTACTCAAGCTGCAAGCAATGTACAAGGATGAGTGTCGCAATCGATGACCCAACGGGACCTGCGAACGATCCCTTCCACTCGTACTTTTCTAATACGACAGGATCAAACGTTACTCTGATTTCTGCTGATGTTTATGCTGTCTTCTCCGTCTTCTCTGCCAGCCAATAAAAAGTCACGATATAATAAAAAGCTTAACTAAGAAATCACCGAGACAACGAAAGATCCATACTTTTCAAAAATACTCTTTTTTTCCTTTTGTACAAACGAGAATACGAGTTCGAACGGAAAATCATGAGAAAACCGCAGGAATCGATAGATAGCTCTGCTTCTCGTGGTAGATAGCATTGTCCCTCGCAATAGGATTTATCGATCTTCGATCGCAGAAAGTGCTTTCGTTTCGTCACCGGTCTGAAAATCGACGGACCATTCGAACTCATCGGAATTCAACATTCAATTCAAATCAAAATCGACAGGAATCCATTCTGTATCGCTTACTTCGGGAAACTCTGGACCGATGTCGTTCAACGTTTTCGCGCTTAGTATACCTACGTTCAACACGTTCGACCATACGCTTTCCAGTGTCGTACGAAAACATCCACCTAGCAGTCTGATCAAACGACAACATCTTGCGGCAGTTACATCGTCCGAGGCAGCTACGAGACGGCAAAGCATCACCGCTGCGTCCTCTATTAAAAGATCGAAAAGGTGATCTGATTTCGAGTTCGAGTTGAACGTTTCAACGTTCGGCACAGACTACAACATTTTACCTTGCATGCGTATAGTTACATAGACACGTTCCTACTTACCCGGTTTATCCCAGATTAGAACAACGGTTTTCACTAGATTTGCGTTTTCTGGCTGAGATCGCAGTATTTCGTTAAAGATCGCAACGACATTCCCGAGAATCCGTTCCTCCCTCAATTTTAATAATTCCTTTAGAAATTCGATTCCATTGACGAGATAAATTGCGTCGCAAAACTGAGCCAGAAATCTCTGTTGGTTGTGAATTAGTCTACAAAGTAACAGTATCGCATATTCCAGAGTTTCGAGGCGGTTCGCGTTCCAATTTGTTGCTAGGCTGCTATCTGTGTTTCCAGATTTGCAGGCCTTGTTCGTATTACGGGACTCCTTGAACATGAAAAGTTTCAGTGCAAACACAAGATTCGGTACAACCCAAACGTCTAAATAGATTTTCTCGATTTTCGACAGACAGTCTTTCGGCTGACCATTCGGGACGACGAACGGTAACGAAAGCAGACAAGCTACGTATTTAACGACGCGGCAACTGGCACGTGGATTTCTTAGTGGAGACACGAATACTGAGACACAATTTTGTTGCAACAACGAATCCATTTCGCCGTCCATGATTTCCTCCATGGATTTCTGCAAGAACGCGATCCATTCTTCGTTTTCGATATTACTTTCGACCATCACTGGATTCCAATCGGATAAACTGTTGTTTCGAGGTACGGGCTCATCTTTTGTTAAATCGTTCTTCGGCATTAGCGACGCGTTACTCGTGTCTCCGTCGATTATTAGAACTCCGTCTTTCACGAATGGATCTACTAAAAGGGCAGGCCATGTCAACCTTCTCGATGGATCCTTCTGTAGTAGTCTCTGTTTGCAAACGCATCATCGAGAAGTCAGTTTTAATGAAAAAAAACAAAGAATCTTTGGTATCGCAGTCTTGTAAGAATTCAAATTTATTACAACCTGTAGGAAACTCTTGCAGTTATCGGAAATAAAATCTGGCCACTTTATCTGTACGTCTCTTATTAATCTGATCAAGTGTAAAATAGAATTTGTATTAAAAGGTGGAGCACCTGTAACTATCTCGAATACGATACAGCCAAGCGACCTAGAAGTAGAACGATTCGTGTATGCATGATAGAAAATTTGTACTTCTAGGAAGCTAGTTTACCATAAATCAACGTTATGATCGTAAGGCTGCTCCTCTATAAGCTCCGGGGCCATGTACAACGGCGTTCCTTTTATGGAAGTTAATACCCGTGTGCCTGTTTGCATGCTGCGTGCAAATCCAAAATCGCACAGCATCGCTTGACCATTCTGTTTAATCAATACATTCTGTGGCTTAATGTCCCTGAGAAATGAAACCATTCGTTAGCGTCGAGGTTATGTCGAGGTCGAAATCGACGAAATTGTAAATTAACAAACCTGTGCAATATTCCCTTGGAATGTAAGTAATACAACGCGGAGACTAGATCGCATGTTATCGCTTGAGTTCTTTCGATGGATAATCTGCAATTTTTACTAGTCTTTAATACCTTGTGCAAGTCTTTGGCCACATATTCCGTTTCAACCCATATCTGAAGAAAGATTTATTTCTGCTTTGAATTTCTACAATTGAAACGCACGATACACTCGGATGCGTATTTGTCGCGAACCTACGTATACATACCTCGGTCTTATTTTCGTAGCATCCATATATTGGTACTAT
Source organism: Augochlorella aurata (assembly GCA_028455555.1). Taxonomy (NCBI): domain Eukaryota; kingdom Metazoa; phylum Arthropoda; class Insecta; order Hymenoptera; family Halictidae; genus Augochlorella; species Augochlorella aurata. The sequence goes on along the minus strand of CM052165.1, from coordinate 10,196,484 downwards.
GTTTGGATGTTGAAGCTCACGTTGGATTTCCCATTCTTGACGCAAACTTTTCAGTTCATCGTTCGATCTGCCATGCTATACGATCGTTTATGCGATACGATTAGCGACGTAAACAATACGAACAGATACGAACATTGTAGAAACGAGATATCGAAAGAGTCAGAAACGAGAGCATGAAACATCAATGTTTCCTTACCTTTTGAACAGCTTTAATAGCCACCGTTTCACCATCGAAGTATCGTTTAGCTTTGAATACTTGTCCAAACGAACCTTCACCAACCAATTCGCATGCTGTATATGCCCCGAGCGCCATTGTTCTGTATGTACATAACACTAAAATCAAGCGAGGAACATGTAATAATGCACATAAAAATACACCATTGTCAGCTTAGGTAGAACAATTGCCAAGGAAGATTGTGTTTACACGTCTTGCGAACATAAACATAAACATAAACATAAACATAAAGATAAACACGCAACTTTGATGTTTCGTCTACACACTATCACCGCCTAGCGTTGGATGTTTCAACTAAAATGTGGCAGATGTAGTTAATTGGCATCTTTTACTTTGTCGACATTTTAAATGTCGATCGAGTTTATGAATCGTGTTGATAAAATTGTTGTATTTTTACGTATTTATCTTTCTCATCGGTAACATTATTATAACGAAGGATACTAATTTTCATGGATCTCAGACCCGATTTTAATTCCACGTAGAGGTATAAAAGATGGCTTATTTTATTGTTAAATTACTATAAAACTAAATGAAGCTAAACGAGTTGTCTGAATATATTTATTTTGTACGGAAGTGGTACATGTTCAATATTTTTCGCTCCGATACTCGCGATCGATACTTTTCGCTCCGCGATCGATATTTCTCGCTCCAACCTAGCGGCTCGAGCGGGAAGCAGCACAAACTAACTTTTCTCCGCTAGCAATAATTATTACGCGAATAATATCTTTCAATCCCGTAATTTACGCGGTAGGACAGTTAACAAATTGTGTTATATCGAAGCTTTAACCGATTTGTGCAATAAATAACGTCGCCTATCGATAATAAAAGAAGAAGAAACATTTTTAAACCGTAATTCACCGCAAGCTGCATTTAACTTCATCCGCCCTGCCGATTGAAAATTTACGACATGGTTGAAATCCTGGAACGTTGTTATTATCCTACAATGATTTTTCGTGGACTTATCGTCGGTCAAGGTTGGCAGATTTCTATTTAAAATTTGTCTACGATATAATTTGTTTCAGTAGTATATTTTCTATCCGTTGGCTTTCAGATTCCAATTCAAATCTTCTACTTAATACTCGAAGGCTACACGTGTGTAGCAATTAAGGAGTTACAGTTACAGTTACAGGTAAGCAATTCAACTTTGTAGTAGTTTACTCAAACTTGTCCTACAATCTAACATAATTCTCGTTTCATCGATCAAACCAAGTTAACTGTATCGTGTCTCGAGATTCAGAGAGAATACGACTGCTTTTTTACAAGGCACAAACTATGAAAATTTCGAAGTTAACGAACGATTTTAAGTATGTTAAAATGGAAATATTTTTCTATCGGATATTCTATTTGATTTCGTTCGATCGAAATTAGCTGTGGGAATTTCGGCTTCCTCGTTCGAAGCATTTTTAGTTTTACGCGCATCCAGCTTCGCGGAGTTGCTTTCGAAAGAGAACGGGAGATGTCGACACGGGCGAGAAACCAGAGGTCGTCTCACTTCATTCGTGTTTGCGATGTCGTTTTAGTCGCGTATCCGTTTGCCCGGCGCTTCGTCCGAAACGCTCGTAGTACGTATGCGGTGTTTGTAGGATGTGGAAAGTTGTGACAAGTTGAGACGTAGGATGCGACGAGTTGAGACTCGTTTCATTGTTTTTGGGCCGTGAAAGACGCGAATCGTATGCCCTCCGAACCACCCAGTAGAGCAGAAGTTCATTCTTGCGTTTGAGATAAAGTCGCAGGGGTTCGTAGCTTTTTCTTAAATTTATAATATTTTTCAGGATGCGCGCGCCTTTTCTTATTAAACTCTACACTCTATACCGCCTATACGCTGTTGGTTTGATTTTCAAATCGATACCACCAATTTCCAAGAGCACAGCTATACTCGAACAAGCGATCAATTTTCTGTTATCGAGTATAGCTCTGCAAGGTCTAGTTGGGATAACTCTCTTGGCCAAACGTTGGCGACATACGCGGCGGAATCTCGAAACTCGTAGCCATCGGACAAGGTTCGGCATTCTGCCGCGGATGGCGCCACCCATCGCCGAACAGTTATCTTAAATCGATCTTACCTACCAACGTAAGATACTATCGAATAAACTTGCGAATCGAAATGTTAAAATCTAAGAAAGTATTACAATTGAATTCGATTTCGATCCAACCGTTCCATGTTCAATTTATCTAAATACTTTTGTCTTCGATCGCCTTCTGAAAACGCCTTCTGAAAACGCCTTCGATCGTTGCAATTTCGAGTTGGATTCTCCTCGACGTAGCTTTACATTGATTCGTTTAAATTGCACCAATTGTCCTCGAATGTTCAATAGATGAGATAGAAATCCGTGAGATTCGGAAAGCTATAAATAATCATTCTCCGAAGTGCAACGCGTCTTTAATCGCATGTTTGAAAATTCTGCGACAGGGTTGGTATTCGCTATGAACGCAATCTTTTCCGCAACGTTTCGCTGTCCGATGAAATCATTGGCGTCCATACCGGATTCGCATCGTTTTAACGATGTCTCTTGCGTTTCCATACTCGGTGGATGGCGATAAAAAGGGTTTTCTGCAAGTTTCGCCGCTATCAGATCCTTTTGTCGGCGACGCGCACGCGAATTTATGGCTTCGCTTCTCCACAAAGGCGGGAATGCGCGATCTCGTCCCAAGAGTTCCCCTTAGGACCACAGGTTGCGCGGTTGCGTGTCAATTCCCTGCTACGGTGAACCCGCTAACTCTTTCCGTCGATTATCTATCCGTTTCTACGCGTTGTCCTCGTCGGCTAGAAATTCTTTTCCCACTTTGGAACAAAATGACACAGTTTCACGTTGCGTTATTGGAAACGAAGTACGTACACGTTTAAACAAATATACCGATGTTACGGACACGTTCTTCCAGTTCACGATGTGCCCAACCGTCGAAAATGTCTACGCGCCGAATCGAAATGATCGGCGATTCTATACGCGACTAGGTTGAATTTGCGAATTGAAAGCAATTGAATTTTTGTCTGGTGTTAACGGGACGTTTAACTCGAGTCAAGATCGCCGATGCGCCGATGCGCCGACACGCCGATACGCCAAACAGCGTATCGGATTTGCATGTCTGCGCGTTAGGCGTCTCGGCGTGTTAATACCATGTCCCGAAACGATCTTGATAAATTCGCGGGCTCGGTCTTAATTACTTTGCGCGCCGTCCGTTATTACGCGCGCGTCAATTATCATCGAGTCGATCATGCCCGGTGAACGGCGAGAAGATGATAGGTTCCGTCGCGTAAATACATCTTGCTCCAATTACATCGGGGAAGATATGTCATCTTCGTTGAATACAGAGCTTAATTAGCGTAATATTAGACCGCCGTGATTCGGAGCCGAGTCGTATATCGGATAACGTCAATTTGGCATGCTTACCGACGATGATAGCCCTCGTTAACGCATCGACAACGACCGGTCGCATAAATTCACCTCGATGCGATCATCGTTCGCGGGCTAGTTTAGTTTACGAGTTTACCTAGCGCGCGTCCACCTATCGCGACGAGATTTTCAGCGATTGCGTTTGCAAATGAAGAATCGTTTCGACTAGAAGTCGTGGTTGTACGGTGCGTTCCAGTCCGGTGAGGCCAGTCAGTGTCCGAGACTGTCCCTCTACCCCGAGTAGTAGTTCCGTTTCAGACCGAAGGTAAAACCGAGAGAAAACGGTCGTCGAACAGAATGGATGCTTACGGACCGTCAGCAAAAAGCGGATTCACGGAATCGAGGAGTCGATGAATCGGGCTCGTGGCACCGAGTGCTGAGATTCAGGATTCGAGATTCGAGATTCGAGTCCGCAATCATCGCTGACTTTATTACCGCTTGCGTCCTTGGCGGCGGACTATCGAGATTCGGAAGGCTCGCGATTCCGTGCGCGTACTTTCTCCACGTTTGTCCCGGGCCCGCGATTCGAACGATCGGAGGCCCAGGGTGAAGGTGACGAGTCGAGGATCCGTGGGAGCCGTGGGAGCCGTGGGAGCCGCGAGAGCTGTAGGAGCAGGGGAGCTTGGGAGAGGAGGACGAGATAGACCAGGAGAAGGAGGACGAGGACGCGGACGTGGACGTGGACGTGGACGTGGACGAGAAAAGAAGAAGGACAAAAATCAGGACACGTCGGTTTTCGAGCTACCGTAAAAGCGACTTGGCAAGAGGAGAGGGAAATATCGTGGCTGGTAGAAAAAGGAGGACGTTGCGATAAAGTAGTACGGCTACGAAGACGGGTGAGAGGAACCGCGTAGTGACGTAGCGACCAAGAGGGGGAGGATGAAAGGGCGAGAGGGCGAGAGGGCGAGAGGGCGAGAGGGCGAGAGGGCGGCGGAGAATGGTCGCGCCGTGCCTTGTCTTGCCTTGCCGGTGCGAGTTTCTTATGGCGCGCTCGGGGCTCGGACAGAAAGATCCGCCGCAAAAAAGGACCGCCCTGGCGGCGCGGACGCGCAGAATCTGCAATTATATCGCAAAAAAGGAGCCGAGTGTCCGGGACAAACTGCTTCCTGGCCCGTAAACAATGCTGCCAAATAAGTCGCCGGGCATAAATCGTTCGGGCCCCCGAGAGTCCGCTCGCCCGCACGCTCTCCTCTCTCTTCGCTCTTCTCTCTCTCTCTCTCTCTCTCTCTCTCTCCTCTCTCCTCTCTCCTCTCTCCTCTCTCCTCTCGCGTCTCGTGTCTCGCACGAGCATCGCGGCATCGACTCTCTCAATCCGCAATCCGCACGATAAAAAGCCAATCGATCGCTAAACTCTTTATTCCGCCGCTCCGAAAGCTCTCCGTCTCCGGTAAGAGGAACGGAAGAACGGGTGGCCAAGCCGGGATGTACGATTTTACGAGCGGCCGTGGTCCATCGAGTCGGATATCGCGCTCGCCGGCGACGTGAAATCGTTCCTTCGTCGAAACGATTCGTCGCGTACGACGCAGCTCCTTCGTCGAAGCGTTCGAATAGCTTAGCGAACGAGTTGTGGACTCGATCGTTGTCCCGCATAACGGCCCTCCTCTGTACACGCAACCATGGCAAGATTATTTTGGCACGTGTCCGATCGAAATAGACGCCGATGCCGGCACGGCGCGCGTCTCGTCCTCGGCTCGACCTCGGGGAAGAAGGCGCGCAACGAAAGGAGGAACCTAATTAATCCGGTCGTATCGCGAATGTTCGGGCAGACTCGGCCGTCCCTCGCAAATCCTTTCGGCCGTTAACGCTTTCTATATAGTACTTGGTAATTATAACGGGCCGGTTAATCCGACGGGATTAATTTTTTGCCCGGGGCAGGCTCTCGAGGCTGGCTCTCTCCGTTCCCTCGATCATCGCGGGGCGGTCGATGCTGCTCGCACCTGGTTAACGCGCTAATGAATTCTCAGGATCGCGTAATTATGGGGTGAAGCGCGAAATCTCGCGCGAGCCCGCCGCGCCCTCTCGTCGCTGGTCTCTCGCTTTCGGCTCTCGGCTCGCGGCTCTCGTCGCTCGCGCGTTCTCTCCTCCTTGCTCGGCCTCTCGGCCTCGTTGAAAAATAATTACACCGCTCGTAAGACGATATCCGGTTACGACTTGACGCGAGCTCGTTCTTCTCCACGGCGGCCCCGGTTATCATAAATTATTGCCCACGGAAAAAGAATCCCTTTCCGCGATCCAAGTTTACGATCGAGCATGCGAGGCTTATTGAGACGCTGCCTTTGCTTAACAAGGATACCGAGGCTGTAAAACGTCTTGCCTCCTTTTTCTGTTATTTTTCTCGAGACCGCGCCGAGAACGATCGAACGGAGCCGTCGTTAATCGGGGCTTTTTCTACTCGATAAGCGAGCCGCGCGGAGCTGCGACGTTCGCGTCGTTCGGACAAGGGTCCGCAGTCTACCACCGTTTACGAACGATTTCGTGAAATTCGAAGCAACGAAGACATCAGGGCTGGTTTACGAAGGCGCGAGTAAGCCCGTAATTGCCTTTAAACGGATCGGATATACACCGTAGGTATTTAGCTGCCCTCGACGGTGCACGACTTTATCGCGCGTAAATCGATCCTTGCCTTTTTATAACTCCGTTCTCCACGCCCTCTGTAATTTTTAGCGACGCGTCGAGTGCATCGTTCGACAAGATTGCAGAACGCCCCGAAAATTGTCGGGCCGGCGTGCGACGCGACCGGCTGCGGAAACGTCTTTAAAAGTTTCAAAGTTTACCGTTCGCATACGTATCAATACGTAACGCCAACACGATAGCGCAACACGCCTGGTCTTATTCGGAACAGATCGCAGGAGCAACGCGTTCCGGCAGGCAACGATCGAAAAAGCGTTTACGTCCTTTAGACGAGCAGCAGGGAGGGTAAGCGTAGAATCGGCTGCGCGGGATAACCGATCCGTCGCAAAGTTCGCGCGGAGAGCGGATCGCTCCTTTAAAGGCGTCTTCCTGTTACCTCCTTTGTGGCTCCCGACAGCCCGGGCCAGCACAAAGAGTCAACTTTGTAACAGAACCGATCATAAAAGTGGCCGGTGTTCTCGTATCCTTTTTCTCGCGCGGGCTAATAACGGCATAAATCTCCGCGAATGAATGCAACCGGTAGGGCATAACCGCCTAACAGGGCCCCATCGGAACAAAGTCCGGCCATTAAAACACTCGTTCTGCGACAATGTAGCCCGAACTTCCCGTGGCACAGGCACCCTCCGCTAGCTCGCTCGCGCGCGCGCGCGTCGCGAGCCGTTTAGACGTCGCGGGATCGACGCGCCGTTGCTCCTTCGCCGTGACCCTCTTTACGACCTCGGCTCTCAGCGACGGTCGCCCTCGAATCGATCTCGTTCGGTGGATAGAGATTCGTGGGGTTCGCGTTCCGGTGCCCGCAAGACGTGCCCGTGGTTCGGCGCGACCCCCCCTTTCGCCACGGGTTACGATAAATCATAAAGTTATAGGCCACAGTTTCGGGACCACCTTTGCGCTTTCAAAGTATCAATTTTTCTAGTTAAAACGTTACAAATTCATAGCCTGGTCCGCGCGGAGGGTGGCACTAATTGGGAGATCCTCGATCCGGGTTTATGGACTGGAAGCGTCTGATTTATGGTGGAGGCTGTCGGCTCGAGTCGAAGGGTGGATGGCTTCGTTGGGAATTTCTTTCTGCTCGATAGTCGACGGTGTGACGCTCGGATCGTTGGCGGACGACACCCTTTCTTTCCTCTACGTTTCTCGCGGAATGGGTATCGCGCGCGCACGGTAATCGTAAATGAAAAGCGTCCGATGTTCGGAATTTATTTCGAGACAGGGTGGAGAGTAATGGGTGAAAAGATGTTCGAATTTGGATCGGCGTTCTCGATAACGTGGAACAAGGGTTGATTCGTAGGGCAGCTGGCGGTTCCCTCGAGAACGCGTGAGAAACTCGACGCAGCATCCTTTCAAGGGAAAGATCTCGCCAGCAGGTGGTGCGTGGGACCGAGTCTTTATTTCACCGAGAAAAGCAACGAACCCCTAAGAAACCCCAATCTTAACCCTCTTATTCCGCGGCGAATCCAGATTTCTGGAAATTCTATATCCACCGAGTCGTCGATGCCCCTTTGTCGGATATGGAGCGACACGCGTTGTCGCCATTGTCGAGCCCCGAGTCTCGAGCCTCGAATCTCGAAAGGTTCTTCCCCCTCCTCGGTTCGATTCCACGAGAGAATGGGGTTGAAAGCCGATCTTCCCTCTCGGCTAACCGATTATTTGGAAATATCGATCCTGCGTTTGATTCCGATCGGTCCAAATATTGATTACACCTGATCGGACTTCCCGGGCTTCGTAAGCGTGTCTGGTTATCCTGCTTTAGAACATTCGTGAGCAATCTGAAGTAATTGATTAAATCGTTTAAACATTTCACGATTCTAGTTTCGAAGTACACGAAAGTTGTTCGTTCAAATTATCGCATACTATCTACGCGCGATGATTCCTTTAATTTGCAGCCTCCAGCCTTTTACCGATCGGAAACGCGGTAACTTTCGCTACGCTGGTACATCGGCGAACGTTTTTGGTTTCCCTTCCCTCCGTCGATAGCGCAAAAACGGGGGATACGCGGGAAAGGTGGTAACAAAAGGTTCGGTTGAACGACCCGCGCGACGGTTCCCCCGCACAATAGGTTTAACCTTTTCGCGAGTGTGTCCGATTTTCGGACGTTTTACGGGAAATCGTGCTGTGGCCCGTGCCGTGCCGCGCTGCGCGCTCCTCGGAAAAGGCAGAACAAAATTGTCTGGTTGAATGGGATAAGTCTGGGCACAAAAGCTTCATTGTATCACGAATTTTTATAAGGATTCTCGAGATGCTCCATTCTAAGAAAATTCGGGGTTTAGGCTGGGCCGGGATCGCGGAGGCGGAAAGGGATAGCGAAGCGAGTTCCTCGATCGTAAAAATGTGAAAAAAAGAAAACTTGATCTTTCGACGATGCCGAATCGGCTACGACGAGAGAGATTAGCCTCCGAAGCATTTAAAAAACATAAGAGTTTACGTTTACGTTTACGTTTCTGTACGTGGCTATTTCGATGTCAAGATTTGTTTTAGTTTTCTGCGATCTCAGAAATATTCGAAACCACGGACGAGACGCGTCGATTTCAAGCACGACGTACCGCGAGTCCAATTAAACTCCTCGGACAACGAAGAAACTGGAAAGAATACAGTTTACCAAACTCGGACGTTTATATGCAACATAAAATACTCGAGTATTTCGAGATCGTTAAAATCGGCGCGCGTCGGACTCTACCCTGGCAAATTGACAAAATATATAAGATCCGTGGACGTAGAGATAATTAAAACGAAAGTAACGAAGCGATGATAAAGAAATCTTCTCTTTCGCGGGTAATTATGCCGTTGGCCCGATAAACGCAGAAATCATCGCAGAAAACGAGGACCGCGTTTCGGCGGAGACGCGACCAATTTAGCCGAAACGATCCGAATCCTGTAACGCGAGCTCTCCGGACCGAATCGCGAATAAATCGGTAGCACGGACAGCCGGAGGAATCAATGATCCCGGTCGAGCCGTGCTAATGGACGCCATCGACTTCGAACCTCCGTGAATAATTCAGTCACGCCCTGCTCCATCCAAAGCATTTATCTCCAATTAACCTGAAAAAACTAGCGCCGAGGCAAACTCCGGGATCGAGGCATATTATTAGACGTCGATTCTTCTGTAAACTGTAATCTGTAATCTATATACTCTGAGCTGTAAACTGTAACCGACGAATAAACCCTCGAATACAGTGCCTGCGGATGCTCGTGTTTCTCGCGCCGGATAAGACTCGGCTCTCGTGATGCAAGTTCGATGCCACTTTTAAATTTAAATTCGTTCCTGGACAGATTTATAATCGTGAACGATAACAAGTTAGGTATCAAATCGATCGCGCGTGTATTTGTTGGTTGCACGGATTAAAAGATCCAGGTATTCGATGGAAACGCGGCGCGGAGCGGCTCCTCGCTTCCACTATGGCTAAACTCGGCGATCGTTTGGCATCCGCGGGTCTCGCGCTCGCTAATTTGGTCCCCGGTCCAGCGACATAGGTATCAAATTCCAATATTTACGGTATCCGAGGTATCTCGCGATTGAAATTCCTGCGGCGCGCGGCGTTCCCCATCGTTCCCGAATCGCAGCCTCGATGGCAAAGCGATTCGGTCGGAGAGAGAACGAGGAGTGGGAGGGGGTTCCATGGGAGCCGGGGAGGGTCGGTAAAAATTGACGATACTGGAAGCCGATAGGGGAAGCGGCACACTTTGCCTCCGGCAGGGAGCGTGCACCGCGTACGAGCAACAGATCACAGACAGGAAATCGCGATAGCGGCTGCGGGGATTCCAGTGAGCGAGCAGCCAACTTTATAACATTTCACGAACCGGAAATGCAATATGGCCGGCGCACGTGGGCCGCAGTGGCGCGTGTGTAGACCGTGGCCACAGGTACGCTTGTGCTTGTACGCGGGGATGCAGGGAGCAGCAGCGATCAGCGAGCAGCGACCGCGGCAGCAGCAGGCGCGTAGCGTAAAAGCGGCGGCCGATGTTTCGCTTCTCCTCGTGAAATGAATAAAAGATGCTGCTAAGGCCGCGAGCGTGGCGCGGCAGCATCGCTTACTCATTAACGTCCGTGCTGCACCGGCCTCGCCGGGCCTGGAATTTAAGCGGTAACGCGAGAGACCTCGGATGTTACGGGGGGAGACGCGTGGGCGACTCGAAGCTTCGGCACATAATACGAATGCATAATTCCCGACGCGTCTTTGCCGAACGAACCGGCGCGCGGCGCGGCGCGGCGCGGCTCGACTCGGCTCGGCGTACGCGCTCTCCGGTTGCACGACAGTTTCAACGTAACGGAGTCTAATGAAAGCCACGGTTTCCTATATTTCGCAGTCGCTGAACTCGCCTTTGGCCAGCGCCGCGAGGGAACGTCCAGCGAAATGTGTTCCACGCAACTCGCGTAGGCTACCGCGACCGAGAGCGAACCGGGTTTGAGAATCCTGAAGGGTGTAAAGTTGATGGTCGGCAGGGGTCCGCGTCGAAGCAGGGACAGGGAACGGATGCTCGTTCCTCGCGTAAACCACCTTAATGGTCTAGGGCCTAGACCAGTGTCCGCGTCCAATGACAATTCCAACGAGACCACCGCCGTTTTTGGCGCTACAGGGGGGCAACGCCGGCAACGACAACTGGTTGCGAGACCGAGACGATAACGGAGAACGGGAAGCCGGAAAGTCGGGAAGCAGGGAATCGGCGGCTGTCCGGCGACCCGGCAAAACACGTTCGCCGAACAGTTTCATTCATCCGAGCGGCAAACTTCGCTCGCGTGGACACGTGTGCTTTGCGGTCCGGCATTGTAAACGGGGATTTATGTCCTTTCGACGACACTCGAGGCTCTCCTTTACGGGCTCCCTTCGTGGCCACCGTTCTCCTCGATTCTGCGTTCGACGAGCTTCGTACCCCGCTCCGCGCACCGGCTCGTTTGCGATCCCTCGTTTCCGGAGGTCGATCGTTCGAACGATGTCTTTGGAATCGGTCGAGTATTCTGGCACGATGAATCAAAGTAGACGTTTGCCCGTAATATCGCGTCGCGGTTCTACAGGTCAATCGACGGGCAGCGATGCTCGTCAAACTCCACGAGGGATAGAGAGAAGTAATCGGTAATCGATCGTGTTTCAGAGCCTGTTTCGTCACCGACCGACCATTCGCCGGCGTGGTACGACGGAACATCGAGAGCCTGCTGCCGCGTCGAATCCATGGAATCGAAATCGTCACCGAGCGCGAATACTCACGGTAAGAAACAGTAGAACAGATAACATCTTCCGGATTTAATGGACCCGAGCGGGTTTTATTTTCACCGATATTCCCGAGTCGCTTTCGACTCGGCTCTCGATCCCTTTCAACCGACCGCAGCAGCAGCCCCTGCCAGCGCAGCCCCTGCTAGCCCCGGACAAAAGGACACTTTCGATCCTCCTTTCGTTTCGCATATTGACGCGGTCTTATCGATCGGTCTCGCATTTCGAGCCTCGTGTCTCGATTCTCGATCCTCGATCCTCGATTCCCGATCGACGATCCACGGTCCTCTCGCTTCCAGAGCACACTCGGATCGTACCAACGACAATGGATTCGGATTCTCGCTAACACAAAATCTAATTGCTTGGATAGATTCTCCGGTGCGTCGGGCATTCTCCAGCAACGCGATCGCGAAAATGGATTTGGCTCGGACAGATCGACGACTCGAACTGCAGCGTCGAATCGCGGAGGGATCGGGCTGCGTGGGCGGACTGCTTAGCGGCGACGACGACGGCGACGGGCTCCTGTATTTTCTGGCCAATCCCCGTCCCGCCTTCCACGGTCTAAAAGTCTAAAGAATAATGGTCGATCGTTCGGATCTTGTTCGAACGATCTTAGATATCTCACTCCGGCGCGCCTTGTCACCAGTGTGTCACCGGCGCGGCGAAGTTTGTTCGTTTGGTCCGGCTTGGGCGGCGTCGAAGTCGCGTGGGCGTCGCGAACGAGTATCGAGTAGCCGGTCACGGTCGTTTATTCCGCGTTACTAGCCGTACCGCGTTAAGAGCAGTTCCATAAATTCACGGCTGGGCAACGATCGACGGCTCGTCGCTGCTTCTCCGCTAAGTTACAACCGGATTTCGGCTCGTTTCTCGTCACCGTCCTCGTGTCTCCTGGCTCCCAGCTCCTGGCTACAGCCACGAACCAACGTGTCGCCTAATTCTGATCCTAATCAAACGAGAAAACGGGTTCATGATACAATTTGTCGTTTCGCACAGCTTACTCTTCGCATTCACAGTTTGAAGAGGTTTCGTAGATTCGTTGCTAAGAGCAACGCTAATTTCTAGAAAAGTTTCACAAAATAACAGATATACGTAGTTTTAAGCGAAACGCGCACGTTATGCGTCGAGTTCTGTGCAAGATGCACCGGACGCATCGGATGCATCGGACACAGGGGCCCGATTTTTCGAGCCGATTTTCCAGCCGGCGGGCGATATCGTAAAAAAGAGGTCTCGACGCAAGGGTCGAGATTGAAGAAAGGCTGATCGATCTTCGCATCCATCGAACGCGTATCGAACCACGAGGGAGACCGACGGAGATCCATTGTTACCGAGACTCGCGCGAGCCCCTCTTTCGTTGCACTCGAGAGAAAGAACCATAGGCCCGATTATTCGTTAAATGGATCCTATGAAATGGATGCTGCCTCTGCTCGAAAACGAAATATTTGTTGTCTTTGTAGGAATTCGAGTGAAAATACGTTCGGTCATCTCGTCCTATAAGTGATTCGTGCTGGCGCCGCCGTCGACAGACCCGGAAAATCGGCCAACGTTTCGCTGTTTTTACGATTTCTCCTGCTCGGGTGACACGACACCCTTGGACGACGCGACGCCGCATAAAATGAATGCGCGAAGAAACGACGTCGGGACAGACGTCGAAGCGCGATAATTAGGATTAAAAGGGAAGATTCTGCGCGATAGCGGTGGACGGGGAAGGCTGCGAGCTATTTTAGAGCGGCATGGATCGATACGGCCGGGGTTCGGTTGTGAATCCCGATTAATTTAAGAAAGTAGCTGTCCTTCTTGTATTCGAGTTCGAATGTTCGTTATAAAAATGCAGTTTTTCGTAATCGAATTACGCACGGAATAACTCGATGAGATGGAATGAAATTTGATAGAAGACCTCGACAAATCTTTCCAACGATTTCTATTTGTACCTCGACGTATGTAATTGGAAATCCCTCGCAACGGTCGTAAAAATCGCGAAAACCATAGTCACCGCAGTTCCGTTCGCATCAATGTGCACACATCCGTACGCGCGTTTACGAATCACATCGACCCTTTGACGGCCGCGCCACGCCGTCCGTTCACGTTCCACTCGGCGGAAAGATTTGCGGCTCCGCGATCCCTCAATCGGTTCTTCGATAATGAAATTCCACGGTGACGTTATCGTGTAGGAAATGAGTTACGTGATCGTCATACACCTCGCGTACTATGGCAAGATGTCGAACGTCCTTTCGAGGTTGCTGTCGTCGCTGCTGCTGCTCCTGCTGGCGGCGGTGTTGGTGCTGCCGTCTATTGTGAGCTGTCCGGACACGGTCTGCTGGGAATAAGATTCGTGACGGAATTCATCGCGACTGTCATTGTTCGAAACGTTTGATCGGTAAGACAACGACGGAGGGACGCGTGGGAGCTATGCGGCCAGTGGTTCTCTTCTTCTTTCTGCTGCTCTGCGCCTTTCCTGCTTCGCGATTCGCGCGATCCACGCGATCCACGCTCTCTTTTATTCTCGGGACACGCGCCTCGTTTAGAGGCCGTTCGCCATGTTAATTGGTTGGTAGACGTTTCGTATAAAATTATCTAAAACTTGTTTTCGAGTATTAATTCCGGAAGAAACGATTGGAATAGGTCGGTACCTTGTTTCGCGAACCGATGGATCGATTCAACGATTTTCGCAGAAAGTCCTTGGTCCACGAACGATAAAGGAGCAAGTCTTCTCTCCGCCTCGTTGTTTCGCGTTCCCGCAGCGTCGAGAGCGATCGCATATTTCGCATCGACCGTTGTATATCGTGCAATGAGATTTCGTATACGGTAGGCAGCGTCGTTCGTTCTTTATGAAGAGATAGATCACGGCTGGAGCGCCGGGCAGCACCGGACCGCGTAACTTCGCAAACGACTTCTCGAAGCAACGGAAAAAGAAGGCGTAGGTCCTGTCCTGGCCCGGCCCAGCGAGGGCGACGAGAAGCAGCGAAGAAAGAAAGAGGGAGAGAGAGAGAGGGAGAGAGAGAGAGAGAGAGAGAGAGAGAGAGCAAGAAAGAAGAAAGAAAAGGAGAAAGAAAAGGAGACGAACGCCAAAGATATTTCATCGCGCGACATCTGCATATTCTTCCTATATCGAGAGCTGAGTGGCCGAGTGGCCGAGTGGCCGAGTGGCGACGCGGCGACGTGGCGAGTCGAAAACCAAAGAAAACGCGCACACGGGTCGGGTCTCGGCCGCTGCTCGCGCTGCTCGTGGCAACCAAGTGGGGTATAAAGTATCCGCGGAACGATCGTAAAGCATGCGATATCATCTTCGTGGCCGACCACCAGTTGGGGGCTTTGTCTCTTTGTGAGTCGCGTCGTTGCGTCGTCGTATTGTCTTCCGGCCGTTCTTTATGGGCCCCGAATCTTAGGCCGTGCGCCGTGTGCCCTGCGCCGATAGCGCAAGAAATCGAAGGGCAGGGCAGACTGCATCTTCCTCCGGCCGGAGCTCGGAGACCTGCCTACCGCGATCCTCACCTCCATTCCGCAACTCCTTCGTTGCTCGTGATTTTCCGTGTTTATCTCTGGAATCGTCTCTCCATTTTTTCCGATTGCTCCGTGCTCCGTTCTGGAACCGCCGCCTCGCTAGCGACACTTGCTTCGTTTTAGAAAAATTTGAACGCGTTTGGTCTTTTCGGAGGCGGCTCGATTTTCAGGATTTCATAGTGCTTTTGCGGCGCGCGCGCAAGCCATCGATTTCGAGGATTGCCTCATCGGACTGGTTTCGATCGAGTGGAAGTATCGGGACTTTCGATACCGCGGCAAAAGCCGGCATGCTCCGTGGAGAGAGAAATGCTCGCGGCATTTCCTGTCGAATAATTCGCGATTCCGAGGAAGGGGAGTCAGGTAGAAGTTGGAGAGGGAGAGAGAGAGAGAGAGGGAGAGGCTGTTTTCGAGGTCGGTTATCGAGTACCGACATCGCGGAAATTCGCATTTCGAGCGAAAATTATGCGATCTCGAAGCGGTCTCGCAGCGGTCTCGCAGCGGTGTCGGAGTCGGGCGGCGCGCGTCGTTGTGGCGCGTTTGATCGAGCGGCGCATTTGAAAGTTAAATTCCGAGTCGGAACGGGAATCTCTGGTACACGAAGAGACGTTCGCCGACCGCGGCCGCTGCATTCGGACGCGTCCGATGCTCGCCTCGCGTCGCAGCGCGCTGCATCGCGGCGGCTCGCATCCGTTCTCCGCCCTTCGCGTACACGTTTCCATCGATCCGCCTTGACATGCAAATAATTCGTGGAAAAAATCGACCGGCCGTGGGCTCGCGACGTTACAATTAATCACGTGACCGTGCCGCAACCGCAACGCCGCGTCGGGCTACCGGACTCGCAATTTGTTACGGCTGACAGGGTCCACCACGGTCCCGAGCCCATCGACGATGCATGCTTTTTCTGCACTTGGCCGTCGCCGTTCGCCGCTCGCCGCTCGCACACTCGCTGAAGCTTCGACAGTAAAACCGAGGAGAGCCGTCTTTGCTCGACGAGCTGATTTTCAAACATCTCGTTGAATCCTCAAGGGACACCGCGTCGATGCAACAATGCACCGCACATATCCTATCGAAGCGATGCGACGCGGGAAGCGACTCTGACGAATGCTCGCGTGGGCGGCCTTTATAGAAATATTTCTTCTTGCTGACAGGCAACCGGCTCCCGTAATCGAAAAAGTGCCGTTTCATCGGCCACAGGGCCAAAAGATATTTCTGGTTTAAGAGAACGACCGGTTCTCCGTTTAAACAAAATATCATATTCGATTCGGCCTGCGAATCAGAATGCATTTTCTGAACCCCCATGAAACGGTCGCATCGTCCGAAAGCAGCGAGAAATGGCCGCTTGGAAATTCTCGAAGCGGTGTAGCTTTTTCACAGCGTACCTTCGACTCTAGATTTTCCAGCGCAACGGGTTCCGAGTCCCGAGCCCCGAGTCTCGAGTCCCGCGCGTCCATTAATCACGTCCTATCAATACCAATAATTTAAATATTGACTCAACCCCTAGCGCGCGCGTGTGCTCGTGTGCTCGCGAGCGCGCGAGCTCCGGCGATCAAGATTAATGCATTTATATGCATCGATAGCGCGATCGGCGCCTTAGAGAGGCACACGCTGTGCGTGAATGCTCGTAGGGATGAAGATAAATATTTGAGCTGACGAGTCAAAACTCGCGGTAACCGCAATCAGACGTCTATTAGTTTGCGATGACTCGGATCCGTGGGTTCGGGTCCTCTTCTGCTTCGTTCCTCTTCGTTCGGCTTCGTCCCTCTTCGCCCCTCTTCGCTCCTCGTCGTCCCTGGTCGTCCCCTACGGTCCTTTATTTACCCCGTTCCGCTCTCCTCGTTTACCTTTGGAAGCCTGCGGGTCGAGCGGTTCATTCAAATGTAAATCACTGTCACCTACGAGGGCCCCTAGGATATCGCGTCGATCCTTCACGATCGGCACTCTCCCCGCATGCAAACGAGAACGGTATTTATTCTCCTCCAGGGGGATCGAAATGGGAGACGAATCGTCGCGCGTCGCCTCGCGTCGCGTCCGTCCACGTGGCAAGGATTGGCTGGCGACGTCCAACGTCCGACGTCGGACGCTCTCGCTTTCCGGTCCGATCGAGCCAAGATCGCTGCGTAGATCTCGTTCTGACACGTTGCTCCTCGAATTTGTCTTTGATCGATTTGGGTGCTCGTGGAAGATTGCTGATACTGTGCAGCTGGGGACACCGTGACCGTGACCATCGGCATGACTCGGGTGCGCGGTTCTCTCTCTCTCTCTCTCTCTCTCTCTCTCTCTCTCTCTCTCCTATCGTGCGCAACCGATGCGTACAATTTATGTATTTTATGTATCGAACCAGCCTGGATCCATTGCGACGAGTCGAACAGTTCTCATGGTCGACGGTGTACGTTTTCGAAAAGCAGGTTGCTCGAATCGACGAACCGGCAAATAGACCCGAAGACAAATTAACGCTGCGGTCACGATCTGTTCCAACGATAAAGCATCGGGGAAGAGTGTTTTTGCACCAGAGTGAAAAGGATTCGGCGTTCGAGTACGTACCCCTCGACGCTCGGTAAGAAAAGACCGCTTGGCGCGAACACCGTATGACGGAGGATAACCCGTATGTAAATCCTTGTTTCGAAAAAAAAGAGAAGAGAAGCAGAAGGGGAGAAAAAAGAAAAAGAGAAAGAAACGCCAGCCGCGCAACCGTCCTAATCCTTGCGCCACTGACTGATTGGCGTATGCAAATTTCTTAATGACGGATCAGCTGGAATACCGCTGAGGCGTGTGACGTCATGCTGCGCGGAGTAGGTATCAAAATGATTTTGATAAATTCGAACGATAGATCCCCCTTTTCGCGGCGCTGAGAAGGCCGAGGCTCGTCTATCAATATTATAGGAGCCGTGGGAAGAGGAGACGGTGCGGTGCGGCCCTTTATTCGTATCCTCCACGGCTCCAAACTCGAAACTCGAAACTCTAAACTCTAATCGATTCGAATCGGATGCCGGGCGCTCGCCGAGCGAACTCGCGCGACTGCACGCGGGAGCGTGTTCGAAGCGCCGAGGAGCCGAGAAAGGATTGAATTAAGGTTGGCTGCGAAAAAAGGAAGCCCGGAATCTTGGCCGTGGTTTTTGCGACGAAAGGAAAGGTGTATCATCGCTCAGCGCGTGACAACCACGCTTTCCACAGCTATGAAACTGGACGTTTAATAATAAGGCAGAAATGAACTGGCAGTTTGAGGCCAGTTTCTTTCGGCGGGTATCTCTCCGGTTACCGCGCGCCGGCTAACAGTTCGTTCGCGTGAACATTTTTTTCCTCGGGCCTGCCTCGTGCCTCGTCCTCCGACGTGACATCGCGATTACACGGGAAGAAGGGGGCACCATCGGCGACGGTGATCGCGAAAGGCCGTTTCTCGCGGCACTCGTTCGCGCAGCCTCGGACCGATCCTCGCGACATTATTCCAATCCGCTTCCCATCGGCACGTTCGCGGAACTCGGTTTGCGTTCGCGCGCGTTCAATCTACGGAAATCGGATAAATCCGAATCGGCGCGTTATCTCATTGGCGGATACCTACGCGTCTTGTGGCGCCTCGAGGCGGGCAGAGGCGTCGTGCAGAGATCTCAGGGCGGGTGAAGCGGTCGGCTAGCACGGTAGAAGCTATCGGTAGCACGATTCGCGAGAACGCCGAGGTTTTTGTCGCGAGATAGGCAGGGGAGAAAGGCTGGACGGAAGAGCCGAGGGATTCGTTCGAGCGCGTCGATTACGGTCGTCGGCGATGGCCCGATAATTTTCGACGATAATTTCCCGACCCGGGTGATAATCTTTCGGAAGCATCGTCCGCGGACGCGGCGTAGATTCCACGATCGTCCGGCTTCGGCCCTCTCCGCCTCGTTCTGGAAGCCGCGTTCGACTCTCCGTTTCGAGGCCTGAAAATGGGGGGAGACGCTAGGAGGATGACCGGGAGGCACGGGGTCCATAAGTGGCAGGGGAACCCCCGCTAGGGTGACCTCGGGCACCCAACGCAGTAAATCCCTGTAACCGTAGTGGTTCGAGAAACTCGAGACCCGTAAATTACGTGCTTTTCTCATGCAGAAATAACGACGGCAAGCCCGTGGAGACGATCTATCCCGGTATAGTAATATCTTGTGTCGGAGTTCGTGGTGATCGCGTGGCCATCTCGCAGCCAGCGAGCCGCATGCCAGCTCCCTGTCTTTGCCGATGCATTCGAAAATACTTTTGTACGAGGTACAAAATTTTCGACAAAATTGAATTCGAATAGATTATAGTCCATCGATCTATGTTTTAGGGTAAATTAGGGTAGAATGTTACGATAGAAGCACACGTGGCTCGATACGACTCGACCGAATCGGCATTATGCGATTATTCGAGCCTGTACGAGGACCGAAAGAGAGTCGAAAGAAACGCCGATAGGGACGCGCAACAAGGTAGCGTTTCGAAAAATGTATAAGATCGCGGACGCGGACGGCCGCGAATAAAGGAGCCGAAACGGTGCGATTCCCACGATCCGCCGGTCTCTGGATCGCCGTTCGACGGTCGGACGCGCGTTCCCCGGAGACGTATCCGGCATTCCCCCCGGTTTGGCAAAAATTCAGACTGCGTAATCGTTCGCAAGGATCACCACTGGGGTCTAGAAGCATAACGCGAGAATGCTGTAGCGGTGCGCTCGCCCGTTAAGGGGTTGAGGCGGCTCCCCGGAGAGGGCCCCGACTCCCCCCACCGCGAAAACAGGTAGAGCAGGCAAGAGCAGTCGCGCGGCCGACGGAGAGAGAGAGAGAGAGGAGAGAGAAAGTGAGAGGGAGTGTGTGTGTGTGTGTGTGTGTGTGTGTGTGTGTGTGTGCGTGCGCGCGTGTGTGTGAGAGGGAGAGGCAAAAGTGACGGGGCCGCAGTCGGCAGGTGGCCTCGTCTCACGGGGCTCGGGCTCGGGCTTCGACTCGGACCCGGGCCCCCATCCGTGGGTCTCGGCGAGGATGAGAATCACGACGGACACGCGCGCGCCACGAGATGGAAACATAGATTACGCGGCCGTTCTCCTTATTCTCCTTACTCTTCTCTTCTCTTCTCTTCCTCGTCGCCATCTTCGCGGTTGCCTTCTCCGACCAGGATGTCTTCTCCTCTTTCAGCGCGCGCCCCTCTTCTGCTTCCGTTAATCTCGGCCCGCGTATCTTCTCGGCTTACAAGCCCGTGGACCGAGTCCACCGGGAGGACTTTATTTATTAAGACTTGCATTACAAATTGGGAGGAGTAAGAAGATATCATTGAAAAAATGTCAGCATTCGTACCGCGCGCGCCGCACCGCGCCGGTCCATACACCGGCGCGATAAAATCGTCGCTCTTTTCTCTTTCTTTTCCGCTGTTCCGCGCGCGCCCCATCCGCCGCACCCCTCCGCCATTCCCCGATCCATCGCGCTCCTCCTGCTCCTCCTTTTTTCCGCGAACCCTCTTTCGGCTCGATCCTTTCATTTTTTTTCACGGGTTACACGTTGTTTCGCCGCGTGTTAAGACGGCGACTCATGTAACCGGTTGGAAACATCGAATTCGTCTTTTTGCAGAAATCAATAATATTAGGCGGTCGGCGAAACAGCTAAAAAGCGTACCGCTGCAGAAACGAAATCTGAAAAATCGGTTCGTTTCCATCGGTTGCAAGCATGGTCCTGAAAGCACGGCTCGCGCGCGGCAGATCGACGCGTCTCCTACGAGAATTATTTATCGAATCTGGAATCGCGTTATCGTCGAGCAAACTACTTTCTTGTAGCATGCTGGCCACGCGGCTACCAACCGGACCCCGAATCGTGCGCCGACGACCGTTGACGCAGCGAAACGAGTAATAACGGATAACGCTCTGTCTGTCTCTCTCTTTCTCTCTCTCCCTCTCTCTCGTTTCTATCGTCGAGTTTTCTTCTCCTCGTTCTCGTCGCTTCCGATTTCCGATTCCGACAGAGGCGGCTCGCGATCGCGAATTTAAAGATCGTATATCTCGCGGTTTCGCGGGGGACCGCGGCAGACAACGACTCGGCCGAGCGCGTTCGAGCGGTCCCGTTGCCGATCCTGCAACCGTAATTTCGCGACTGTAAATCACGACAGGTGCTCGAATCTTTGGAACTCTGTAATTCAAGTCGGATGGTGTCCCCGCTAATTTCCCGTTTTTTACCGTGCCACTCGCGCACGCGAGTCGAACCATTGAAATTATTTGACCGATCTGTCGCCTATACTCATACGTAGCGAGGCTTCTCGTATTTATTCCCCGAGCAATTAGCGAAGCGCGCCAAGTTGGTCGTGGCAGCGACCTAATATGGCGTAGGATGGCGGAACGTCGCGCGCGTTTGTAAAAACCATCGATCCCGATGGTCTCGATGGCCGTTCCTAGGAGAATCATTCTTCCACGATAGATGGAATTGCAGCGCGCGAATGCCTCGTAGAACACGCCTTGGCACGCGAGACAAAATCGTGCATCGGGTTCAGGAATTTCGGTAGAAACGTGGAAATCTTGCATCGCTCGGTGTCGCTCGTCGGCGCGTGTCCGTACCGATCGTTTCATTCGCTGCGACGGAATGGAACTTGGCACAGAAGCGTCGCGCCTGTTCCGTTCAACTTTGACGTCGGTTCAGCGAGAACCTTCGTTCTCTTCCTTCGTTTTCTATCCGCACGAATTCGTGCGCACGCACGAATTTCGATGCAAAGTTTCCTTCGACTCGAAAGGATCGGATTCGTTCAGAGGATCGCGCAACGAAGCAACGGATCGAGCATTCCACGGGCAATCACGTGGTCCTCGGTGGTTAAACGCATGAAAGGTTTGTCGTAGGATAATACGCGTTTCCGTCGGTGACAGCGGCAATGCCGCTTATTATCGTCAATTGGATAAAGCGTCGACGCGGGTAGTTTGACGAGACAGCGTCTAGACGCGGCTGGCATCTTCAATTTCGCTGACTCTTTCGCTACGTCGTTTAAGGATGATACGATCCTACGTGACGCGTCGTTCGTACGCTCCGACATGTTTATTTCGGACGGCTGCTGCGGAGAGACCGTGTCGGGTTCGCGAGTGGAGGAAAATCGATGCGGAGGATCGCGCGATCGCGATCCAGCCGAGGTACTCGCGGACACGATCGCGGAATTCGTGCCGTCGTTTCCGTAGACTTTTTCGAAAGCGACGTTTCCGTAGACTTTTCGATCGCTGTAATCGAACCGTTGAGCCGCAAAAGGGACGCGAGGATCGACTTTTAGCGATATTTCGTGCTTGCTCTATTTCGTGATCGCTATCGTTGGGAGGGCCGTGCTGCGAGGAGTCGCCGCTCGGCAAAAAGCGGAGCTTCGAATCTCCACGAGCGTTGTTACCAGCTATCGTTCGAGGACACGGCCGATGGGTTGGAAAAGGAGAGCGGCGTGGCTTGAATTGATGAGCAAAAACCAACGAAATCATGACCGATTGCTCGGGCTCGAGCCGAGCGGCAGCGGCGCGTCTCTCCTTTCGTCGGGTTCGCGCCGGGCCTGGTCGGGCCTGGTCGGGCCTGCCCCGGCCTGGTCTCGCCGAGCCAAACGGAACCGAGAGGAGCCGAGAGGAGCCGAGAGGAGTCGAGAGGAGCAATTTTTTCTCGGTGTCGTCGTCGACGCCGCCAGTCGTTAGCTGCTTTTTCCTAACTAATCTCGAAGGGTGTATTCCCTCCAGTGTTCGTGCCGCTGTATCATAATGAGGTGTGGATTGTAAATGAAGCTTAATGACGCCGACGCCGTGGGGTCATTTTTCAGCGATTCGCCGTAAAGCCAGGGACCGTGTCCTCGCCGGAATGAGCTCGCTATGCTGTCGCGATTAATATACGGGATAGGTTTATGTATTTAATATGCGCATACTCCTGTCCGACCATCCGGCTCGGGCACGGCACGACGCAGCCATCTTGCGCGTTTCGGATCCAGAAGCAGGATCATTTTCTGCGGGCCCCCGTACGCGCGCGCGCACACGCCTTTTTTAGTCAGCGAATCGAAACCTTCCAGTTTTGTTGCACTTTTAGCGAACCTTTGCCTTCTATCCTTTTCACGCTACCATTTGTTTCGCTTCGTTTACACGCAACCCACGGTTCTTGCAATCTCCGTGAAATCTCGATTTTCTCCGATTTCTATGGGAGCTTCGATTTCTTCAACTTTTCGTCGAACGATCGATTCGTGTAATTTTCATAACATTTATTTCGCTTGGATCGGTTTAGTATAGAAAATAGACAGGGGCGGCTTCCAGAGTGCAGACCGAAAGCGTCGGTCGGAGTGTACCAGTTTCGCAAACTTTCCATTCGATACTCGTTCGACTTCCAACCCCCGGAGTCCGTTACACTTGTCAGTGGTGACTGGTGGCTGGTGACAAAAAGACTCGTCCCCTCGTTGACGGTATATGCGCCACTTGGGGCAAAACAGGGGACATTGAGATAGGGAAGAAGCGTCTCCGGCTTCCGGACCAGTTTTCGGATCGCCTTGTTATGAAGTGTCGCCACTTAAGTATCTCATTTGTATACGAATTGCTCGCTTGTGGAGTCGTAGAGTTGTGGAGTTGCGAAGTCGTGGGGCTCTGAATCAGGCTGGTGTCGCTCCCCTGCCGGCGAGTTGTTCGAGCTCCGGAGTACATTATGTCGTCGTTTAGCCTGACATGCGAAAAAGGGGGAAGAGCCGGGTGCAGCGGTCGCGGACGCGGCCGTGGCCGTTTTTAACCAGAAGCGGAAACGAAAAACCCGGAGGATACGTATCGATCGGACACGTATTCCCATAATTTTCCGGTGCGGCGATGCCTTCCCGTTACTTAGTATAAACTCGACGAACAGGAATTTCGCGAATTTCTTCTACGGTTAAAAATGATTGTCGCCGATAGAACGAGCATAGATGTCGCAATGGTACGCGTCGCTTTCCAATAATTATTAGCCGCTGTATAATACCGATTGCATCGGAAACGCGTCGTCGAAAGATCGTGCAACGGGACTCGTTCCGAAGCATCGATATCGCTTCGTAAAGTCTGTCTCAGTCCAACGAACAACTGCCGGGGCGATACTTGAAAACAACTTCGATAAAAGGCGGATCGAAGGGGAAGATTTTGCAGCGGGTGGAGCATGGGCATGGGCAGGGACTCGTCTACCGTGACATGTGTCTACATGATCCGGACATCTTCATAAACTTCAATCTCTTCTTCGCGACTGGTCGGACTCGCCGAAAAACTCGCGGTCTCCCTTCGCGCGTTAATCCAATACTAGTTTTTACCGGGACCAGCTTCCAGCTACCGCGGATCGTGCGGGCTCATTGTAAATCGATAGATTCCAAGTCGATGAATCGCGGCCGCTCGCAAAAACCGTATTCCGGCCTGTTTCGAGCGAGCAGACCGAGAACCGGACCGAGAACCAGACTGTCCGCGTTCGAATAAATATTTCGCTGGGATCCGCAGATATTATGGAATACCGAATACGAAATACGGAATACGGAATATGGGAGAATGCTGGCATTCGAGCAGCTGCTCGGTCTCGGGACCAAGCTTCGAACAAATTTTGCTCCTGATAGCGATGGGATCGAATCGATGACCAAACAAGGTGTACCTTGCAGGAACCGTTTCCTTAATTACAGAATACTTCTGTGAAAATACTTTTATCACACTGGCGAAATTTTAGTCCGCGCGGTTAGCGATCCCAAGGATCTGGTTCCGATATAGAACCGTCGGAGCAAACTCACCTTTTCGAGGGACACACCCCGTAGATTGTCGAGTTCGACATCGGCGTCAGAGCCGGGAATTGTCTAGGAATTCCAGCGGGTGCCCGCGGTCGAGCAGCACGCGCGACTATTTATCGATAAAGATCGAGGAGCTCTGAAACACCTTCGGCCAGCTTATCGACTCGGTCGGGCCGAGTTATCCCACTCGTCAGCGTCAAGGTCTTCATCGTTGGCTCGTCCAATTTTTTTCGGTATCGACGCGGCGCGGCGCGGCGCATCCTGGGAAAAATAAAGAAAGCCATCTCGTTAGCCGGCTCTTCGAGGAGAAGGAGCTTTTATCTTAGCGAGGATGCGCGACGTTATACCGTGAAATGGAGTCTCCGGTAGATGAAAACGACGGCGGATTTCAGTCCTCCTCCATTCCCGGGATCCCCATCCCGTCCCTCGGGGCACCGTCACGGCCGTGATAAGTGGCTGCCGTTTGCACCGTGGGCGCCGCGCCGCGCCGCGCCGGAACAGTCCGTCTTCCTTTTTACCAAAAGTTCATTTGTACGAGTCATTAAGGACCTACCTACCGGGGGTAGACGACGGGATCGATCTCGAGACTCTCGGGAACATCCTCCGGCTCGTTTTGCTCCATTTCGCGCGCTCGGGAGGAGTCCAGTCGGCCCGCGTGGCGTACCTTTTTCATTCGGAGATCACGGAGTCGGTCTTTCCTCGAGGAAGGGATGAAGCGACGGTCACCCGGTATTAAAGGGTCTAAATCTTCGGCGACTACCCAAGCAAATTATTCGGAATTCCCCGGGCACGAGATGCTCGCGAAGATACGCGAGAGCCGCGCCGCGTCGAGAAGCATTCGTTCGACCGGCTCGGTAAATGCATTTGCAGTCGCATTGTGCGATAACGTGCTACGCATACGCGATGCGGCAGCTTTGGCGGAAGGTTTTTCGAAAGTTTCTCGCGCGCGTCCGCGTCCACGCCTGTGCCTGTGCCGAACAGTATCGTTCCTATCGGACGACGATGCGATTCTTGTCCTCGTCGAGGATTCGAAACGTGCTTAAAAACCTGCACGGTGCAATCGATCAAAAATTTGCAAAATGTTGCACAAATTGCAGCGAAGCAAGTAAATGGCCGCAAACGATTCGTCTCGTAGCCGAGCATTGTTCGCGCCTGTTCCCCGAATAGTTATCATTCTACGAGCGTATCGCGGGCATTCGTCTCGCTTTCATCGGTCCTCGTTCCGTTTCCACGGAGTGGAGCAGGAGCAGGAGCTGGAGCAGAGACCGACGACGCGACGGTGGAACGATTTTTATCAAGCTCCGTTTCTGGCCCAAAAATTCCGGCGAGATTCGGCGAGTTTTTGGTTCCGAGCGATTAGGCCCGAAGATACGCGACCGAAACGAACAAATAAGAACGACTTGGGGCCGCTTCTACCTATTCTCTACGCGCACCATGAATTCTCCCGGTGTCCTCTTGTTTTCGTGCCGCGGCAGGTGCACACCACCGTGGAATTACTCGAATGTGACAAATATGCCAAACATCTCAGCTAGGGGAGATCCGTGGGCGCAGGGCATACAATGCTCTTTTTCGTCGTTCCCCCTTTTCTTCCTTTCCTCTTTTTTCTCCCTTTTCTCGCCGCGTCGAGCGTGGAGCGTCGAGCGCCGAGAGCCGCGCCGCGATCGCAGAAATCCGATCCATTGTCTTCGCCGCGAACCGCCCCCTTCCAGATCGCTTTCATCTGCCCGGGCCAAGGTTTACGGACGCGGTTGGAAATTTTATAGTTTCGCCGACGTGCCTCTGTACCTAGACCCCTGTGACATACAGGGTGTTCCAAACCCTTCGATCCGGTCTCGGCTCGATTGTTCTCGAAAATGTCCGTGATTCAAGGTGCAGGGTTATCGAGTCCTCGAGGCGTTAATTGTTACAATATAATAGGAGACCGGATTCGAACAAGTCGGAAGAAAGACAAAATCGAGAGGACGAGAACAATAGAAGAATTGGATCGGTGTCGTGATGTAGCGAAAGTCTAGAACGAATGCTAACATTTCGAAGATTTGCATTTATTTGCAGCATCTCGGTGGGAGGATCAAAGGGTAGCAGCAATAACTACATTTTAAGGAACATAAAACGCAACGAAATTGGCGGATTATCTTCAAAGTGTCGGCTTTCGAAAGACCGCTATCCGTGTAACAAACGACGATTTCGGCAGGGTCGTATAACCTTTGCATTGTCACGGAGCTCGAAGTTGAGTGCACTCGAATTTCAGCGCAGTCGAGAAGGCGTTCCTCCGGTTCCTCCCATTGTCGCACTTTCAAATTGCTCGGCACTCGCCGCTCCACCATGTCCGTGGGACATTAGGCTTCTCGATGTTCGCCCTCCACCTTTTCGAACCAGCGGTTCTCCACCTGCTCGCGGAAACGTCGAATCTGTGCGCGAAGCGTTCCACGCGTTCGCCTTTCGGCAACTTTGCAGGAGAAGCGAAAAATCCAGCGTACGCGCATCCGGCGAGTAAAAAGATATTAGACTATAGAGGAGCGCATAGGTTATTATTTCGAGAAAATACGCTGCCGTTTAGTCGGCGTTCCCGAAGAAATTGAAAATCGTTTCGGCCGCAATAGGCTACGGACTCGGAACGAACGAAAGCGATTCGAGGCATCCTACTTGCCTCCGGTTTTCGAGTTCATCGATGCTCGATGTTCATTTTTGACGAATGGCCCATCTGCACCGAATCGCTTTGTCGCACCCTCGTCGTCGCGACCAGCGATACGTTTAACCGTGACGAATCCTATTGTAGAACGACGCCGAGCGAATCGACTCCCGACTCCCACTGTTCCTTTATCGCGCTAAGTAATTGTCGAGCTCGGTGGCACGCCGGCACACCGTTCGGCCTCTTTCATTTTGCGGCTTTTCGAGAAATGCCCGAAGGTTATTGCTGTTTTCATTCCTATCCTTTGAAATACCCATCGGAAAGTCGAGATCCTCGCCCTTCGAAGCGCTTCCGCGTTTAGAAATCGTTGTCATTTTGTTCGCCCAACGTCGGTCCATACTCGACGACCGAACAAGTTCCAATCGTTTTCCCATCGATATCTTGGGTATCGATTGTGGATGCGAAGAGCACCTTGAACGAACCTCGCCGAGTAAAACCGAGTTTGTATGGCGTCGTCGAGTGACTTTGTAGTGGCAATTCATTCAGCATTTTCTGAGGATTTGACGCGCCCCGGTGATCCTTTGCGAAGTTCTCGAGGGCCGACGTTCTCGAGCGACAAATAGAGGACTCGGAACATCGAGGCGACCATCGTTCCGCTTCCACTGAAAGACTCCTGCTCCGATTTATCGTCTATTTCCTAGCCGTTGGCCCACAGTTAGTCGCGGCGTTCCTTCGTGGACAGAGTTTCGTATAATTTCTAGCTGTACTTGTCCCCTCGGATGAGAAAATCTATTTTTCCTAAGAGATCGAACTGGTTTTGCGAAATTATCGCTAGGGTCTCGAGATATCGACGCGAACAACTCGAGTTTCGAGCAACGATTCCGACGACCCCGAGTCGCGTTACGTTTGTGGCGGAACGCGACGCGTCCCCTGACCCGACCACGGACAATCGTTCTCGCCCCGACGGGCAGCACGACCGAGAGCCTGGGTTACGGATCGACGAAATTAAAAAAGTCAAATAGACCGGCAGGGTCGATATACCAGCTGCCTCGTCTTCGCCGTGCCTCGGACGTATTTTCTCGCTTCTCGAGAAGCACGTGGGTGGCGGCGTGGCACTTTGCCGGTTTTACGAGGCCCTTAAGAATACTCCCAGGGCCCGTCTCTTCGCTTTGCTTCGCTTTGCTTCGCTTCTCCTCGCTTCTCTTCGCTTCTCTTCGCTTCTCTTCGCGTCGCGTCGCGTCTCGGTCGTCCACGCGTTCGCCCCCTTGTCCCCTTTGCCGTTCACGGACTTTTTCTGGAGTCGGCATTACTCGGCAGAGTCCTTCGCCGTTTTGTCCGTTGATGGATGCCCTTTGCGTGGGCACGGGCACCCAATCGGTCCAACGGGTTGCGGACCCGAGGCCACGAAAAGACACGCGCCCACTTCTGTAAATCGTCTTCGCTGCTCCGGACCCCGGGCCTCGAGCCTCGGGCCCCCCCCCCCCCCCCGGCTGTCCGCGACTCTTGCGAATTCGCGTAAACCGAACAAAAAAAATAAAGATCGACTGTGATTTCTAAATTAGTTTTCTTTGGTCTCGTTTAGCTATTGTAAGTGCCCGATTTCGAATCAAGTTCTCTTGCCGAGGTTCGAATATCGTAGCCGTGTAATTTCGAGCGAAACGGCGATCCCAACGAGATCGTAGAATTTAGACGTTGTCGGAGCAGCCCGGATCGAAACGAATCGAATCCTCTAGAAGCCGTGTAACCCACGCCGCATTTGTTCGCGTGCGCGCGAATAGTCGTCGGGATGACCGGGGTACGCCCACGCGGCGATAATAAAGTCACGACCGATTCGCTCCTGTCGCATCGCCTCGGATAAGAGTTAAAATATCGGCGTGGCGACGATCGCCCGGCAGAAATCCGATCTTCCCCGTTGCTTTTTCCTATCCCGACCATTTACGATCTCCCTGCACCCGGCCGGGAAGAGATATTACAATGTAATATGCAAAGCGCTCGCCTTCGAAGTACCGTCTTAAGCGATTCCTCAAATTCGCGCTCCGCCGAGTGCAAAGACGTGTCCGTGCCTGGGTCCGGGACCGGGTCCGGGTCCGGCTATATTATCGGAACGCGGCGTTGCGTCATTCGCCGTTTCTCGGAATGGAGCGGTCCGTCATTCGTCGAGTACCGTTGCTCGCCGAGTCGGATCGATTCTTGATTAGAAAATTGATTTCATCTCCGAGAAAGTCACTTTCGCGTCGATTCAACAATTGAAGTTGACGTAAAAATAGATTGCTCCCGTATTATCTAGCGTATCTTGAGAGTAGGAGACTCCCCGTTGCAGCTCCCTTTTTCAACGATTATCGGCAGCGAGTCGAACCGCAGCTGCCTCGCGGCAAGAAGCTGCAGCTTTTTGCTAAAACGATGTAGAGCAGTGCACTTTGCGGTCCGCAATTTGCGTAAAGAAAAAAACGAGTTACAAGCTCCGAGACCAGTTAAGAGCCGCCAGAGCCGAGGAAGTTCCTCGTGGAATATCCAGAGGGCTAATCGCGACTAATTTGCCTTTTCGACGTATCTGTCTCGAAAAACGCGCGCGCGAGTCGAACATCGAGGGACCGACCTAATTTTCGGAGCACGTAACCGATGTTTTACCGAGCGATTCGAGCGTCTCGACGAAACGTTGCAAATATACCGAAACATAAATTATTCTTCTACTCGAAGAAACCAAAAGCCATCGAAAACGTTTCGATCAGGCGGATCAACCCCGACAAGGGGTTGATCGAGTGAGTACGTATTATCGTAGCTCGGCCATAAACGTGCTCGAAAGAAGTTGGAACACGGTAAGATTGCTTGAAGCGGGGGCAAAGAAATTCCGAAGGGTCGCAGAAAAAGGGCGCAGGCGAAGACTGTGCGCCCTCGCGAACAAATGGTCGGCAATTACCTGCAATTTGGCACATGTACCGACGGATACACGTACCGGTGGTCTCCCCCTCGCATTCTCTCGTTCTGCCGTTCTCGCGTTCTCGCGATCTCGCGGTCCAGCCCCAATATGCGGCTCTCCGAGGTTCCTCGTTTTCGTGGCCGTTTTCGGAGCCGCGCTCCGTCCCCCGGGCCATGCATCGATCGCCGGGTAATTGTCAGCGCTCAGCGCCCCGAACGCAGGTGTAACAGGGGAACGGCCAACGGCCGCGGGGTGCCACGTAACTGCGTTAATTTATATATTTCGACCGGAGAGGATGACGGGCCGAACGAACAGTCAGCCGGGGATACCAGCGAAAATTGCCGAGAATCGATAGACCGTCGATCGACGAATCGCTCTCGACCTACCATCTTTCTCGAGATACATTTTTATAAATTGTTGCGGTGGAGGAGATCGAAATGCATCGAAATTCGTGGTTTGATCAAAATTTTGCTCGTTCTCAAAGTGTCTCGATAATTATATGGCAAAGGGTGACACGAATTGCCATGGAATTGGTTCCGTATCGCGCGAGCGACACGGAGGACGCGGACATTGCGCAACAGGGCATCCTCCGCGTACCAGGTCGTCGAAAAAAAGAACGAAACAGGAAAAAAGGAATATTTCAGGCGACCTCGCTCCCCCGGGCTGGTTCTCCCGTTTCAGAGCAGGGTTCCTCTTTTAGGTCTCGTTGCACTTGCACGTGCGCCACGTGACGAGATCGTCACAGCTGCCACATGCAGCTCGTCCTCCGGCCTCCAGCTCTCCGGTGTCGGCCCTCTTCCTCTTCCCCTTTTCTGGCCAACAGGACCATCCCGGAGAATTTTAGGGCTAAATAAAGGGGTGGCGGAACGGAGAAGGGGAACGAGAGGGAGAGAGAGAGAGAGAGAGAGAGAGAGAGAGAGAGACAGAGGTCGATGAAAGGATGCGACTCGCTGGCCGTCGCTTGCACGAGGAAGTGTCTCGTGTGTCCGGATTGCTCCCTCGGAGAGTTCCCTCTGAGACACTCGATATTCCGAGCGTGTATCGCGTGCGCCGCTTACGGAGGATCGTGGCTAATGGCCCGTAGATTACCCCGCGTTGCACGCAACTTCTATGCACGCCGTGACAGGTAAGGCCGTCATCAGGACACCCGACACTCGATACGGCCGTCGCGACGGGACTCGACGGGACGCGACGGGACTCGACGGGACGCGACGGGACAAGACGCGACGACTGCCCGATAATCGCACCGCGTTTGTAATCCATTAACCCGACGCGAGCACGGCCGAGCCGGCCCGAGGCGGATTTTTTCAATCCACGCGTCGAGTCGCGGACGATTATACAGGCACGATTAGGTTATTTGCTGTCGCTAATCAAAGTTCGAGCATACGATCCCTGGAAACTATATTGCACACGTGTAGGATCGGCGATCCATAGTTTGAACGATCGTTGGTAGATTTCGAAGCGGAACTAGCGAGCAAAGGGCTAACGATAAGTAAAAATCGAACGTCTCGTTTATAAATGCTTCAGAAATGGCCTTCTACGCGACCGTAACAATTCGAAACTCGCTTTTGGCGGGATCGTTACGAGAAAGAATAGTCCGCGATTTTTCATACTTCGTTCGTTCCTGGACCGCTCGAAGGCAACGCCTTCTACAACGTATCGTTAAAAGAGAGGAACGTTGATCGAGCGTGTTTTAACTGGCTGTAAACGACCTCTTTTTCACTGTCAGCGGGAGAGAACGCGGACAAAAGGGAAATCGTCCGGGCTTCGAGCGGGCGGTCGCAGGAGCGATCAGCGGAGCCGAAACAGATTTTCTATCACCGAGCGAACTCGATTAATCGGCGTATTAAAGCGATGCCAGAACGTCCATTGAAATAATCAATTTTATTTGCCGGTCTTATCGACGGCGAATATATTTTAAACGGCGCGATGCGATCAATTTTGCGGCTGGTGGTCGGCCTAAGCCAAATAATCCGAGCACGGACTTCCTGCCGTGGGCGCAGGAACGATGTTCCCGCGCGAGCAAATATTTTCATTGGAATCGGGAAAAGCTAATAGGTTCGATGCTCCGCGGAGGATGTTTCCGATACGGCTTAGGCCTAGACTAATCGCGACGCATAATCCGGATAGACGATGTCGCTGCATGGCCCAGCGTCCTTCTATTTGGAAAACAAATTCGGCCAGCAGGATGGACACCTGGCAACCTGCGAATACCAAAGGGAAACAGCATCGCTTGGCAATTATTGAAATTGGTACGACCGTTCGGTAGGAAATCGCCGAATAAATAAATCGTCGGCAACCTGGCTACCCAATTCTTGAGCAAATCTCGCGGGAGAGATTGCGGTTCGTTATCGCGCTACCGAGCGTTATCTCCGAGAAATTCGTAACAGGTGCGCATAATCTGTCAGGGCCGGCAGTAAAATGCGATCGCGTCGCAAATTTGAGCGTGGCACAGTTGGACATAATTCGCGGGCGCTGTGAATATTCTTCCGCGTGTAATCGACTATGTTCGCGAGTGTGCGCCGAGTGCATCGAGTGCACCGGTTGCGCGCGCGATATAATGGATCAACGCGGCCGGCCCCGCGGGGATTTACTTAATTGCAATTAATGGGGTGGATATTACGGCGATGCGGGGTCACGCGAGTTAAGGGTTACTAATACGCCGACAGGATTAACGATGTTGAATTATCGTCGCCGCTTTCTGCCCCTAGAATCGGATCTTTTTCAGCCGAGCCCCCGGTCTCGATCGCTTCGATCGAGGGATAAAGGAACTCCTTTTTGTTCGCTCGACGCTGATGGAACGGGATGAGAGGCTCTTCGTCCGAGGATTAAGTTTGCTCCATTTTGCTCGGCCGGTGCCGGGGCCTGAGCCGAGATCGAGATCGAGATCGGGACTGGGACGGGACCGTGACTTTTCGCTACAGCATCTTTCCGTCGATCTCTGGACAAGCCGAGGTCTCGTGCCAGATATTTTTCAATTAATATAGATCGCTCTACAAAAGCATTGCGAGGGGCGTTCCGATCTGATTTTCTAGGATTCTCAGTAGCCGAAGCGTTTCCGTCAAAGTCGATTGGCTCGCGACGTCGAAGGCCACGGTTCTAGACATTCTTTTACAACTTCCTATCGTCTTGTTATAAATCTCGGCGCAACGGTCTCCACGAAACGTATCCTACCAGCATCTTCGCGTTTCCAGCGAGCAGGCCCTATATCGTCGAGCCATTTACCCGGTGTAAACGTCTCGCGCGAGCGGCGAGGGACGCGGCGAGAGAGAAAGGGACGAAGGTGGAGGTGCGACAGGCAGCGAGGCTCGCTGGAAAGGGGCGTAAAAGGGTCGGGGGCCGAATGGGGCCGAACGAATGGAGCGGCGGGGAGCGTGGGGGGGGGGGGGGGAGGGGAGCGGAAGGGAGCGCCCGCGGGTGCGGGTGTCATTGTTGATATACAACGCGGTAAGTACGCGATAAGTAGAGCCCATAAATTCAGCCAATCGGACGAGCTGCCTCGCGCCGTGCCTTCGCCATCGCCTTCGCCTTCGCCTTCGCCTTTGCCTTCGCCTTCGCCTTCGCCTCGATCACCCCGCTCCCCTTCGGCTCTCGCGAGCACTTGGTGCACGTGGCAGCCGCGTTGTTGCTTACACACTTGCGAGCAACGCGCCAGGCAGCCGTGTACAGGCCGGTCCATGTTACGGTCGTGCATCGGTGCTACAGTTCGCGTCTTCTTCCGATATCCTCCATTTTGCGGACTTGACGCGCAAAGGTCGAAACATATGGGAATACGATTCGCTAAAATTTTCGTAGAAATCCTCGAGCTGCGCCAACGCGCAGGAAACTGTTCTTAAACGATCGATGTTACTGCTAGATCGGATATCGGATATAACCATCCTCTGTAGGCCAGAAGTCGAGAACGTCGAAATTCCTCCCGCGTAACAATTTCCATCAAAGTTTTTCACTGGCACGCACCGAGACTTGAAATCCGAAACTAATTTCCAGTCGAATCATGTATAGGTAGCCCCAGCCACAACCTTTGTAAAACACGACTTCCTCGACGGCCGAATCCACCGCGTTTCGATGTTCAAACAGGGGGGGATACAACGTTAGCGCGCCCTAAACAATTTATTAATGAATCGGCGAGGCCTGCCGCCTCGAATACCGAATCGCTTCTGGTCGAGGATGCTCGTCGGGGGGTCGGGGCACGCGTCGCTCGTCGCCCGTCGTCGAGGTATCATCCCGCCGACGACTTCTGTGGATGGACTCGCTCGTGGCCGGAGCGACGTCGCGTGGGATACGCGCTGTGGGCGCCAGGAAGCAACCGTCACGCGTCAGGATCGTGAATCACGGAAACAGGAAACCTCGCCCTCGTGACTTCAATCGAAATTGTTGTGGGCGCGAGGACCCGGAACTCGACGAGGCGCCAGAAACTCTCTTGCTGGAAAGTTTCATGCCCGTCGCGTCGACGCATCGGCTAAATCATTTATATTTTTTCAACCGGCAAACGATGAAAATTGCGATTTACATGATTTGTTTCGAATGTCCGAATTCGTTGGTGGACGATTCGGTGCTTATCGATGACGAGCGCAATATCAAGACGTAACATTCGTCCTTCCACTTTGCACGAAGAAAGTATGACGGGTATAAAAGTTGTATGCACCAATTGTAACAAGCTGAAATCAGAAGAAATGTTGTTTCGCCGATGAAATCGTGCAGAGCTTCCAACGATAAATTAATCGGAGTTTGAAATTGTTGCTAAATCGAAGCCCGTCGCGACTTTCGATATCGCGTGACAGTGTAACACTGTACACTAATTTCTTGGGAACTTGTCACGCGACACGAGGGTCCTGCGAAGGGCTCTCCAACCTATATACCTAACTATACATGTGGTAGAAGGATCCGAAGACGTGTCCGTGGTCAGCAACGAGTAACGAGCCAAGATCGGTCGGCGAACGTCAAAGGTTGTAATCTAATATTTTTAGATCGGACTGTAACGAAGCACCACTACCGGGTGGCTGTCAGGGGTATTGTTCCGGGAGCCCTGTCAGGATCGCAGGATCGCAGGATCGCAGGATCGTAGGATCGAACAATGGAAACGAGAGACTACGAACAGGTTGAATTGTCTCGGGCGTCGAGCGTTGATACGACTTGGCACCGGCACCAGGCTGGATCGGGAAGAAAAACCACGTCTCCAAATTTTTACAAACATATTTCTTTCCGACGTTATTGTGGGAAGATTCTTTGTTTATACTTAATAGCATAAACGCGTATCTATAAAATCTTTTTATCGTTGCTATGCGGAGGTTCCATCGAAATAGAGATTCTAAACGGTTCTCCTAATAAACCGGCTTCGATCCGAAACGCATTTAATCGAAAATTGCCCTTATACTTTGAAATAGCCCAGACCGTATACAAGAAACGATTAT
Organism: Augochlorella aurata; assembly: GCA_028455555.1. NCBI lineage: Eukaryota > Metazoa > Arthropoda > Insecta > Hymenoptera > Halictidae > Augochlorella > Augochlorella aurata. The sequence continues at coordinate 10,160,880 of CM052165.1, read as the reverse complement.
CCTCTCTGTATTCGCCGTGTCCATTTAATTCTTTGATCCTCAGGGAATTGTGGAAGTTCGACGACGGCCGGAAAGAATCTCGGGAGATTCTCGGGGAACTACGCGATTGGTGCAATTTAAAATTAGTCACCGGTTTACGATTACGTCTCGAGCGTACGGTAATTACAGTTCGATTGACTGGAAAGAATTTCCGGGCGAAGGATACGCGTAGATCGTTCCACAACGGGGGAGAGAAAGGTTATCGGCGGCGGCGAATTTCGGAACAGACAGCTGCCACTTACGTTGGCGTCACGAGTTTCCGAAACGTCCGTCCCAGCCCTCGGCACAGTTTCTAGGGACTTGTTTTCCCACCCTGTAATTTCCCCGTTTCCTGAAAGGGGATATTTTTGTAAATTGCACATTTTCGATCACCAACCTGCGGGCGTCGGTCGCCTCGCTTCGCCTCGCCTCGCCTCGCCTCGCCTCGCCTCGTCTCGCCTCGGTGATCGCTTTCGATCCGAATGGCTTTTTAAACCGGTCGATTAACGAAGGCCCAGCGGGCCCTCTTGCTCGCCGAAGAGCTCGTTTCCATGGAAATTCGGAGGAAACGGACCAGTCGGAAAGGATCTCGGAAAAGGTGTCGACTGGAACTGAAATTGTTCTTGGATTTACATCCTCCGAAAGAATAGAGTTATTCATTTACTAGTAATTACAGGGTGCGAAGCAGCTCACAATTTATTTCTAGAGAATTTTATCGCGAAAAGGGCTCGATCGTTTTATGCAGATTATTATGTGAAAATGTATTTTACCTACCGAAGCTAGTCGTTCAATTTCCTACCTACATTTTCGAAGAAAGTCTTTGCAGTAATCTGGATTGATATGGAGAACGGATGTTCTCAATTACACGCAAATCGTGCGAGCTCGCTTCGCGTTTAAAAACTGTCCGGAAACGCGTCGCCATCCAAGTATCGCTTCGATCGAATCTCCGGAGCGCCGCTTCTCGCCGTTCCTCGCCGCTCCTCGCCGCTCCTCGCCGCTCCTCGCCGCTCTGCCGGCCGGCATATTGATCGCAGGTGAAAAGCAAGCGGGGACCTCGGCCCTTCCCGGGTTACCTACCCATTTCAATATGTAAGCCGAAGCCTGCGTTTCCCCGCGTTTTATGGTTCCCGGGCGCGTAGACGAGACGTCCTTACGTATCTGCCGATTAGCTTAAAAATGAGAGTTTTGCCGCCTGAACGACTGCGTTGCGAGGCGATGCGACGCCCGAAACCAGCGAGACGCTGACCAAGGATTTCTATAGGTTACCTAATGAAATTCCAGTCTCGTGCTTGTAAGCGCATCCATTCATACGATCGTTGCTTCTCGCGTAAGTCATTCGCGAAGGGGAGACAGCGATGGCACCACCCTCGATCGATTTTCGAATTCTCTTCCGCTTCTTTCAGACGAATTTCAAGGGACAGCCACTTTTATCGACTCATTGTCATTGGCTGTTGAAAAGAATTTTCAAACGAATCGTTTGCAATTCCTACCTGCTAAATAGAAGGTTCCCAATATGTAAATAGCAAAAGATCCTCGGTAATTCTATTTCCGAACCCGGCGATAACTTCCCCGAAGAGCCCCGTGAGAGATTAATCGACGACAATTTTTTAGTCGCCGGGAAGGTCCGTTTATCGAAACTGCCGACTAAATCGTCCCTCGTATCTATTTTCGAGCCGGTTCTAGCCTTTCACGGATCAACCACGAGCTCCTCGATAATTCTACCCTGCCCGGACAGAACGGACCGCAAAACGAAACCCTTATTAACGCGCTTAATCGCGCGCCTTCCTCCTAATTTTCATAATACGCCACTTTGTATTTTAAATGGACATTCCCGGAACTCGGTACCTATTTCGAATACTTTTCGGACAGCCTATTTTTATTTGGATCATCTTCGCTTCGACGATTCGCCCATATCGAAAATTTCGCGTGCAGATATCATTGGAAAAACTGATCCTTCGAAATCGCATCGTTCCATATTTCTCGTAGCTCGTAGCTCGTAGCTCGTAGCTGCACGGAAACCACGGCCCCATAATATCGTTAATTTGCCACCGTTTGAGAACCGTCGAAGGTCTATTCCCGAAAGATCGCCCATTCCAGCTGAGCCAAAAATGAAGACGCAGCAAACGAAAAAAAGACGATACCAACGTCATTTGTCACGAAACCAAGTATCCAGAACGGAGAAGTTTTTCCGGAGTGTGACCGAGACTGGCAGCCGGTCAATCCGACGGTCTCGCAGCGTAGAAAAACGTTACAGCTTGTCGAGACGTTACATTAAACAGTCGTAGGTCCACGTAGCCGGGTATTACTCGGAACGAGGGGAACGAGAAAAATTTTCCGAGTTTGCACCTTGCGGTAATTACGGTCCACCGATGGAAAAGGCAGCTTAACTACCGAGCAAGAGAGAGAGAGAGAGAGAGAGAGAGAGAGAGAGAGAGAGAGAGAGGATCCTGCCTTCTCGGAGGAGGTCCCTCTGGCCTGTAATCACGAGCAATTATGTAGTTTGCGCGCCTCCCATTAGACAGGCTCCTAGAAGAGACACGATGTCCCGGGCAACGTTTGTAGCCTGGCGGTATTGCGTGGCCTCTGACACTATCTACGATCTAGCGTCTACTGAGCGGTGCGCCGCGGCGCCCTGAGCGGAGACGAGCCGGGCGGAGCGGAGCGGCGAACAATGATAGGGAAGGGAAGGACACGCGAATGAGGTATACCCGGTTAATTGACGGTTTTACTCGAAATCTACCGATTAGAGCCACGTAAATCAACGGCCACGTCGCGCGCGTTCCGCTTAAACGCGAATATTCGCGAGACGCGAGACGGTGACAGCTCGAGAGCGACACAAAAATTCTCTTTCTTTGCTCGCAGCAGCTTCCTCGGTGAGATGTATCGTTTCATAGAAACGAGATAGGAACGAGTACCTTATCGGTGGAAAGTTTCCTAATCGAAGGGTTATTCCCGACAAAAGTGCGGAACTCCTACAGCCGGGCTAACCGCCGTGCATGCTTGCTCTCGTCGGTCAGCAATCGGGCGCGCCGCACCGCGCCGGAGCACATTCGAGCCCGAGAGCCCGAGTCAAGACGGAACGCGGCGCTCGTCAAACAGATTCTAAACTGCAAACCCGTGCGAACCCATGCAAATGAACGCAGCATTGCAACCCTCGGGGTAAAATAAACTTTACGATCGATGGTAGTCCGATCAGCCCTTCGGTCAATAAAACGAAAAAGCGCGATGGAAGGCATGCGCGCGGATCGTTCCCAGTGGGCGTACTCGGACGCGCGAAATCGATCGCCAAGATATTATTTGCGAAAGACGCGCCGAGGGAACGTCGCGCGACGGTTGATCGAATAATAAGTCGGTTAAATGAATCGTTAAATCTGGCCGATATTGTGACACGCCATAATGGATCCGCATTACCATGAGAGTTCGTTAGCCCTGACAAAAGGTGAGCCGTCTAATGCCCGAATATTGTTATTCAAATGTCTCTGGCCGAAGGAAGCGACAACCACGGCGGCACCGATTATAATCGGCCGATGATATATCGTATATTAACGACGTCCTGAATATCGTATGCAGATCGGATTAGAGATAGGCACGACGTCGAATGCCGGAATAAACTGATCGGGTAACGAGGAAACTCGATCTATTCGTCCGCAGTGGAGAGACTAATCGATCGGAGCTGTCGCTCGTCGCGCGTCAAGCGTCGACCACTCGGAAACTGTTGCTCGCGATCGTCCGTCGCCGATAAATCATTCGAGTTCACGGAGAATCGAATTAGGAACCTCTAAGAGGATTTGGATAATCTCGTTGCAAAGCGTTCTCGTGCCGCCCCGCCCGTTCTGCTCCGAATCGTGAAACGGACTCTTCGATCGTTTCGGGCTTGCGAGAAGCCGTTTCGGAATGTTTTCAGAACGCAACGATCGTCGCATGTACGGGGTAAGTAAGCTTCGAGAAATCGGTCGTCGGAGAGTCTCGTCGTTGGAGCGGTGATTTCGAATAGAAGAAAGAGGAGGCACTAGCGACGGTCCTAGAACAAAATCGAACGGCGGACGTAAATTCGGGGGACGTAGGGGACGCATAGAGTTCCTGGTATTTCGACCTCGAGCCGGGTGGCTCCCGGCGTATTTCTCTATCGTGGCTCGGCGTTCTCTTATTTGTTCGTCGAACGTAGCGAAATAATCTCGGAATCGGGGTCTATTAGCATCGGAGGCGTACTGGCACGGACCCTAACCCGGTTGAAAAAAAAGCCACGAGTCTCCGGGTCTCCTAGAGCAGCCGAACGAAATAGCTGCATCGGAATCGGCTCCCTGTACGGCAGAGGTCTCCTCCCTGGGGTCTTGCGAGAATGCGGACGACCGCAAAATCGCATATAAATTAAGCTTTCAACCTTTTCGGGTGCCCCTTTGTCGGATTCGCGGTGTCTCTCGACTCTCGACTCTCGGCCCTCGGCTCTCGAGGAAGCCATTTTATCTGGCGGTAGTGAAACGCGGAACGGACGAGGACGTTACGTCGCGACGCGACGCCTCGCGTCGGGAAAGGAGGTCGTGCCATCTGTAACATTTCGTGTGCCGTACACGCGACTCTCCGTCTGTCAACCCATTGCCGATTCATTCGTTTTTCTCTCTCGAGAATTGAACACGCGGTCTCTTCTTATTTTTCATGCAATCTCTGTTTGGATTTTTCTGAAGCGTCGAATAATTGCAAAATCGACTACAGTCTCTATTAACGTTCGACAAAGTTCAAACTATATCCGATTAATTCCGAAACGAACGAACTTTGTAATCCTTCGCCTACGACAGCCACTGGAAAAAGAAAAATCTCGCGTTGCCTATGTCTCGTGGATAACTAGCAATTTCGTAACTCGATTACGGACTCTCGCATCTCCGATCCGAAGATCGAACAATGGGAATACGTAGCAGAACGTTGACGTCGAAGATTCCTCGGTGACGGTGAACGCAGCATCCGTTGTCACGTGTCCCGTGAAAAGACGATAGCGACGGTTGTTGGGCAGGCGCGGACGCGGACGCGGCGGCTCGACGATTGCGTGGAAGCTGCATAAAGAACGTCGGGGATCGAGGTGGCCCCATGGTTCAGCTGACTCATAACAGGTGAGCGCGCGTGTCTCCGATCAGGCCGAGCCACGAGCTACGAGCTACGAGCTGCGAGCTGCGAGCTACGAGCGACGAGCTACGAGCTGGCAGCGTGGCTCGCCTTGAAATTGTCCTCCTCCCGGGTCACTGCTTCCGACCAGATCCTCCGACCGCCTCGGCCAATTGTTTCGCGTCGCTTTTAACGAGCGGACGACGTCGACGTCTCGAAGATGTAAGAGGACGACTCGATGCCGGAATGGCACGTGGAAGCGCGAACGATAATCTCGTGGCCGTGGCGCTTGGAGAACGTTCGAGCGGCTAAGAGTACGCGTACGAGTTTCATTTTCTTTCGAACAGTCGTGGCCGCGGCTCGTACTTTTTAAGTGGCTCCCGCTCCGCATGCAGGAATGCGATAAAACCGATCTCGGATGGGTTTTAGTTCATTGGATCGAAGCTGAACGAGACGGAGCAAGCTCCGAAGAGCGTCGTTTAATTTCTTCGTTGCTTTGCTCCGGCTGCCGAAGATGCCGAACGACACCGCGAAATAGGAGGAACCTCCGTTGCGCGGGGGTCGAGTTTGCCCCACTGTCCCACCGTTGCACCACTCTTCGTGGAAAAGATCGAAAGTTCCAGCAACGAAACGTCGGGAACGCTGATAACAACGATGCAGGAGGCACCCCATAGAGTCGAAGGTTCCCGTTTCGTTCCAACGTTCGCATTGTGCTCGCGAGTTACCGATGCAGCACGACCAGCTACAAACCCCTCGTAACGCGGGTTAATCGATGCACCGACCCGTGGAATACACCGGCAGGATAGGCTCGCAGTGGCATGCGATGGAGCAGTGGACGCTGGACACTCGTGTAACCGTTTTCCTCGAACCCTCCTGTTCCTCTTACTTTCCGTTTCCGAGTTGACGCATAATCGATTACGTCGCATCGTCTTCCTTTGCGATATTCAACTGCATCTCGAGCCTGTCCGCAACGCCAGTTGCGTTCTCTTCTCGATCCTAGAAATTGTGTATCGGAATACTGGAAGCATCGCAACTGGAACATTCGATCGTTTTTCTATCGACACTGGAAATGGCAGCCAGATGTGGAAATCTCGCGCGATGACGATTCAAATTCCGACCGAATTCAGTCTTCCATGCAGATGCGAATATCGGCGGTGAAAGGGTTATTAGAAATCACGACATACGGCTCGGCGCTGGGCGGCGTCTCTCCGGCCCGGCCTGGCCCGAACCCCTCATGAATTTTAATATTTCATCGAAGCAACCCTTTTTTCCAGGGAATCGTGATTAGCGCGATTCAGCGAAACCCGTTGGTCACGATGCCATTATAATTCTCGCGCATTTTAATGTCTGCCCCTGATGGAACAGAGTCTGGGGAGCACGCAGAGAGAGAGAGAGAGAGAGAGAGAGAGAAAGAGAGGGGGGTAGTTGTAAAGAATTTTGTGCCCTTTTTAGAGCCGGATGCCCCCTCGCAACCGTATCCTAATGACTCGCGAAAAAAAATGTGTAAGGAGGGCGCAACCCGTTCTGTTGACGTTTATTGTGTCTAAACGACCGAAATGACGGCATTCGAATATCCACGGTGCTCGCTGGCACTCTCCCCATTCGGGATGGGGTTTATTAGTGCAAGTCACCGCGGGAAGACACCGAGAATTTCGGATAACGTAGACATAGAGGTAGAGATAGAGATGGAGATGGAGATAGAGACAGAGGTAGAGAGATAGAATACAGAGGGTGAACGGAGATAGGACGCAGAGAATACGATGGTCTCGCTCAAGGTTCAACGATCAACCTTTTCTCTTTTTTTTTCGCTGTTTCGTATTGATTGATGGCTTGTAAAAGGGTTCCGGGTAGTTTGTTCGATGTTTAGTCATGCAGAATACTCTATAGGACAATGTTTCGCTCGCATACGATCTTCCCCCGAGCAGTAAAAGTTTGGGCGAGCCGCGAATGCGGGACGGTTACAGTTACAGGATCGTTGAAAGTTTCGGCTGGTTTATTCAACCGGCCGCGACCGATGGGGCGAAGCGCTTCTTCCTTTCTTCCTTTCTTTCTTTTTTTTTTTCGTCGCCGTTCGTAGCGTTACACGTGGAATTTTAATGCGACGACATTTAGAAAATTCTAAAGACGCGTTTGGGACGTCGAAAACGTTTTCTGTTCACGCACGATCAATGTTATGAATTTTCCTACGGTCGTGGCGCGTAAGAGCGTATCGATTCGTGAACATTTCTCGGCACAAGGGGATCCCGGGTGTAATTGTAATCGTTTCTCGTAATCTGCTCCGTGGATCATAAATCGGGGATAATTTCGCGCAGAAGAATCGGGGATGGACGCGTCAGCCCCGGGAATCAGGCACGGACACGGAACGGGAACGAGGCTGATTCACGGCGCCGATCCGCGCCGCTCGGCGCGGCGTCAAAACGCGATGTAAATTTCGCCGTTGCCTGTTGGCTTCCATAAATTGGCCTTTAACAAAGCTCGTCCTTGGTATGCGTAAACGGCAGAGGCAGAGGCAGAGGCAGAGGCAGAGGCAGAGGCAGAGGCAGAGGCAGAGGCGGTGGCGGAGGCAGAGGCGGAGGCAGAGGCCGCGCGCGCGTTCACCTGCCGACAAAAACGAGAGCGAAGCTCGGCCATAATTTAATAACCGATTCGCCCTTTAGTTTTGAGGCTTGACCGCGGGAGGAAGAGAATAAGAGCGCGCCGTCGAGCAAGTTTAAAGCCTCGAAACGGGCTCGTAAATAAGGCCGTCCGGAATTACAATAATCCGATCCAATTAAAGCGAGAATTTATAGCGAAGCGGACGCACCCCCGCGCAAACGACGCCACTTACCTTCCATTTGCATTTCGAATTTCGCCGACGCAATTTCAAATTTCTCCGAGCACCGTTCGGAAGGGCGATCGCTGCGATTTTATTTTTCAAAAGCTATCCGACGGTTGTTTCGATGCGATTTGAAACGATGCGCTAGTTTTGCGGAATGAAATTCGTAAAACTTTTGTTCGAACGTTTTCCCGAACGAAACTGGATAAGTCGCCTCGGCCGTTTGCCAGGGAATTCGGTGAAAGGAAAATGGCAGGGTAATATCGATGTCGGGCGCCGTCGATCGGTCCGTTTGCCGCCGTTGCGATCGTCGGATCGAAACCAGACTCCGGAGCTAAGAACGAGGCTCGGTGGTGCGGGGACGCCGGGGAATGCCGGGGAATGGCGGGGAATGACGGGGAATGACGCGGTGAGGCCGCGGAGGGGCAGCGGTAGGGCCGCGGCCGCTGCCAGATATCGTAGGGACCCTAAAATTTTCTGCTCGGGCATTAGCATAAATTACCGGCATCAAGGTGACCGGCCGCGAAGCCCGTTATTCGGTCCGCGTAATTCTGATCGCTAATGTCATACATTCCGCCTCCGGAGTCCGGAGGTGTTGCAAACGAGGCCGCAAGGTGGCCGATACCGAGGCCGGGGCCCGCGCCGACGCGCGAGCGCTCTTTCTTCGCGGCGCTGCGCCGGGAGGAGCGCACCTTAATCAGCATTCGTTCGGGCAGCGCCGATTCGTGTATTTTTAGTCTTAATGACGTCTAAACGATTGCGTATCCCTTATTCCCTTTCGGCCGGGGCCGGAGCCGGCGCAAGGCGCAGGGCGTAAGGCGTCGAATCGAAAGAACGTTCCTCCGGGAGCCCGGGGCCCCGGGGCCTTGGCTATCAATTTGGTCCTGTTGCGCACAGGTGCCGCGGCGCGGCGGCGATCCTCATGATGATTCCCTTGAATTAGTGCCGCGTCGGGTATCACGGGACTCGATAATTACCGAGCGTGTCTCGTAATTTTCGTCTTGGAGCCGGGCGCGATCTCGCCGCGAGTTAATCTTCGGCTTAGAATCGACGGTAATCGGGATTCGAACCGGGCAACGACAACTCGAACGCGCTCCCCGCGAATCGCAAGCGCTACGAAGCGTTCAGCCAACCGATGCTCGCCGATCTATTTGCTACGCTTCTTTTTTCCAAGTATTATACCGCTTCGAGTGAAATTATAATCGACGCACGATATTAGCATAATTCGAGCTGCGTTCTGAACGCGCAGAGCGAATGAAAAATCCGTCTCCACGTGGACGGGGCGGTATCGTCGTACGCCAACGGCTGGATCGGGCCTTTAGGTACGAGCATATATTACGGAACACGCTGCGCACGCGCGACCTGCGAAATAAAAACTTAATTACATATTATTCCGACGCAATTATTTCAGCTCGTGTTTCACAAATTTTCACTCGCGACGAGATTTAACCCTCGTGTCGGGTGTCCGGTGATGCGTGTACGCATTATGCGCGTTTCTTGTTATTATCGTCGGATTGTAAGTTTCGGTGACGAAATTGCACCCTGTTCAACGGATGAATTATTCATACGTACCAAATGTAAACGATGCACGTACAGTATCGTTTCTTTGCTCGAGAATTCCACATTGACGAGTAAACGTTCTTCGTTTCTTCGCGTTCCCGAATCAATAATTCATTCGATTCGGAATCTTACGGTAATAATTGATGTATTTTTAACGAAGCCTCGAACTAAATTGAATCGATTCGTTTTGAAAGTCTGCGTCGTTAACGCGCAAAGATGCGCATTCGCGTATGCACGAGTAATTTCGAATAAATGAAATAGTTGGTCACCGTTGGCCGCGTTCGTTAGAATTCGCGTTTCGTTCTCCGTTGTCGAGGCGACCCTGACGAGGCCGCGACGAAAGCAACGAAAGCCCATATCGCAAATATTGGCCCGACTCCGTCATAATTTGATCCACTAGTTCAGGGTTCCGGTGGGCCCCCGTTTTTACTCCGTCTCCCGAGACGAACCGTAAATCGTTCGGGCGTTTTTTGCCGGCTACGAAAACCGCGGACGAAAGTTGGCAAGACTATCGGATTTCACAACGCGGTCTCATGAATTTTATTAACCGGGTCCGCGTGGGGTTAATAGCCGCGACGATGCGCCGCGCCGGGTTGCGTTCCTTCGGCGAAAGTGATCCAGAAGAGGACGTCGAGATCGAGACGAGACGAGACGAGACGAGACGAGACGAGACGAGACGAAGGAAAGCCGTGCGGAACCGTGAAAAATTGCTGGCACGACGTCCGACGTTACATTTCTGTTCGAGACTTTTTCCCGTGTCCCCCAGTTTCGCCCTTTTTTCGCAGAGCGAGCCGGATCCGCAGCGAGCCCGGCATTTCTGGGCCGATTGAGCCGTCAGCGAAACCGCGATCGTTCACCCGGATAGCAACCGATACGCGATCGGATAGATCAGCAGGCTCCGAAAAACCTCCCTATCTTCGTCTGCCTATGTTCTCTCTACTCGCGATTAGCCGTCGATTGGAAATCGGCGATCGGCGATCGGCGATCGGCGATCGGCGATCGGCATCGTTGCCCAGGATAATCCTTGGCTTTTCTTCGAAAGCGTTAGCCTATCTGATTGCACAGAAAGGTTTTCTAGCTTCGGAACACCGCTGGCCTTTCCTTGGGGCTTTCAGCGTTTGTCGAAAGATCTGCGCCTCGCATCGGAGATCTTCGTGTTTGAGATGCTACCGACTGCGGATTGCGGAGTCAACGCTGGATGCTGTGGACAATGGAGAATGCCTTTAACGGGATGATTTCAAGACCTCGTATCGTGCGCGAGTTAATCGGAAAAGAGGAGAAGAAGCAACTTTTGTTTTCCACTTTGTTTTCTGAAAAAATTCTAAAAAGCACCGTGCTCGGCCTCGAACGAACAACGCACGGTCTACGAATCAATGCGAACGGTACTAGAAAAACACACACAAAGGCGGAGGATCTCGAATGATCAATGTCTCGAAAAACTGCTCTACAGCAGATGAATCGGTCGATGATCGTCGTCGACCTCCCTCGATCGCCGAACAAAGTTGGACAGCTAGGATTCATACGGACCGAAAGTGGAAAGAAAGGTTGGGCCAGTTTATGATATTAATTCGTCGTGTTCCCGGTATCTCGGATCCGACCACCGTTCGACGATCCGGCGATCCGGCGATCCGGCGATCGTCCTTCCTCCGGTCCGGTCGTTCTTTTTCTCTCCCCCCCGGGTCTAACAAGAGGAACACGGCGCGCGGGGCCCCGCTCGCGTGTACAGTGTACAGGAGGCGCATTACGCGAGATTTAAGGTCGCCCTTAGCCATCGACAGCGACCAGGGGCCGAACAATGGCTGACCATTTTCAGAGAAAGAGAGAGAGAGAGAGAGAGAGAGAGGGAGAGAGAAAGGGAGGATTTTGTTCCAGGAGCGTAACGAGCGGTTACGCGCGATGGGGGCGCGCGAGCGAGCTCGCATTCGCGCGATGGCACCGTCGACGGGGAGGCTCGGTCCCCGACTTCCAGAAACGTCGGAGATTCCGATCGGAACCGCGTTCGCGTTCGAGCACGGGGCCCCCGACCATCTTTCAAAGGGTGGCGCGAAATAAAACGAGCGGAACGGGACTTGCCAGGAATTCGAATCGCAAGCGACCCACCGCTGCTCGGACGCGCGACGCCCAGTGAATTATACCGCGTGGGGTCCGAACAAAGGGTTCGATATGCAAACAAACGTTTCAATTATTCAAGCCTCCCGGGCGTCGCTTTATTCGATTCCTTAAAATTACCCCCGATTACCCGGAGACAATGTGACCTGTCGAGAGCGACCCGGAGCCGATTTTGCAGAAAACACGGTGCTCCGTGAAATATTTGCATAATTACGCATGGTCCCGGTGGACCGTGGACGCCTCGCTGGGAACGACTCGTGGTACCCGAAACGTATAGATTGGACGATTCGCGGTAACGGCGAGCTGGGGCAATTCCCCCTTACCAGATTCATTTGAAATTTATAAACGCGAAGGTGGTTGCAGCGGCAGAAAAAAAAACATAAGAAAGAGAGAAAGTGATTCGAAGAGCGGTCAACGAGTAATGGGAGCCCTCGAAACGGGTATGCAGATATGTACGTCTAGAATTTTGAAAATCGATCGACCGTATCAAATAATTGGAGGAATCTTGCGTTGAAAGATCGATCGACGAAGGTGGAATAGTAGAAGCGAACGAAACGGATGGGAACCTCGAAGCGGAAGGCGTTGCATGGTTAGTTTCGATCATTCGCTGCTATGGGATCTTGACATTGATTGCTGGCCTCTAAAAAGCCCCGTGGCGCCGGTGTCTCGCGCACTCCTTTGGCATCCGTACGGGAGATAAGTATCTCATCGAAATCTATCGGAAATTGCCGCCTTCGGGACTACTTTGTCGATTATCGTCCCCTGATTTTATGATCGCGTGTTACACTCTTCCGAGCCTCGATCAAAAACTAAGTTGCACCGACCGCATGCTATCGCGCTTCCATACTCCGATCCCTGTCCCATCGTCGTTGCACGGTTGAAACGGCGTCGGCTCGCATTACGATTACGATCGCGTTTACGAGAAATGTATCTTTCGTCCGATTCTTGGGCAACGTTCCAAGAAAATGGAAAATAGCGTCGAATAAATCGAATTTAGATAGCGTCGCGACACTTTTGCGGAAACCGTATCTATTTGGCGAATCGGAAACGAGTGTGCGGCAGAGGACACTGGACGAGCCGCCTCGAGGAACGACGATCGATGACGCGCTACTAACTGTCGGATAGAGCCGTGACAGAGACACGGAAAGGTGTGCCGTGTTGTGTGAAATAAGGGCTAAATATTTTCTCTCGAATAGAATCGACGACAAGGGACAGAACGACGAGGACAATGAGGAACTTTTAACGCGGTCGTACGACAAGCACGTCGTACAGGCATAATCCGCGGGGTTTCCAGCGGTATCTTTGCTCGATCTTGATCCGACCCTCGGATCTCGAGGGTCCAGATCGCTCCAGATAGAGCCCGACTTCTTCTCTTGGCCGACTCGGCCGCCTCGGCCGCCTCGGCCGCCTCGGCCAGCTGCGCCCCGACTCGACCGAGCGAGTCGAGGACGACCCCTCGGCTCGTGCTCCTGCTCCTGCTCCTGCTCCTGCTCTTGTTCCTACTCTCGAAGAAAAGAGATATTCGCAAAGCTCTCCCTACAGATCCAACGATAACGTTCCACGAGATCTAGAAGTCGAAATCGCTAGGTCTGGTGAACTGGCGCGCAAGAGCTGCGTCTCAATTAACGATGCCGCGTGCGCTTGACACGCATCGACGCGTCGCCGATACGCCCTCGAGATTTTTCGATCGATTTGTTGAGCCGCTGACCAACGTTCTACCTACCCAACTTAATTTTCAAAGAATTTAACCAAAACACGCCGAGTTTTTCAAATTTTCAAACACTATGAATCGCACCGCGCGCATTTCCAGCTTCTTCGAGCGAGACTTTCAACGAACGTTTCTCCAAAGGAACGGTAAAACTAATTTTCTCTCCAGAATATCAGTTGCTCGAATTGGTGCGATTTCATTACCTTTACGAGTGTCTCGAAAATTTCATCGACGCTCGAAAGTAACTCGATTAGCATCGCGAGTATCTTCAGAATATAATTCGCAATTACTGGCGCTGTCATTGACTATAATGGAAAGCTTTCGAAATTCAAATTCGTTGCGTGTTTCGAAGGGTACCGCGCGCGATTAAGAAATATCGTTGGAAAGCGTATAAAAGTGTCCGAAACATCGAACCGGCCGACGCGGAATTATTTAAAGTTCATAAAACACTCTAATAAACGTCGAATTGGTTATCCTTGTAGATGACGTACGAACAGAGGCCTGACGCGGAGAAAAATAAAACCGAAGGGGAGCGCTCGTTAACGCTAGCGAAGCTGGATCGGCGTAGGTAACAAGCGCCGAAATTTTACGATTTCGTTGAAATAGCCCGTCCCCTTTTCTTTTTTCTCCCGAAGCTCGCAGGAAACGGGATCGTGAGAATCGGCGCGGCGTTGCATAAGCTTCGTTAGAGGCATATTCGTTCGACCAACAATTTTTACGGTCGGCCGTAAAGGCACGTGCCCATCTCGAAGAAGATTTAAATTTCCTGGCCGAAGGAAACTCGCTCGAGATCGCCGCGCCGGTTTTATTTCGACACGTAAAAACCGCCAGTAAAATTTCAAACGTTTCGGCCTCTTCTTTTTACGACGCGTACGTGCCGCCACGGTAGCGGTCCTCTTTTTAATTGTGCTCCCGCGTCCAGACCCGAGGAAGCGACGCACCCACTGGCTGCTGCCACGGTCTCTCCTTCGAAACGATCTCCTTCGGACAAGATCGTTCCAACTTACTTCCTCTCGATTCTCTATCTCGGCCGGGAACTTTATTTCCATTTCGAGCAAATAAATAACATTCGTCCCCGATGAATTTGATTTTAAATTTTTTACTGTTCAGGGATCAGAGTTTTACGAGCGAATTTAATCGAATTAATTGACAGTCTAATAACATGCGACGAATCCGATGTCGTATAATTATAATGGAACGTATAATATAACAGGCATATGAACAGCGTATTATAGCAGTCACGCTCGAGTCCGAAGATTTTCCCTCCGAGATCGAAGTCGAAACAGTTTAGCGTCTCGCTCGCGGCAGTCTAACAACGAACACGGAGAAACCATCGGAATAGTGTGATTAATGGTTTCACAACTTCGCAATTTACTTTCGTCGTTGAAAAGAATCCATAACTCAATCTTCGTCAGCAGCCCGGATAATTACAATGGACACTTGACCCAGTGCTTAAAGTCGATATAAATTACAATTATCACCCGATGCGATGAACCGTTTTTGTCGGACGCGACGCAGTTTAACACGGTTTTTGTCCGAGCCGACTCGGCCCGGCCCGGCCCGGCTCGGTCCGACGCGGCGTGCTTTCTCCTCCTTCGCCCGAGTAATCTTCTTTAAAAATCGGTTTCTTAAATCGCGTTGCGCATTACGTACGGTCCACGGTGTCGCAATGTTCTATCAATCAGCATAAAATGATCGGTCGACTGCTGCAGTTCGAAACTTTCGGGATTTTCATCGTTCGCTCGGCCACGGCGTGGCGTGCTGCTAATCATCCATCTATGTATTTAGAGGTTTTCTTTCCCGTTGATCGATATTTCAACGATGGATGTTAATAACACCTTTTGGAATGATTTTAGTCGAATTACGTTTAGCGTTACATCTACTGCGATTTAAACGGATCTATTCGAGGAGCAAGATGTACCGTTCTCGTTAGAGATAACAATGAAATTTCGAAAACATTTAACTAAACCGCATCGGTGAAACGCGTTTCGAAAGCACAGCGATCGATCTCGTAGGTTGTGCGAAGGATCTCGTTCCCAAGTAATCGTTTCCAAATGAAACGATTCGTTGGCTGTCGCGAGCCGAGGGCCGAATTACGAATTACGAAAGGGAAAGTGAAAATTCGAGGGAATTTAAAGGGAGCAAAAAGCCAGAAAACAAATGGTCGCGAAACGAGTCGACCCGAGGTGAATTACAGCCTGGCCGTGTGTTTTCTGATTTCCCCTTTCACTCGGGATCGCTCGAAAACGCCTCGATCCGACTCGAGACGACTCGCCCGACGGCTGGTTCCGCGTTCGAAATGCGAAACACGCGGATCGAAGGATCGGCGTGGCACGACACCGTTCGTGGATACGCCACGCCACTTTACCAATTAGTCTCCGTACAATCCGCTCGCTATCCCGCGAGAGATCGGATCACGGAGGGCCGCACCGGGCCCCGTGCCGCGCGCGTCTTTATCGTCAACGAGATCGAATTATCCGCCAAAGGGCGGACACGCTCGAGTAGTCCCAGAAACGCGTTTCTGCCGCGGCCGCATCCGGTCCGGTTCTTGGCTTGAAATTCTTGCGTATCGACTGTTCTGGTTCTTTATTCGCTCCGGACCTGTGCGAACGAATAATGCCTAGCAAGAGGTTTCGAGCGATGATTCGAAGCGATACCTTCGGAAGCGATTCGCCGGTTCGACTAATCACTCGGCGTTCGCTTTCGATTCCGATCAATGAACAACTGTCGCTGCAGGGACCGGTTTACGATACTCGGGACGCGGGAGTTCGAGTCGTCGACAGGAAGGACGCGCTGACTCGATCTGTCGCGAGTACAACGCTATCCAGGAGATAACGAACAGTGTCCGAAGGGTCCTGGCGCGGGGTCTCGGGCCCCCATTCGGCCGCTGGCCGGTATCTCGGATCGCAATCCGGACACGGCCACGCCGCATGCCGCGGGTAGCGCGCGCGTGGGCGTTTCGATGACGTGACCGGTCACGATCCGCCGATGATCGGATCGCAAGAGCGACACCGCGACGATTTTACCGTGGCAGCTTATTGGCGAAACTGCCGATGGCCCGAGTCCGAGCCCGAGCCCGAAAATCCGGCGCTTTTGTAATCACCGGGCCACGAACGGTGCCACAATGACCGGCCCGATTCATCTCGAACCGTAACTCCCGCGCTTTATGGCTGCCGCGTCGGGAAATAAGGTGCGCGGGACTCGTTGTTCGCACGAGAGTCGCCGGCCAATGTTTCCAACCGCCTGTCACTATTCGGCGATACCGATCGCGAGACTTTATCGCGCTAAAACCACCGGAGCTGTCCCTATATTTTAATTGTTTTACGCGTCCGTCGGCTTGCCCCAGTTACCTGCGCAAATTTTAGACTTCGCGTAACGAGATCGAATTCGGATTCTTCGTTTATCCGAGAACAAGACGCGCCCGTCCTAACTGTATCCGGCAGAGACGCGCATTTTTATTGTACCGCGTTGCGGCGAAACGATTTTGTTAGTTTCGATAGCTAGTTGGTTAGTTTGAGTACAATATTCCATAAACACTGATCCAAACGAAGATTTTCGTGCTGCGAATACGTCGTTTGAAATTGTCCTCTGGCTAGCAATCGGAATACTGAAATATTCTATACACGCCAACGCCAAATACTTTCCTAAAAAATCTCCCATTCGGTACAAAGCACGTTCTCTCGACATACGAAGCGAATAAATTCTCGCGATCGCGTCCGCGATCCTAAGATAGCAGCGAAATAATTCTGATTGAAATTCCGCGTGGGGTGTCGCGACTAAAATTACACGTCGATCGAATGTGGGAAAGCGAGAGAAAGTGAGATAGTGTGTGTGAGAGAGAGAGAGAGAGAGAGAGAGAGAGAGAGAGAGAGAGAGAGAGAGCAGAAATAAAACCCGAGAAATCCGATATTAATCGTAAACGGGAGTACGAACCGAGGCGAGGGACGTGTAATTGCTCGAGTGCAATCAGGAGCGATTCGGGTAAAAAGAGGTTCGAGTTCTGGGCCAGAGAGGACCCGGACGGGGCCCGAGAGGACGTGGAAGACACGGAACACAATGGACAGGCCGTGTGGCCTCCTGGTGGGCCCCGCGAACACCACAGAGCGCAGAGCACAGAGCAGAGACCTTATCTGCCGAGATCTATGGGCCACGAACGACTAGGACCCAGGGGCCCTGTTAGAAATATCGCACAGACCGATCGGAGATCGGACCGCGATACGAACCCCTCCTTTCACCGCGAGGAGAGGCCTCTGACGTACACGCACACACGCGCGCGCGTGCTCTCTCTCTCTCTCTCTCTCTCTCTCTCTCTCTCGTAGAGTAGTCTGGGCTAGAGGGGATGTCGGATTACTGGCAGATGGCGAAGCCGGACAGTTTACAATAAACCGCGTCTTGCAAGAAATTCGTTCGGGCAGAGACGTCCGGGGGCGTCGACCATGAGCCGAAGCAATGCCGGTGTCGAGCTGCTCCGACGTCTTCGTCGCGATCGGAGGAGCAGTCGCGAGCTTTCGACGGATCCCATTGTCGCGCTTTCGATTTCCATTGGCCATTCTCCGTTGACCGGTTGCGGGTGTCCCCTTGGGCAGTAGCGGGCACCGAGCACATCGCGGCGAGTGCCATTATGCGATCCGCTCGGACGGCCTCGGTCTTTCCCTTCCGAAGGATGTTTTCTTTCTTCGCGTGGGTACCTAATCCTAATCGAACGGAAAGAACGACGAGGCAGCGAGCAGCGCTAGGCTCGTCGATGGCGATAACATTTCTACGAGCTGACGCAGTGGCTCTAAATAATAGCCAATGATTAGAAGCCGAATAAGGCGATAATACTTGAGAAGGTGGTATTTAGGTCCCCCGTTGCCCCGTTCTCTTCGATGTTCGGTTAATTCCTCACCTCGTTAAAGAACCACCGTCTTCCAAACCAGCCAGCATTCGAAATTAATATTTCGGCAAAGATGAAACGGGTTTCCTAGCCCGATGTCAAAGGACCAACGCTGGCCGCCGATGAACGCGATCTCTGTAATTAACGTCGGCCCTCTAATGACCGTCCGATCCACCTGTAGCCTCGGCCAGAGGTCGGACCGAACGCCGAACCTATTCGATCCGACCGCGTGTATTAAGACGAATGACTCGCGCCTCTCCTCCACGACGACCCCCTACGGTAGTCCGCGCCGGTTAATATCTAATTATTTCTTCGATGAGAATGATTTCTTTGGCCCCTTTCCTATCCGACTCGACCCTAGGTGTCGGCTTTCTATCGTTTCTTGGATCCGGACACGGTTCCAAAAGGCTCTGCGTCTTTTGCCAGGATTTTTCGAAAACGACGCGCGGCTAAAGGGACACTGCGGACGTCGACGAAGCCGCTCGAATCGACCATTTCGAAACAGAATTTTGCAGGACCACCTTTCGATCGGCCAGGATCGACGACTAATTTCCTTCGATCGGTATCGCGAAGTTGAACGCATCGCCTGTCAATAAATTTCCGCGTGGACGCTATCATCGTCTGTCAGCGTGCGAAAGATTACAGTGATCGAGACTCCGCGTCGCGTCCGCTCCACTTTGTTGCACCCCTTTCACGCGGCCCTATCGTTCCTCGATCACGGATTACGAGACGCATAATAGATTCCGAGCGATGATCTAGAAAGCGTGGCCCTCGACCATTTCCATTCCAGACGTGTCACAGTTTATCGTGGTCGGAGATCGCCGAAAATTACACGGCCGCTGCCGGCTCTGCTAATCTCGTTGCTCCGAGCCCGTCGTCGTCGTCGTCGTCGTTGCAGCTGGGATTATGGCGCGCGCGTCCTCGCGGAGCGTGCGTGCCGAGCTATAACAAATCCATTACGCGAGTAATTCCACGCGCCTCGAGCACTGGTCGGCTGTCGGCAGTCTGCACTTATTCCTCGAAAGTCGAAAGGCGTGTTGCGGCTCGGCGCGACCGACACTCGTCGCGTGCGCTATCTCGTTTAACTCCTCGTGTCATCGATTGTTCCACCGACACTCCGCAGTAATTTCACTTTGCGCGTTTTATTATCGTTCGCTCTGCCGCGCCCCTTCTCTTTGTCTCGCGGTGCTGCCGATCATCGACTCGCCAACAGAATTTATCTGCAAGCTTATAGACCTTGGCGCGTTTAGATTGCACGGGAGTCGATTTTGACACGATTTTACTTTCACACGGTTCCGCTTAGCTTCAGACGGTCCTTTGTTCTGGTTCTTCTGCCTCGAAAGGGCTGCGATAAACGGAAATACCTCGATGGTAACAATCTGTAAGAATCGCAGTTTGCAAGAGCTACGATGGAAATACGAAGACCAAGTCCGCGGACACGAGTGGAACTCTGCATTGAAAACTTCGTTGCCGGACGATGTAGAGACCGCGAGCCCGATCTACAATTATGAGATAGATAGGAGGAAGATTGGCCGGCCCATCCGCGTAGTCGGTTTATTAAATTTGCGAAAAGCTCCGATGCGACATTCGAAATTCGGAAATTCGAAGATCGGCCGGGCGTTATTACAAGGCTGCCGGAGGAGACCCATCGAATTATAATAAATCGGTGTAACGTTACAGGAGCAATTACGCCACCGTTCCAGACAAATTGGAACCCGAGACGAAAGGGCATATATGGCGTGTATACCCACGGCCGCGTTCTCGGGAACCGATTGCCTCTACCTGCTTTTCGGCGTATCTTCATTATCAACGATTACGGTTCATTATCGCATACTTTCGGGCTAAACGACGATCGGCACCGGCCGAACAGCGTTTCCTGGTAACTGGTAACTCATGCAAATTCGATACTCGCGAGGGCGCGCTGGTGCCAGCGTTTGTCACGCCGCGAGACAACGGACGGTCTTTCGGAGGAGCCGACTTTCAACGTTTTCGTGTCGTGGCAACGTACACACGGTGGTAATCGTCGCGGTGGTATCGTCGAACTAGACGAAGCCAAGTATTATCGATCATCGAGACGAGCGCTCGGTCGATAGCAACGAAAGGTACTTACCAACTCGTATCTCTGTACGTCGCGTGGTCGGAAAACCTGCTCCAAGACTGTACCGTTCGATAAGGATCTGTTGGCATCGGCGCGTAGACGCGACGTCGGGGGGGGCGTCGCACCACCGACACCTCGAGGGACCATTTTCTATAGATCCGTACTCGGTTCACCTGCCGCACACCGGCGGCAACCTGGTCGGCAGAGACAATGAAACTTTGACGAAATAATGCCAGACCAGACCGAGCAGACCGAGGCGCAGTTTTCATGGATCGAGAAGACCACGGACGGGCCATTGTCGGCGAACAATGAGGACCGGGGCCCGAGCCCGGGCCCGGGCTCAGCGGGACGCGCAGGGGGTGCGACGCAAGGTGCCACGAGCCACGAGCCACGAGCCACATTGTTTCACCGCAGAGTGGACAATAGGCTGGCCGATTCGCGCGACGCTCCAGAGACTTATGGCCAAAAGTTCCAGCTAAGGGTAGAACTTCCTTTAGCGAAAGAATTATTCGTTTCGAAAATTTGTTGAACGTTGCGCGTTGGGATGCTTGGGATCCCTTGGGATGCTTCATAAATCCCTCCTTTCAAAATTTCGCAAAGGTGCCGTTACCACCGTTCGCAGCGTTAATATCGCGAACAATTGCTCTTTCCAAGTCACCGCGAAATCAGCGTATCGTGTTTCAGCGGCGAGAGGGCGGGACGGAGATAATCTTTGGGAAAAATACGTCCCTTGTCTATTTTGCGCTTAGCGCGAGCGTGCCACCTGTACTCGGTAAGCGGTTATACCCGCCACTTAGGCCGCAGATTATCTTCTCGCCGCGTTCAGCCGTTCGGGACTCGTCTCTCTCTCTCGTCTCCCGCCTCTCGACTCTCGATCCTGATTGCGAGTTTGCGAGCCGTCGTGCCACGCCGTCGCCGTCGCCGTCACCCTCACCGTTTCGCCGCGATTTAGCAAACGACGTTCAAATTAACGACACCGGGTCCGTCGAGTCTGTTCGCCGCTGCTCGCAAGCTTCCTTTTTCTTCTTCTCCTTCTCCTTCTTTTCTCTCGAATTTTCGGCCGGGTGGTTCGACGACGGTGTCGAGTGCCGTGCAATTAGACCTCGTTTAGAGGTGTTTAGGGCTGCTCTTGTCGCGGCCATTACCGTTATTATCGGCCTATTACGAGGCTGCTGCATCGGCGCGCTCGCCAGGTTGGGTGGCTCTGCTCGAGAAAGCCACGGTCGTCCGTCTTCGACGAAATTTTAAGATACTGCCGACGTTCGAGCGTCGATCGACGTTGTTGAGAGCAATTGTTGTTCTTATCTCGTATTAGAAAACTATCGCAGCATTCGCTAATCTGAAAAAACTCGAAACGATCTTGGCGAAATTTTCGAGAGAAGCCTCGGTTCTCTCGAATCGCGAAGCGTTTCCCGGGCTCCCAAGGGAAAACGGATTACTCGGCGATGGTCCGCATCGAGTCGGGTGTTCTCGAGTAGGTATCCACCTGTTAATCCCGTGGCCCACCGGGGAGCAACGGCCGACCGTGATGTCGGCAGATTTCGGAGCCTGGAGAAGTCGCAGGAGGCTCCGGGATATCTCGAGAGAGGAGAACGGCGATCGCGACGTTCGAAGAACTATGCAAATCCCCGGCAAGGGAATTCTCTTCCTCGTTTCACCGTATTGTTTGGCGAAGAAAGAAAACTGCTGCGAGTCCGCCGCGAAGCGTGGCCAAGGACAATGGTACCTGCCAGGATTGGCAATCGACGCTGGCGGCAGAAAAGGCGAGAACGGACTTCCATAGCGTTCGTTCGTTGAATAGAGACACCGGTGTTTTCCTTTTGGCCCGAAAAAGTCCTCGAGGATGAATGGGATCGTTAGTCCGCGTGGAAACTGCGAGAGGAGTCGACGATCGCGATCCGTTATCCTGCCGAGCCGACATGTTTTCGTAGGATCGTGGAGACTGGATGGACGACCAGGATCGATCCCGTCCGAAAATTAGGAAGATCCGGGCTGGCCGGGTGTCGGCGTGCTCTCGCTGACAAATTGTCTTCGCTTCGTCACCGTGCCCTTCTCACCGGGATCCGCTTCGTCGTTCGACGTTCGATCTTTTTACTTGCTCGTCTCGGCTCTTCGTGGCGGAGGTAGGACGCGGCGCACCGGCTGCTTCATTAGTCATCGAGAAAAAGAAGAGGCGCGTTTCCGGGCCTCGTATTGTCAGGTGCATCGCCTGTCGATCATACGTATTTGCCGAGTATTTCTCTGCACGTTTGACATAATTCGGGACGGATCTTTGTTCGGGATTTATTATTTCTGCAGGTTGCGTCAGCTGCTCGTGCAGCGGCAGACGAGCGTTTCTAGAGCTAGAAAAACATGTCGTTGCGAGAACGTCTAGGAGGAAGAGTCGTCGTCGAACGTTCTTCGCTGAGAAGTTGAAATTGGGCGTACCTTCGAACGCGCTATAGATGCATAAACGTCGACGGCGCGGTTTAACAACGCGGCCTGTAATAGGTTTGCGGGAAAGGTACAAGTTCGTGCGCGAGATGGGGTCAAGCTCGAGAAAATTGCATCCTTAAGGAACATTTATACTCGAGAACATTTTGTCCGATGGTTGATATATTTTCTAGTACCGACTCGGCGATCGCAACGTTAGCACGACCGTCCGAGCCGACGAAAATTACGAACCACGGTTATTTACGGCTTCGTGCGCTAATGTAATTTATATAATTCCCGTAATAAATTACCGAAGCAACTTATACTATTTGCATACCCGGCTCGAGCCAGTCGACGCGGCGCGGCATCTGCCTCGTCTTCGCGTTTTACGACCGCAAGTCAACTTTGTATCCGTGCTTTCACCGATGCGTATAAATGCGTTTGACAAAATTATGAGTCGATTAACTTGCCAGAATGTTTGCACAGGTCGCTACGGGAAGACTCGACTCCTGCAGGTATAATTATCCTCGTTGATCGCCGATCGCCCCGCGGTTCGCGCGTACGGCCTGTCGCACGCGTTTTCCCTCCCGAGGTCGGAAGCGAGGCGACTCGCTATATGCGAGAGCACCGGGAAAGCACAATGGGACGAGGGTGCCGAAAGATCGCCGGAAATTGGCACGCGAGGAACGCCGAGCGATTCCCGCATTGGCTCGCGCGACCCGGCCAACTAATTAGGCCGCGCAAACAAACGCGGAGGTGCAAAGATCACGAACAGCCTTAAATTCGCGTTCCAGCTATCCCCGTAGGTAGCGGCCGGTGCACGCGAACGGACATCTAATTGCAAGCATCCAGTTAGCCGCGAACAATCGGGCTAAGTGGTATGTAGGCTCTAGCTAATGGGGGATAATCTGCGAGAGAATTCTAGCGGAGCATTTCTCGCGTTTCGAGCAAAACAAAGGCAGGTGGAGGAGAAAGGAAATAATAGAAAGGCGAGCCGGTCGGAGGAGGACGAACAGAGAAGAAAGTAGACGAACCGTCTTCTCTCCGTCCCCTACGATCTTCCCTCCTCTGCGCCCGAAAGGGCGAAAGAAGGCGCATGTTCCCAAAGGTTGGCCATTGGACGCTGTGGGCTGCCTACACCGCGCGTGTCGGGGCCACGCGAGTTTCAGCGGCCGCAATCATCCTTGTTCTAGGGTCGTGCCCAGCGGACAGCAGGCTCTTTCCTTCGGCTTGACTCGGCTCGGCTCGTTTCGCCTCGGCTCGCGTCTGTAATTTTCACACCGTTCGCCGGTTGGGTTCGCAAATGTGCGAATGATAGCTCGGCCGGGGGAGCATCCAGCGGGATGATTGCCGGCCGAAAGGGCGCAGGGGCGGCTGGGAACTGTCTTTCGTCGAACGAGGGTACGAATGCGATTTCGGGGCACCGACGGAATGCGCCGTTTGCATATCGGCCTCTGGGCCTCGCCTCGCCTCGCCTCGCCTCGCCTCGCCTCGCCTCGCTCGCCTCGACTCGACTCGGCAGCGGCCGCTGCAATTTTGATACCCTTGTTAGCGAGGGCGCCTCGCCGCATCTTCCCTCGTGTCCCTCGAAATGCGAGGCCTCGCGGCCCGCTAATGCCTGGTCCCGGCTCGAAATCACTTTGCAATCACCTGCAATCTCATTTAATACGGTCCCGGCGTGCCTCCCTCTTAGCTAACCCTTCCTAACGGGCGGTGTTCCGTTAATAAACGCGGTGGCCGCTCCTCCGATCACCGTCCCGCTCGCTTATGGTCGGTGCCTCGCGGTGCAACAGTCTTTAAAGAATTACGAGACTTCGCCGATGATCAATTTCGCCGGTCGGTCGCTTCGATTGCGTACACTCGGAGACAAAATCGTCCGACGGCTTGCCACTTTCCTGTACGTATATTCGAGTCTGTACAGCGTTTCGTTCTCGCTATCTTTCGGAAACGGACTTAACCGGGCGCTAGTCGAATATGGTACGTCAACAACAACGAACAACTACGAACAAGTTGAACGTAACGGAAAAGAGGAGAGCGTGGAACGTTGAAAAGAAAAGTAGCTGTATAGAATGGATTAGATAATAGAATTATCTTGGAACGCGAACAGCTACGTGTTACCGTAACAACGCGGCTTCTCAGCCGAGGAGATTACCGTAGGAAACCTTTGTGCACCAGATCGGTATCGAGAAGTAGCGAAAATGACGGCTTCCAATCGTTTTGCCACGGAGTGTAACACCTCGACGGCCCCCTGATCACAGTGATTCCGCAGGGATCGATGAATCGACGAATCCGCGGGCCGATTAAAGAGCCGAATCGTTTCGACGTGCAAAGAAAAGCGTTCATTAGCGACACGAACGATTTACGGTGGCTCGTCGACACCGACACAGCGCTATGCGTTCACGTGCAAAACGAACGCGACGCGATGTTGCGATCGCGAGCCGAAAGGCGCGAGGAGCGAGGCGCGCGGCTCGACTCGCTCCGAGCAGGTGGAGCCGAACGGACGAATGTAATTTTGATACCCTCGTTGCTAAACATTCCTGAGGTATATACATCACCTGCACTCGATCCACGGGGAACCGAATCTCTCGTAATAAATGGCTCCGAGCTGGGAATTATTTCAGCCTTTAATTTGACTCGG
Organism: Augochlorella aurata; assembly: GCA_028455555.1. Classification (NCBI taxonomy): domain Eukaryota; kingdom Metazoa; phylum Arthropoda; class Insecta; order Hymenoptera; family Halictidae; genus Augochlorella; species Augochlorella aurata. The sequence continues at coordinate 10,135,552 of CM052165.1, read as the reverse complement.
TCTACCGCGTTCGGCGACATCTCGTTGCGTCACCGAAGAGGCTCGTCGTTTAACGAGCCGCGTATCGCGTCAAAGCGAGGCGATTCGGCATACGAAGCGCCTCTTTATTTACCAGTCGAGCATCGACGACGAGTGTACGAACGTTTCGGGAGACTCGATTTTATTCGGATGCTGCCACTAAACCGTCGACGACGCCGTCTTCGGCGAAACGCGAGCGTATCTCGTGTTTCGCGCAACGTTACTTTCGTCGAGAGATTCGAATTTATTCCGCTGTTCCTGCCGAAGAATCCGCGACGTTGTCACCAGCGAAATGGAAAGACGTTTCGCGCCCAATACCAATTTCATTTCGGCAACAACTGTTCGCCGTTAATTAAGAGTTTATATCCGATTTCGACTCTGGTCAAATGTTAGGCAGGGATTTCTTCGAGTTTCACGTTCTTCTTATCTACATATAGTATACGATATATGCGCGAACCACTTGAATGAATTATACACTATCCTATCTTCGTCTCAAGCCTGATTCGTAATTGTCTGCAGGATGAGGAAGAGTTCGAGTTGGCGCGCGTAAAAGAATCTAATTTGCATTTGAAAATTCTGCACGCGCCACGAACGCGAGGAACCCTCCATTCCATTTCACCGACAACCCTTGTCCAGATAATTTTTCCAAGGCACCGAAGGCATGCGCCGGCGCGCATAGCACGGTTTCAGCAAAGGCGGTTCGAAAGAGGTTGCTACGGAGCCCGTTAACGAGGTATCCCTCGGAAGTCGTAAGGCCTCCGACTTTCTCAACTATCAGCATTTTTCCTGGCCCCTTTCTTACGGTTTTTACCCGTCCTCTTCCCCCCGGCTGCATCCTTTCGTCGGCGTAGCTGCACACGCCGCGTCGCGATCCGGCAGCCGTTACAGCCCGGCGACTGTCTGCCGCGATGATTTAGGGCTCCCAGCCATGAGAATTTGCGAGAAACAACGAGGTGTAAAGAACACCGACTTTGCCGCACGAATCTTCGCGAATACTCGGGAAGCTCTGGACGCCGAGACGAGGCGAGACAAGCCGAGCCGAGCATAAACCGAGAAACTGCCTCCCATTCTCATAACCGTGACCGACAACGAGCCTCGCTACTCTCCGCCTTCGAAGGAACCTCGACGGTGCACTCTCTCCTCTGCTCGCATTTCACTCAAGCTGGTCCTCCTTGCATCTTTTTGCTAAGGATACAACAGAGCACGCTCAAGACTAGACGGATCTGATTACGATTAAACGTATAACTCCCAAGGGGAGGCTGGTTGCTCGAATTATCGATCGATCGTCGATGGTTAATCGGTCGAGTAGCGGTCCACTGTCGTAATACCTCGCGGATTGAGTTTAGGGAAAAACGTTGGACGGGCCGGGTCGGGCCGGATGCCATTCCTTGGTCATTCCGGTTCGCGTGGACGTCGCGTCGCATCGCATCGGTCCTCGAAACTGTTGCTCGCATTATAGCAAAGAGAACTCCCTTTTTCACTATCTTTTCTTTTCTTCTCTTCCCTTTTCTTTTCTCGAGGGGTAAGATTACAAACGACCATTATGCGGTCGCGTGCGATGGTCACGCCACGTTCCGTGCATTCAACGCCTTGGGTCGCTGGTGCTATCCTGTACTGTTCCACTGGTTCTAGTCGTTCTTCTATCGAAACTATTACCCGCGACAGATGTTCCCGTATTATCTCCGAATGTTTTACGAGTTTAGAAATGTAGATTTTTGTAGCGCACAATGGCGATCC